>JBBBDQ010000960.1:152500-572500 GCA_037127315.1 Ascarosepion bandense | reverse complement strand
AAAGTGCTCGATACAGAACTAACAGAAATAACAAAGAGGAAGCAATGTAGAGCAAAGACACCTTAAAAAATCACAAGATCGCCAAAACCTACCGTGGTTTCACACAACGGCTCGTCAGTGCCGTTGTGTGAAACCGTTGTGTATATATATATATATATATATATATTATATATATATATGTATGTATATATATATACATATATATGTTGTATATGTATATATATATATATATATATCCTAGTGTATATATATATATATATATATATATATATATATATATATATTCAGATGATCTGAATTTCTCTACCAGGACGTCTGTCATCGTCAATCACAGACTGAAAGTTTGAAAACCCACAAAAGACAAAATTAGGGAAAAATTTATTTTTCAAAATTTGATTTTTAAAGCAGTCGGAATTAATAATTCCCATTAAAATCACTAAGTTGGCCATCGTATGAGGCCAACTTATCTAGCATAAATACATGCACACAGATAACTAATTGTACCATCTCTTTATGGCCCAGTAATAATTGTATCATCTTTTTATGGCCCAGTAAATAAAAGGGTTGGTTGATTCAGCCAAAAAGGGACTTGACCCAAATAGTTGAAGGTTCAATCCCTGGGCTCAGCGGAGAGAACAAAAACTCAGAGTTATCAAAGCAAATTGACTAAAACTAAAAACAATCTACCCCGTGTACTAAATAAAGGGTTAGGTTCGAAATTCCATCAAATATCACCTGAAGAAGGCTGGGGCGTACAACAGCCGAAAAGTCGTGAATGGGACAGTAAAGATGAAGACAACACTCTGAACAATATAGTGTAAAAATAAATAACCAATTTTACAGTTATTAAGATATTAGTTATTTTAATATTATCGATTAAATAAAAATATAATTATTTATCTGTATGGTAAGATTTTCTTTAAGTACCAACCGAAGTTATGAGTTTATTTTTTTCGTCCATGGCATTTTCTCATTGACTTTAGTTCCGACAACTGTTACGTTTTTAAATAAAAAGAATTAAACAGTCATTCTGGGAGATTAAAAATAACGATAAACATAACCCGAGAATCGACAATCAAATGAAATGAGAACGTGCCTCTGTCAAGAGTTGACATCCACCCGCCCCAAAAAAAAAAACAGACAAAAATGATGTTTTCGAATTGTTTGAAGAGAAACTCAAATTGGAGATTAATGAGCAAAGGCCATCCCCAGTTAGAACAACAACAGCCAATACTCGTCATCTCGTCATAGCGAAAGCCAGCAACTCAATATGTCTGCTTGCATTCGGTAACATTAAAAATATTATCAGGGTCGATGGTTACACGACCTTCAAAATGCAAACAACGAACCTTTTTTTCTCGCTAGTAAGGGAAGAAAAGAAAAAAACACTGCCATTTAATTGGTTGCTTCCTAAATGACAGATAAATTTACACAAAAATAAAAACCAAACCTAAAAGGCGTTCTGACGAGCCTGCAATTAAAAGAAGGAAAAAAAAAACAGCTTTTTAACTTAGTTTTAGTACATTTACATAAAACAAGTTGTAAAACTTATATATTTACAAATATATTTTTAAAATTTAGCTTAAAGGTTTCTTACTTTCAAGGCAAACGGACAGGAACCAAAAAGTCACTAAGATCTGTCCTATTTTACACATAGAGAAAAAGAACACTGAAATGGATAAAAACAAAACTTCAAAATTGCTGAAATGTTCTTTTATTATAAGGAAATAATTCTGGAAAAATAGTGCTGCTCTTCAAAATAATTCGGAATTTCAGTGCAACCGACTATATACTTTATACTTTACTGATCGTAAAAGGTTTTTTTGACACTGTCAACGGACAAGCTTTTGGGAGTGTAGGGTGCATCGGCCATGCTTGGTACAAGGCCACTTCAAAACATTACCGACAATCTCCACAATTTAAAGGTATCAGATCGTTGAAAGAATACAAGTGTTTTGTTTGTAAAATAATTGAAATTTTGTTAACTAAACAGAATAACAAATCTGTAAGAAGAAAATGTCCAAAGAGAAAAATGTACGTAGTTAAATGTTCCAGAGCTTATAGTTGCTAGTAGCAGAATGTGTGTATGTAGAAAGATTAACAAGTTACTAATAAAGTCTGTGTTCTTTTCCTTTTTATGGCCGGCAAGAAAGTGAAAAAGAAGGTGAAGCAAAAAGGAAATTGTACTTATTGTATTTAGGAGTCAGTTGAAGTATCTTGTTGTTGTTGTTGTCGTCGTTTTCTTCTTCTTTGTTAACCGCGAAAATGTTGAGGATAGAGAAGAAGAGGTAAAAGAAATTAGCATGAGTGAAGAAGGAAAACGAATCTGTGATGTGACCTTACATCAAGGTCAGACGTGAAGTTTCCTTTGTTATATTTTAGCGTGTCGTCTCTCTCTCTCTCTCTCTCTCTCTCTGTGTTCCCCTTTGACTGTCTTTGGACGTGAATAAGTAATGAAATCTAGTCATTTGCTCGGTTCGAACTGCATACCCATTTTCTTGGTGTTAAGAAAAATTGACCAGGGTCATAGTTCAATTTGCTATTTTTCCAGAATCTTAATTTTCACACCGACTTGTGAAATTTGCCTTGGTCTGGGTTTTTCCAAAATGTTTTCTGTCATTATGATCCATTTTTCCGGGTGTGAATTAGTTAATTCAGTTAATTGTTGAATGATATAGGATTTGTATAAGCTGAATTGCCCTGAGAAATTCACAAGTTTGATTTACTTCTTCATGACGATATGTAGGCATGAGTTTGTTTCAACAAGAAATTCATATAATATTCTCTTTGAAAATGAAATTCAATGACAAGTTCTAAGGAAGAAGCTGTCTGAGTAGAACTTACTCCTTACCAATGAAATATAGACGAAGTGAGGATGTCAATTTGGTGAACGAGGCATAGTGGGTCCTAGCTGTGAAGGTCTTTTCTGTTTGAAAGGGCTTGAAGGCTGGATAACAATTTATCACTCAAAACCTGTATACTGTTTTGAACTCAGTTAAAGTTAGAAAGCGAGGATTGAAAAAGCGCCGGCCCAAATATGGCAGTTATACTACATTTTTTGTCTGATCTGGACTTTGTTAAGATAGTGTAAGAGCCAGGTACTTTCTGGAGTTGTATAGGAAGCTGACCATTTCCCCAGAGTATGATCCTCAGAGTTCTGGTGTGAGCTTGAGACTCATTGAGAGTATAAATGTTTATCATGACAAGAGAAAACTAATGCTCTGTTCTGTTATGAAACTTTACTTGCTTGGTTTTGTAGTTATTAAATGTTACATACCAGTTCATCCCCTAATGAGCTGTGCGAGCACGATCTGAAGAGATCAGCTGCCAGGCTTCTACTTTTACTTTTTACTTCTACTTTTTAGATTTCTGTAGTGCTCCCATAAGCCTTACTATCGTCTGCCTTTTTATATGCTAGTGATCTGAGAATGTTTTTAGGTAAATCGTTAATATACAATAGGAAAAGGGTAGGACAAAGGTGAGAATCTTGGGTGACGCCTGCATTGATCTCGTTTACATAAGAGGACTTGCAATTAACGACCTTCACGGATCTATTCTAGAGAAAGAACTTTATAAACAAGTTTCTACTAGAAATGGCATTACTGGGGAGTTTGTGTAAGAGCCCTCTATACCACACCGTATCAAAATTTTGAGATATTTATTGTTCGCATGATGATTTATTTTCAAGCGCTTCAATGATTCTATACGCAATAACTGCTAAGACATCAGCAGTGGACCTAGAGAAACGAAATTCATACTGTTTAGGTGACTGACAACCTTCTTGTTGACGATTACTTCAAAAAGTTTGAACTGGTTCAGGTCAGTGCTAACGATGCAGATTGCCTGAACGATGAGCTGAAAAAAGCCAATATCAGCACCTGAAAAAAATCTAATGCCAGACTTCAAGTGTTAATAATTTGAAACTAAATACATAGTATATTGTCATATAAGAATAAAATGTTACTGCCGACACTTGAGTTTAAACACGGATCGCCAGAAAACAATATAGTCGACCTCGTTTTCATGTAATTAGAGAAATAATGCTGCTGAGATCACGTGATGTAATTGGTGAATCCTCTGACACCTCTAATTATCACCCTATCAGCCTCCTACCGATTTTCGGCAAAGTGTTCGAAGCCATCATCAACGCCGAGGTGGTTCAACCTCACAGCCCAGAGACTATTCTCTGACAAGCAGTATGGTTTCAGCTTCACCAGGTCTACTGCTGATATGCTCACGACCATCACTGAATATATACATCAGGCTCTCGACAAGAACAGCGAAGCCCAAACTGTTGCCCTAGATATCTCCAAAGCGTTTGACAGAGTCTGGCATGCTGGCCTTCTACGCAAGCTGCGAGGTTATGATATAACTGAACAGTTGTTTGACCTTATCCAGTTATTCCTTTCAAATCACACAATGAAGGTAGTATTGAACGGATATGCCTCTCAATACTATCATACGAACAGGGGTGTCCCTCAAGGCTCTATTCTAGGTCCTATGCTTTTCCTTATCTATATTAACGATCTCCCAGATGTAATAAGATCCCAAGTAGGCATATACGTTGACGACACTATAGTTTACTCTCGCATCGATCAAAAATCTACAGAGGCTGACAAAGCAAACCTCGCCACCGAGCTTGAAAAGGACCTCCGATCCGTAGAGAACTGAGGTAAGAAATGGCTTGTGAATTTTAATACTTCCAAAACGAAGCTGCTATCTATTAACCATCACAGACAATCGCTCCTACCCTCCCCCATTAGCATGGATCAGGCTAGTCTCTCTGAAAGCAAAACACTGCACCTCCTCGGCTTAACTCTCACAACAGACCTTAAGTGGAATGGGCTATAGAAAATGGCTAAACCCGCTTCTAAGAAACTCGGTTCTCTGTGTAGGACCAGGAAGTTTTTTTTCCGCCCTAAACAATCCTGCACATATATAAATCAGCCACCTATGCATTGAATACTGTTGCCATATCTGGCCGGGTGCTCCAGCTATCCACTTTGACAAAATCCAATGATAGAGATTATTTTATCATATAAATATTATAAATTTACTGACTGTATAAAATGAAAATTATAGTTTTAATATATGCGATAAGAAAATTGTACCAGCAAGTGTGTACAAATCACACTATATATTAAAAAACTTAACCAAATTTAGCCCAAGACGCCGGATTCAAATTTGAACTTGTTCCTGGTCGTCGCTGATTTGTTCAAAAATCGTAAGCACGTGAGAACACGTTAAGACGTGAATGATGCCAAAATCTTACTATGTGTTCTGCAGCCTATTCCAGGTCTATAAAAGGAAGAAACTTAACAATAACCTACCAGTGAGAAATTTACTTTTACAACGGAGGTGGAAAATATGGAGACGGAGGAAATGCCTACGCCTGGCCTTCCTCTTTGAAAAGAGGAAGGCCAGGCGTAGGCATTGAAAAGAGGAAGGGAAGAAGACGAGAAGGAAAAGGTATGAAAGAGGGAGAAGTTTTCTGGACGAAGTAGGGCGGAGAAGCCGGAAGGACCATTAAAATCAGCTTCTGTCTCCTCTTCGCCAGAACAACCCACGTCGTATGCGGGGAAAGTGAAGAGCCTCCCTTGCTCTCCACAAAAACATTCGCCTTCCCTCTTTCCCTGCACTTATCCCACTCACCTTCCCAGCAAAAACACAAAACACCCCTCCTACTCTTACTCAGAAAAAGAAAACATTCTAAAAGGGGGACTCTATCAGGTAGACAAAAAAGCAGCTGAGAGGGACTTGTCATCTCAGATAAAAAACTTACTCAGGCCCCTTTTTTAAATTAACCTCTGTAGATAGGAAATCTACAGAGGACTCTCGGAATTTCCCGCGTGTTCCCGGGTAATTACGCTGATAAGGAACACTGGAGGCAATTTAAAAGTCTGGGACCACTTGGCAGCAGCCAAAGAACATTTTCAGGAGATAAAAATGGCCCGTAGTGGCACTATAGATCTTCGTAAAATGGCGCAATTGTGCGCAAGGAGGGTC
Source organism: Ascarosepion bandense (assembly GCA_037127315.1). Taxonomy (NCBI): domain Eukaryota; kingdom Metazoa; phylum Mollusca; class Cephalopoda; order Sepiida; family Sepiidae; genus Ascarosepion; species Ascarosepion bandense. Next base: position 566,494 of record JBBBDQ010000960.1, on the reverse strand, counting down.
CCTGTGTTGCTCCATCCCTCGCTATATAGGGTACTAAAACTAATGTACCATACGGAGGTCGGCGTGATTGTCCAGGGCGGATTACGTCCGATATTGGAACTGGAAGCCTTGGGCAATCCGTCAGGGTCCTATCAGCCAGAGATTTCCGCCCGGTATGCTAAAAGTAAAGCTTTTTTCTTTTTTCTCTTTGCAAACTTAAACGATGTCAGTCAAGATAGCCAGTTTGAATGCGAAAAGCTTGAGGAATCGGGGTAAGGCTGCTCACCTGCTTCGTGACCCCTTGTCACTCGGTGATCCAAGAGACTCACTTTGTTTGCAATGTTGATGCCTGTGTGCTGTCTAGCGACTTTATCGTCTATTCAGCATATGGGTACCGACTGCCCAGAGGTGTTTCTGGTCAAGCGTATCCCGGACGCGAAGGTGGACCTTGTTCATGTCGGTGCCGAGGGTCGGTTGATCGTGGCCGATATTGCGGTGAAAAGCAGCTTGTTTCAGGTGGTTGCGGTTTATGCACCCAACGACCGGAAGAAGTGTGTCTCGGTTTTTCGGCGGTTGGACTGATCCATCCCTCGCTAGATTGGGTATTAATCTTGCCGAGCTGATCAATTTGGCGACTATGGCTGAAGCAGACACAGAAACGGCGATATCTATCAACCTACCAATTTACAACAAAACCAATATGCAAGTGTGGTTCGCCCAGCTTAATGCGGTATTCAACGTGAAGATATCATCACAGAGTTCTCGATTCGCTTGTTTGGTCGAGAATCTCCCAGCTGATGTAGCCATTGAAATTTCTGACCTCAATGAGATACCCTCTGAAAAACCTAAAGGCGGCTTTTATCCACCGCACGGGCGAATCAGAGGAGAGACGGCTACACAATTTATTTAACAACCTGGATCTTGGACAGAATAAGTCTTCCCAGCTAGTAAGGAAGATTGGTGGGAGGAAATACAATGCCTGACGTTATCTTACGCAAACTTTGGATGAACGAGTTACACGTGCAGACCACCCAAATTCTAGCTTCATTGCCAGATGACATCGAACTTCAGAGGTTAGCTGAAATAGCGGATAAGACCTTTGATAACCAGCCAGCTAGTACTGTTTTTAATACTGAATTGTCAGTGTCCGTAGCTTCGATCAACTACTCAAATGAAGTACAAGAATTAAAAGAAAAGATTCCGGAACTTACAACTACAAGGGCTACAGAAAGCCGTATTACATGACGACTGCTCTAGTCATTCGTTGCATCAACACAGACATAGATGCAATCAAACTCATCACCCAGACATAGACAACATTATGATACTTGCTTCAAATTTGGTCAACAAGCGCGGAAATGTTCTGATCGCTAGCAGAACACGAGAATCACGAGGAACATGTTTTCCAGTGTTTAAAGTAATTTGAACTAAAAATCAATCCTGAAAAGTGTGTATTTGCAGTCCCTAAACTTATATTCCTCGGTCATGAAATCGACGAGAATGGAATAACACCAATTACTGAGAAAATTAAAGCAATACAAAGTTTTCCACAACCGACGATGCTTCGTCAGTTACACTGATTTCTTGGCTTAATTAACTATTACAGACAATTTATTTCAAAATATTCTCAAATCCTAATTCTCTTGACAAACTTATTACGGAGACAACGAAAAAAAAATTACCTTAATTCGTGATATTTTGACAGCATTTACAAATGTTATTAATGAAGAAACGTTGGACACGTTTTGCTTTTTCGGCACAAACGATCAAATTACAGCAACATTTTACAATAGCAGAAACTTATAAGAATTGAAGTGTAAGTAGTTTTTTTTTTTCGCAAGCAGAGAACAAAATACAATTTCAAAAGATTAAAATATGTTCAGCCAAGAAATTAATAGTCTCTTGTAAGTTTTGCAATATAAATTTCTCAGTACCCAACTCTTTGTTTAACGGTGTTCGTATAAAACACGCACTCGTTTTTATTTTTAGAAAAAAAATTAATCGCATCCTTTCAGTATTAATTAAGGATTTCAAAGTTTTCTAATCTAGATAAACAGCAAAAGCGTAATCAACAAAAACAGTCGACAGATATAAAAATGAACATGATTAAAAAAATGCCCCAAACTTAATAAAAAAGCAATTTATTTTTATTGTCGTCAAAATTTTTTATCGAGAGGAAAGACCAAGGGATTTTTTATTATTAGATTATATTTTTTAATCCTTTTTAAAACGTTTGAAATGTTGATTAAAAATCTTGTTCAAAATCTCTTGGGAGGGTAATCAAGATTAATATAGGAAAATTTTGCGTCTTTTTGCAGTGAAATTTGGAAATACTTGTAAAAAGAAAAAAATATCAGATTTTAATGAAACTTTCAGGACATATTCACAAGTGAATCAAATTATTTTAGAAAACCTTTGTGCTGCTTAATGTTTATACTAGTTATACATAGAACTCCTTGGAGAATTCAAATTCATTTTTTTGTAAAACAGGAAATTATGTTTTTTCTTTTATGATATTTTTCATATGACATTTTCCCGATCACTTTTTGGTTACAATAAATATGCCAATCGTTACGTTTAAAATAGCAATATTATTCCAAATTTACGCCTTAAACATTATATTTTGAACTTTAGTTTGCCTCAATTCAAACAGACATTTTGCTTGCTCAAGCAGAAGTCCCGCCAAAATACAGTGTATAGTCTGGTCGTACGCCCTTCCTAAAATTTATAGGACTAACCAAGCAAGAGATAACGAAACCATTGTTTGTAAAAGGTAGACTTTATAGTGAAAATTATATTTGTCTTAGGATCAGCTTTTACTTTTCTCGTTATTTGAGAAACCAGTTTGATATCGTCCAAATTCTGGTTCATCTTTTTAAAGTTTTTCAGGATCCTAATAAATATAACTAAAGCTACTTTTTAAAGCAAACAAAAAAACAAAAACTTTACTTGGATTTATTTAAAAGATTTATGACAATTTAGCTCAATTTCCTTTTGGGATTTGTGAAGCAGAGGCTGTAGTGAGGAATTGTAGTGATGATCAATATTTAAATCTTTTTGCAAAGATTCGCTAACATTTCCAGAATATCCTTTAAAAGAAAATATGTCTAACATTCTATGAAAACAATTTGGTTAAATATTTCAGAGTTTGTTTCGCTGTCGTTAACTCTAATTTTCTGCATCTTCAGTTCGATCCCTTCATATTAGATTTGAACTTTTGTGGTTATATAATCAAAGATTTGACTGTACAATATTGTTTAAATAAAGGTATTATTATATAAAAATATATTAATTTTCTAGATGCCGCTTTTAAATTAGGTACACAGAAACGTGATATATAGGGGTTACAATGAGTTTTTAAAAATAAAATGACGTCAAGAAAGATTTCATTTTTAATTTCAAGCTAATAGATTAAATTTAATTGTTCAAGTAAGAAAATACGTTTTATGCATTTCAAAACTAATTTAAATTCACTGGAATTAATTTTTGTTTTGAACTCGCTGTCATAATTCTCTTTATTAAAAATATATCTAAAATAAAAACCTCCTTAAGGTTAGCATCAGCCATGCTGGTAAATGGTCCTTTTAAGTAGAGTATTTTCCCTTTTGTGGTATTAAAATTAACAAGCCATTTCATGAGCCAGTTATGAATAAATTGAATGTCATTTTTGAAAACACGAACATAAACTATGAAATTAGGTTCTATTTTTAGAAATGCATCTTCATTCTGAATCTTTATCTTCAAGGTGTTTTTTTTTCCTCTTCATTTCACACATAAAAAAAATCACAAAACTTTTTAGCATCATACTAATAAATTGTTTGTTTTTCTTTTATCGACTTCTGGTCTTCATCTTGTCGGTACCATTTTATAAAGTGTTATTTAGTAGTGTGTAAAACCGTCTTACGTATGTGACGTGACCAGAAGCTCCAATTTTATCTTTTTTGTTTTAAGTAGATTCTATGTTCTTCTGTATCACGTGCATTTTGGGCATTGTTTATTTCATGATAATATCCAACGTGTTTGATTTGTGTACTTTAAAAATGTTTTTAAAAAATACATAAGACATGAATATTGCTATGATTTTCGACAATACAAGTAGCTATTCTCTCGGTCTATAAAGGCAGTTCTCCTTTTAAGTAGTTAGGAACTTAACCAACCAGCTCCAGAACTTTCTATGATTATATAGAGCAGCGTGTGTGTGCAAACCTGCTTCGCACACACACACACACACACACATATACACATATGCATTTAACGCCAAGCGGTCATTGGTTATCCCCCACATTCAATCCGGACAACCATTGCCTGGAAAGCACGCTCGCTGATTAGTTGATCCCAACCAATCAGATCGTTTGCACGTGCAAGATGATTTTTCCTGCGCAGCACTCTAGAGCCCTTAGGGATCTATTTAAGCGAGGCACTCACGTGTACATCTTCAACGAGGCCCCAGCTGCTATTAGCGGTTTCAGGGACACGCGTCATAATCCTCACTCACACACCCGCACCCAAACTGCAAGTAGCAGTTGACGGCGCGTGAAATCTTCTCTTACATACACATATATACCTTCATACTTTGGGCACCTCGAGGTGGTGTAATGGCTAGCAAGTGTGTCTCGCTAGAATCATTACAATTGAGTAGTGAGTTCGATCCTCACTAGGTGTCCTATACTTTCGGCCTTGTGCCACATCTAAGCTGCGATTAGAAAATCACCACATACTTTCATACTAGAACGACATACTCATTCAACAAGTGTTGACAAGAAATTTTTCAGAGCATTTATTCATTTTTGATTGAACTTTAATTTTACGGTCAAAGAGAGGCAACTCCTGACTTTTTCTACATTGTTCACTTAGATGCATGCTTTTTTCTTTATCAACATTGAATGATTGTAAATTTGTTAATATATGTATATGTTACAATTTGTCATTGGTTATTCTTTGCATGAGTCTGGTGTGATGTTTTCTAATCCTAAATGTAATTTAATGTGATGGGCTGCTAGTCAATCTGCTACATTTCAGTTAACAATGGCAGACGTGATTAGTAGTCTGCCACATGTGTATGTATGACTGGCAGCTGAAGTTGTTTGATGAGCTCATAGTCCAGATTAAATTTGGAATCTATCAAATTAGTGAAAGTGAATTTAAGAAGTGCCAGTAAATAATACAAGATGGTGTGGTATACCTGATAAGATTGCTGCTTATTTCACTTGGCAAAATTAATAGTAAGTCAGGATTCAAATTTATGATGCTAGCACCAAATAATTGTTGAAAGTCCTTTCATAGTGATCAGTCCGTTTGTTTGCTTATAAAATCTGATATATTCTTTATATATATAATTTGTTTGAACATTATTTTTAATCGATACTCACATTTGAGTAGATATTCTATTTCTAATCAAACAGTATATTTACATATTTATTTCTACTGGCCTGATTATTTCTGATTAAAAACAATATCTACTCAAATTCGAGTATCGATTAAAAATAATGCTCAAACAAATAAATTAAATGTGTTGGTTGTTAAAACCATTTTCTTAATCTTTGGGATTTTCCATAACATATATCATTTCACTCCAAGCAAGGCAAGATTGCCACTGATGCACAAGGGGAAATGATGCGCAATGAGGAAAAGAAACAAGGTACGGGGTATGTCAAAGAAATGATAAGAGATGGATGGGAATCAAGTAGATAAAAGATGGCAATTGACGTTGCATTTAAATTTTAGATGATGGTGGCTATAAGGGAAGCAAGCAAACGGAAGGTAGATCCATAAAAGAGAAGTGCAAGAAAAGAAACTGTTAGAGTAGAACAGATGGTTAAATTTAACTATTTTGATGGTAAGAGGGTGGGACTTTGACTTTGATACCAGTCTAGTAGCATGAGTAAAAGTATGTGCTCAGGGAACCAGAGAAAAAACTTGTCAGAGAAGTTACCATAAAAATACTTGTAGAAAGCCACATCATGTTGGTAAGAAAATGACTGAAGGCAGGCTGCTAAGTCAGGATCGATTATATTGGAGATCTTCCTTTGGATTTTGTTGAGAACCTCAAGATGAATAGCAAAAGCACCTGACCAGATATGGCAATTGTATACAATGCATGGACAAATAGTAGATTTATAAATGTGCAAAACGGATTCTGACCAGAAAAAATTTCCTGGCTCAACCCAGTGACCCCAACATTCCTAGCAGCAGATGCAGCTATGGATTCAATATAGTCATTCTATCTGAGATCATTTGAGAGAATAAGGCCAAGGAGGTGAAGTTTGTTGCTAAGTGACTAGCGACATCCATTCTGACGCTAAGCATGAAAGTTTCTCTAGGTGGTTAAAGGAGAGCAGCTTCATTTTGGAGGCATCAAAATTTACAAGGTATTTCCTACCCCATTTAATCACAGAATTAGAGGGATCAGAGGGTTCTCCAAATTTCTTAAAAACAGGAACTATAGCGGGGACTTCCAACAAGCAGAAAAGCAGAAAGCAGCGAGGCAATAGTTATAGAGTGTAGAAAGGACTGGAGCCGGCTATGGGGCACATTTTTTAGAACGATGATTGGAATTCCATCACCAGCACTTGCCTTCTGGGAGTCAAGCTTAGAAATGATGTTAAAGAGATGGGATTATATATATTACTCAGTTTGAGTTGGGAAATTAGATGTAGGTACTCCAGACGAGTCAAGTGTACAATTGGATGAGAATTTGTCAGCGAAGCACATGACCTTGTCTGCTATAGATGTGAGGATTTCATTCACTATGAGTGGAGACAAAAGGCGCCTATTGTGATCAGATGTGTCACTCTGGTATAGCTGAAAAAAATGATTCCTGTGGGCGATGGCAGCCAAGCAAGCAAGAGAGAACCAAGAAGATGAACAAGGTTGAAGTCGGAAATTCCTAGCTGGGATAAAAGCATCCATGCTAGCTTTCACCCAGGAGAAGACTTCAATGGTGCAATTTTGAACAGGGAGACTAAAAACTTTGTTCCAATGGGCATCGCAAAGGAAATCATGGAATGAGTCCAAGCCTGCTCGTTGATAGCAATAAGATATTCTACTGATATGAGGCTCTCGGATGGAGGAGGATAGACACTGCAGCATGATCAGAGTTGCCAAGAGGGCCAGAACTGCATAGACGTATGGAGGAGATCTAAAAGAGAAGCGTGTCTATTGTGGTTTCTGTGTGAGTGATTGAGAAGTTCAACATTTGGACTCCAACAAGATCAGTTTTTGAGCCACTTAGCATGATGAGCATTGATGTCACCAAACATACATACATTAGAAAATGGGTGAAGGGAAATGACCTTGTCTATGTTATCTGAAATATTATCTAGTACACAGCAGTCAGAAGAAGGAGAGTGGTAGAGAAAAAGAAGAGATAGCTTACTGAATTTAGCATATAGATGGAGACACATGTAGAGTAGACAGGAGATTCAAGAGAGATCTCCCCAGTCAGAGGGAGATGTTCACTGGCATAAACACCCAGACTATGTATGTGGACATTGGGGTCCTCCTTAAGAGAAGAAGGTATCCAGGAATCAAGGTCAGAGAAGGGAATTGTAGGGTTGACATTGGTTTCATAGAGAGCTAGGATGTCAGGACCTTTTGTAGAGGGATAATTCCACACTGCAAAAGTTTGTATGGATAGCAGGGATGTTAAAAACAAGAGATGTTGAAAGGTTTAGGAGTTTTTTGTTTGGCTGGTTTAGTTTTGTATCTGATTTTGTGTTATCACAATTTAGTGTTATTTGGTAGAGAGAGGCCTAGAGTAGCAATAGGTCATCAAATCCAACATGTGTGAGAAGAGAACTGACAGACTGCAGCATAATGTGACTTCAGGGAGGCATTTGGCATTTGCGCAACATGGCACTACAAGAACCCCGATATTATTCAACTGCTGATCAGAGCAGTCTCTCAAGACACTGGCTCCTAACTACTAGTCAGTATAAGAATTATATTCAAGTATAACCTGTAAGTAGCCATATTTTTCTTTCCTGTTCAGCTCCCCACTGACATGTTTATGATTTAGAACAATTCTGGAATGCAACTCAGTCACAGACAAAATTCCTGTCTTGTTGAGTTGACAGTTGTTTTTCAATTGTCAGGGACTCATAAATGTTGGCATAGTTTTGTCACATTTTATGACGCCTTTTGTCTACTTATATGACAGTGTATATTCTCATTTGACTTGTTGCTCTCATCAATACTAATATAAAAATCAGTAAAAAAAATCAAGAGCACTAAAATATTGTGTTAATAAATGCTTCTTAGAAAATTAAAATGACTTCAATGCTAATTAGGAAAAATATAAACTTTAACATTATCTAAACAAATTAAATGATATTTTACAGATAAAAAAGTTGGCTGTATCTAAAATTATATATATATATATATATATATATATATATATATAAAAACATGGATCAATTGATACAGGATATGACAACCAAACATACTAGTCCAAATGGTAAGGACTATGACTATTACTACTTTCTAAAGTTGATAAACTATCAAGAACATTTATAGAAGAATTGATTGCATACTTTTCAGCTTTTCAGTATATTTGGACTTTGATAATAGTCAGTCAATAAATTACAATTTTTTATGTAAGATATTTTTCTACCCAGGGTATCAATGAAATGAGTTCTATCTCATATAGCAAAAATATTTTCCTATTTCTCATTCACTTTTATATTTTGAAAGTTTTAACTTTAAAATAAGTATTCAAGATAACTTCCAAAATTAGTTTCTCATATTTCAAACACACCCATATTTTATACACATATATATATATATTAAACATAAACAATTGGTGGAACCAACAGACAACTTTCCAAAACCTAAAAAATTTATCCAGATAGTCTTGATTAAAACCAACAATACTAGAAGAAAGGAAGGCCTAAAAGCAAACTTACCTACTAAATAAAAGAAACTGCTTGAGGCCCAGAATGTCTAAACAAAACAAAACAAAAAACACTTAGCATTAAATCCTATGAAAGGATGTCTGTAGTTATATCGGTAGAGTTTCAGAAGTGTGTGTGTGTGTGTGTGTGTGTGTGTGTGTGTTTCATGCAAGTATAGCTGAAGGAATCATTTTCAACATTCATTTAGCAAATATTTTTCATAAGCAAAATAATCACCTCTTTCTTCACCTTTTATTAATAGTAGAGCCAAAAATCAACATCTTGATTATAAAATTATTAATTATTTCATATTTTATATCTCACTTCGAGTTAATGTGCTATTTTAGTTGTTTGAAATTTTCCAATTATTTGTTTATGATTCTGTTGTGCTAGCCTACAAAGTTTGATTGAGACTTGTTTTCTTTTAAACTCAAGAAAATTTGCTTGAAGCCATTTTTAGCCATTGATCTTTTGCTTTAGACAATTCTCACTGTTGAGTTACCAAAAAGTAATTTTAAAATGTCTAAAAAGAAAAAGGAGTCAATTTTTTTTCAGTATATTTATTATACTTGGAATTACTAAAAAAATTCTTGGTCTGCATAATTTTTGAAAAATTAGCATCTGATTGACTAAGTGAAAAATCTTATTCCTGAAGTTCAGTACAATTTTTTAAACATGCAAATTTTAATAAAATTTTAAAATTTTAGCTGATAAGATATCTAGAAATAAATCTAAAATAAAAACATTTTTGTTGATAGAATCAAACCATAGAATATCAAAATAGTGAATAATCTAACAGGATAAAGTGAATATTAAGATCCTAAATAAGTCACTGCATTTAATTTAGGTTTTTCTTAAAAGAAAATAATTGTCAATGGTGAATAGCAAGAATACAATAATTAGTTTGAGATGTTTACAGAATACAGCATCCTGTCAGAACTCCAATTTTTTAAAACTCAAATGGATTACTTGGGTATCTACAACTCACATCACTAAAACAGACTTTAATTTCATCTGACTCTGCACTCCCACTTTTGGAATATTGCCCCAAAATACCAGGGTTATAAAACATCTTTTAATTGGCCATTTCTGAACCATTAAGTGACTATAAAGTCACTGCTGACACCAGGAAGCAGCAACACCAGTGTGTTTACATCCACAGGGTTGCCTTCAGCCAACTACTTAAGCAGTGACAACAGAGGCTGTCAATTACTACAATCTGATAATTCATGGAATATTTTTCCCCATCAGTCTATCTTTACTACATTGTCATCTCCCAAATGAACTCTCAGTCTTCTACAAGATATATGATTCCCCCCACCAATAAACCCTGTGTAAATCATAGAGAAATAAAGATTTTATCTCCATTTGTTGTTCTGTCACTTCCACTTATTTTCTTTTATTGTTAATAGTAAGGCTGCCATTACAGATTTACAATTATATTGAATATAAAACCAATTTCAGTATAAGTTTTATATTAATGTAGGTTCACATTAAAAAAAAAAGCTAAAGGATTAGAATCAGACCAAAAGATAAATGTGCATCATTGCTTCAAGTTAATTGTGTATTTATTTTTTGTAGTATTTGAATAGTTATTTATTATCTCTCTCTCTTGTAAATAATTATAAGCAGTAATTAACAGTCTGAAAATTTATACAGAAAATGAAGGAAGACAATATGAAATTATGTGAGAAAATGACTTCTTCAACTTGCAGGATTCAAATAATGACTTCCCATATTTTTTCTTACTTAGAATAATAAAAATGACAAATAGCCAAAATTCTTACAGCACTGAATGCCTTTTTTGAAATTTTGCACATTAAATCCTAAATAAGCTAGACTGTTCATTTCAGATATTTTTAAATTACATTTTTGTCTTTCATAGGCTTTTCAAAGTTACAAATTATGAAAATTTTAAAGGACATAAAAAATAAACATAATAAATAAACATACATAAACATTGTATTCTTAAATTGCAAGAACAAGAGAGAAACATTACCATCGTAACTTTTCATCTTTCCACTCATGAGCTAACCTATATTCTGTTTCCCACATGGAGCATTTTACTCTAAAAATTATTGTTCCCTGTTTTATATTGGTAGGTTTTCTTCTTTTCTTTTTCTGAATAATTTTCTGTTGATCAGAAAGTTTGTTTATTCAATAAACATTTTGTTCAAAGTAACTGAAGCTGAGGTCCCAAGTCAGGACTGACAATGTTGTAGATTCTTTGAATTTTGTTAAGAATCTCTAAATACATAGCAAATTTTAAGATAATTTCAGGACCTTAAAATTTTAAGGAGGCTATTGCTAATTATAAAAAATTATTTTACATTCACCAGATTTTCTTGGGTATACACAAAAAAGCTTTTCTTCAATATTTAAACAGAATCTATCATAAAATACTAAAATGACGCCTCCTGCTAAGGCTTGGGATTAATGTCATTCCATCTTAACATTTTTTCTCTTGTTATTTCTCCCAAAATCTGCTCTACCATCCACTTGCTTAAGACCATCACATGTTGCTTTCCTCTGTCTGTTCCCCTCTATCTTTCCAGTGAGTATCAGATTCTCCAAGCCCTCCTTCCTCATTATGTGTCCCAGAAATCTCAGCTGTCTTTTCCTGTATAAGTTTCCTTTTTGTTTCCATCCCAAACTTTGTTGCTACTCACATGTTTGGTCCAGGGTCCACGGTATCCTCAGCACCCTTATGTAGAACCACATGTCGGCTGCTTCATGTCTTTTCTTTATCTTTCAGGAGATTGCTACATAGGACAGACATTACAAAACAGTCTAGAACTCTTGTTTTCAATAAACACAATTCAAGCATATTTTAAACTCATGAATGAAATGAAAGTTGCAGAACTTAAATTTAGACATCTTTATTATTTATCTGTAAATAGGAAAAACATTAATATTTAGTTATAAGTAACATTGCTTTTGACAAAAAAAATCATTTTTCTTATTAATTTTTGGTTAAAAAATTTGAATGAACCATTAACAAACAACATATGTTAAATTTTTGGTTTATGAACTAAATTGTAACTGCCAGCTGCAAATGTTCATTGATGGCACTTGTGCTCAGCAATACAGCTTATTGACAAAATAGTGGAATAGTGACTGCAAGGTGCAGAGATCACATTTTAAAAATTGAAGGGATTTTGTATTTGTTTCCTAAACATTTTAATAGTATTTTTATTAGGCTATTAACAACTATAAATGATCAAATAAAACAAATGTTAACTGACTACATTAAAAACTATAACACTGACAAAAAATATAAACAAAATGGCAAAGAAAAGAAAAAAAAAGGAAAGAAAAGGAGGCTGGAATAATAGGGTGTCAAGTTCATAAAAATTCAACTGAAAAAATATAAAGGGAAAACATTTTGATTATTAAAGAAAGAAATATTGTCAAACAAAGTTAAAAAAAAATGATAAATATTAAAAAAATACCAATTTTTACATCACAATTTTTAAATCGAAAAAGCTTCTGTATGCAATTAATTCTGTGTATTTATTAAAAAAAAATAAAAAAAAAAATGAAAAAGTAAGGTAAATATTGAAACACTAGCATCTAAAAGTCTCTTGCAAAAATTTTTAAAACAGTAACTGATGAATCTCAAAGATAAATGTGAAGCATTTTGTATACACACAATAGAATAATATAAAGAAATGTCTTTAATGTTGTTTTTTTAACAGTAGATGATATATACAAAAACAAAAATGATTTACAAGTTATGGATTATTTTTCTACTTCAGAAAATGCTTTTTTTTTTTTACTTGTGACTTTAATTTTTTTCTTACTGTAAAGTGTCCCTCTGCTTTTATGAATTGTCAATTTCTAAACATCTATTTACAACTCTGGAAGATTTATTTTGAAGAAAATATAGGAGTTTGAAAATTTGCAAACAAGATGACAAGATTCAACTGCAGTATCCCCCACCCACGAAATTTTCTATTTTGGAATCACTTGTAAATCTTAATACATATATACATATAACTTTGAGTATTTTTCTTACAAAAGTTTCAATTATCTCCATGTGTAAACAATCAAACTTGAGTCAAAGATGTAGAAGCAGCATAAGTACAGTAAATATCACCTGTTGCAAGAATTTGCTGAAGAGTCTTGCAGACACAAATACACCTGTTGATGCTGATATTAATTCTGGAAGGTCATCTACAAATCTATTTGTATCTCTAATTTTGTTGTCACTTTTCAAAGATAACCAAGCCCTTTTCAATGTTTTACCATAAGTACTAACGGCTTTGCATGTGTAAAGCCCTGTGTCTTCCACTGTAACATTTTGGATGACTAGGTAAAGGATATCTTTGTCTGGTGTTTGCTTTTTTTGAACAAATATTTTTGTGCTGTCTTTATTGGCTGTTTCTGCTTCAGCTGCTTGTTCTCCTTCTGTTGTATTTGGCCATTGTGACCTTGACCATTCAATGTATGGTGCCTTGTCATTGCCTACACTGCACTTGAACACAGCCATGCTTCCTTCTTCAACAGTTTGGTTAGTCACATCTTCAATCACTGGCGGCACCATATCAGTGACTTCAATCACATGAAGATTGTATTTGTGAGTTATCCGACCAATCCGATTTTCTGCTTGGCATACATACTCTCCTTTGTGACGAGGCAGTAGTTTTCGAATCACCAACGTAGATCCTTCTGTTTTCTTCTTTCCGTCTTTCTTCCAAATAATATGCGGTGGTGGATTACCTTTAGAATGGCATCGCAGTTTAACAGATGTTCCGGCTGGATAGTATAAATTCTCTCTGTATTTCCGAATCCATTTAGGTGGCGTTTCCCGACCTTCTGTTGGATTATCTTCTTGTTTTAGTGCCGAGCTCAAATTTGTTAATAAAGTGAATTCTGCTCTTGCTTTATGTCCATTCTTAGTCTCAGCTAAACACGAATAATTCCCAGTATCTTCCTCGAGGTAATAATGAAAAAGCAACATGTTTGGCATTGCTCGGATTCTGGAAGAATTATTCAATTTATCCGAGATTATCTGCTCTGTATCTTTGTACCAAGATACTGCAAGTCCTCCATGACCCCTGATTCGACAGATGAGCTTCAATCTTTTACCTGGCTCAACATAGATTAAAGGAGATGGTCGACGTCTGAAAGAGAGTTTATGTAACTTGCCAATAGTATTATTATTGCTTTCTGCTACTTCTGGTAATCGACGTGCACTTGTGTCTAATGTTAACAACAATAAGAAAAATAACAAACATGGAGAAGTATCTTCCATCACAGGCTGAAGAATTGTTTTGAATGATTTCTTCTTGTATCTGATTGTACAAGGCATCTTGCTATTTAAAAGAAAAAAGAGAGGAAAATTTAAAAGTGTAAGAGTTAACTTTTTAAAAACAGAAATTAAAATTGTTTTCATTTACTGAGAAAAAAAAAAGGAAAACCAAGAAAGCATTCAAATTAGTTTCTTTCAACATTTTTTCCCCGTTTCATAGCACAGTGTTTTTTTTTAATCTTCCAACAGTTTTTAGTGGAGTTAAACAGAAGTAGACAATTTTTCTCAGGTCTTTCTCTTACATGTCCATGTCAAGTAAGCAATATGGATCAGAGATATTCCAATCTCTTCTTTCATCTTTTTTTTTTTTTTTTTTAATTTTCTTGGATGAGTAAGGAGATTCAGATGTCGTCCAGTCAATTTGGTTGAAGAAAATGTCTTGATTCCCAAAAGTTAATAAATATTGACATCTGAAAAGAAAAAAAAGTTTGCTTTATAGAAGATAAAAAATCTGGGTAAAAACTAAAATATAAGTATTTGTATGTATATTCATAGGTAAAAAGTTCTACTATAACCTGCACAATCTAAGATTGAGAAACAAGTTTGTTTTTCATTAGGTTTTTGAGAACTGTATCCTTTCCTGAGTGAAATGAAAAAGAAAGTATAAAACAATTTGTTTCTCTTTTGAAAATAATAAATTGTGTGTGCGAGATGCTTATAACATTTTGGCAGTTGTAAAAAGGAAAACATAAGTACAAAACAAATCAAAATAAAGATGAAGCAATTGAAACGAGAATAAAACAAAGTAAAAAAGTAAATAAATAAATGGAGGAAATAAAAATGATAAATTAGAGAATATTTTTGTGGGGGTAAAAGACAGGATTAAAAAAAAATAAAATATATTTTTTTGTGTTGGGTGAATGGTGAAGCTCAAGTTGTTGCCCAAATATCTCCAAAGCATTTGACAGAGACAAATGACCTTCTACACAAGCTAGTGGGCTATGGTATAACTGGATGCTTGTTTGATCTAATCCAGTCATTCCTTTCAAATTGTGTAGTGAAGGAAGTATTGATCGAGTATACTTCCAGATACTTTCATATGAATGCGGGAGTCTTATTCCAGGCCTTATGCTTTTCCTGATGTAATCAGACCTCAAGTAGGCATCTACACTGACGACACCACCATTTACTCTTGCCTTGATAAGAAATCTGCCAAGGCTGACAAAATAAACTCTGCTGCTGATCTTGAAAAGGACCTCCAACATGTAGTGGACTGGGGTAAGAAATGGTTCGTAAATTTTAATGCTTCGAAAATGAAGCTGCTATCCTTTTGTAATATAATAATCTGGCCCGGCCGAAGAAGGCCGATGAAGCGTGGGCGTTCCCGGTTGATGAAAAGTAGCGGATGTCACTTTGACCCTATTTCCGGCAGAGCGGAAATAGACAGGGTCTCTGAGAATTTACGTAGGCGTCGCGTGATCAAGAAAAAACCGGAAGAAACAATTTCCGCTTTTGGAAGATATATAAAGACTGCGAAAAACACAGTCTTGCGAATCAGTTTTGACGAGTCCCAGTCAGCCTCGACAGGAGTCAGGCTCGACAGGCAGTCTAGGCAGAGAGCCAGACAAGACCAGAAGTCTCGAGAAGTCGACAGTAGAAGAGAAGACGAGTCTGGTCGGCAGTAGAGAAGCAGTTCACAGCTGCCCCCAATAGCATACATGCTATTGGGGGGTACGCATTCGTCATTCGTCCATTCGTCAACGTCGACCCTTAGAAGCATTCGTCAACCCATTAGAAAAGCGCTCCCTCAGCTCTCTGTCCACTAGGTGACACGGTCCATCGTCGTTAATAAAAAATATTATGATATATTTTTATATATATACGTGTTTGCCTGTTTCTTGCTATATAACACTTTAACCATCATAGACAACCACTCCTACTCTTCATCAGCATGAATCAGGCTAGTCTCCCAGAAAGCAAAACACTGCGCCTCCTCAGCCTAACTCCTCTTAGCCAACTTAAGTGGAATGACTACATTGAATCCATAGTTAAATCTGCTGCTAGTTCACTGTGTAGGATTCTTGTCTGAATCCATTTTGCACATAAAAATATACCATCTGCCTGTGTATTGAATACTGTTGTAACATTGGTTGGGTGTCCCTGCAATTCATCACAGGGTTCTTTGCAAGATCCAATGGAGAATGGGCAATGTAATTGACCTGGTAGTTCAACTCCAGTCACTTTCTCATTGATATAATGTGGCTTCCCTCTGTCTCTTTTACAAATACTTTCACAACTTCTGTTTCAAAAAGCTTAGCTTCCTGGTGCCTCGTCTGCATGAATTTATTTGAGCTACTAGAGTAGTAACTAAGTCCCACCCTTTTACAGTGAAACTAATCAAATGTAACCACAACTTCTACTCCCAGAGTTTCTTTTTTCACACTTCCCAACTGTGGAATTCCCTTCTGTATATTTGCTTACCTGACAGTTACAATCTCCAAGAATTTAAATGCAATGTTAATTGCCATCACTTATCTTCTTGACTTGCATCCTCTCCCTGACAACCCTTCTATCATGTTCTTTTCTCTTCCTATTCTATTTTCAAGCAGCTCTCTTCACACCACTGTTCTCATCCTTCTCTTACTCATTCTCTGACACCCTCTTGTTCCTGTTTCTCATCACTTTCCTCTTATGTAACCCCCTGTGCACCAGTGGTAGTACTGCCTTACTTGGGGTGCAATGATTATTTAAAAAAAAAAAAAAAAAAGAAGTATTTCTGCTTCTAACAAATTAAAAAAAATAAGTTGAATTTTTACCATTCTTCTTCATGTGCCATGTTCTTTCAGGACTGTTTTAAAAGTTAATAAAGATATATCAATCATAAAAATGCATATTTAGGACAAAAGAAATCAGTATAACAAGTTAGTTTAATTTTGAAGAATAAAATAAAATAGTTACTTTCATACTGATTTCAAGCAGTATTTTTGTTCCAGTTGGTTCCAATATGGCTTTTGCTTCATTAAAACTGTTTTAACATGAACAATTTAAAGATTAAAATGTATATAATATTTTGAATGCATTTGTTAATGAGGTGAAAAGAGAAGGATTTGAATCTGCCAAATTACATATTAATTGTAATAATAACTTAAGAAATAAAATACCAAGATAAAGGAGATTAACTTTTCTGGAAAAATTAATTATGTTCTTAATCTATTTTTTTCTTTGAATTACAAGAGGTGCAGTGGATATCAGCCTGGAATGAGAAATTTGAGAGCTGAGTTCAAATTCCAGTTAAATTCGTTGCATTCATTTACATGCATACCCTTGGGAAGGTATTAACCTGTCACTTCTCTTTCCACCTATTGGTTAAATAACAGAACAGATTGGGTTCTATAGCCTTGGTTGGCAACTAGTCTACCACAGGGAAATTTTCTGCCCAGGCAGTCATATCTTAAATGAGACATGACCACCCAAGCATGTATCACATATGCCACTTAACTGACAGCAGCAAACTATTACAAACTTTTTAAATTTTTTTTATAATTGTCTCACCTCAAGCAAGGAAGTACTGTCACTAGTGCACAGCAGTTACAGAGAGAGAAAAGGAGAGGAAAAAAGAACAAGGTAGAAGGGATGTCGAAGAAAGGATAAGAGAAAGATGGGAATCAAAGAGATAGAAGATGGTAATTGATGTTGCACTTAAACTTTTGGAGATTGTAGTTATCAGGGAAGCAAGTCTACAGAAGAGAGTTCCACAGGTGGGAAGTGCGAGAATAGAAATGGAGTAAAAATGGCAGTTACATTTGACTGTTTTGATAGTAAAAAGCTGGAACCTAGTTGCCAATCCAATAGCATGAATAAATTCATGTGGTCAGTGCACCAGGAAAAGAAGCTTATCAGAACAAAAGTCGTGAAAATATTTGTAGCAAAGAGAGAAGCCACATCCTGTCAGTGAGAAAGTGACAAGTTGAGCTGCTAAATCAGGATCAATTACATTGCAAATACTCCTTTAGATTTTGTCAAGAACCCCAAGATGAATAGCAGACTAAAACTAAAACTAAAAATCTTCATTTCCAGTGGAATGACAAGATTTGAGATCGGCCTGTAGTTCTAAACAAGATATGCACTATGACATGTCCTTTAGTAAAGAACATCATGGTAGCAACATAAATGTTAAAAGTGCTTGAGATTCATAAGTGAACAGTGGTTCAGTTTTTGAATATATTGAGAATTTTAAAACTTTTTTAAAATTCCAGCTGTAAAGAGCAAAGTAATCTGCCATCAGCAATCATTAAAGACAAGTGAGGAGTGAAGCAGGTGCCATATTTCTTAATTTGTCTAGATGTATTTCTACAATTCTAGGTTAACAGTCAAAGAGTTGAGGCAAATGTAGGTACTTAGAAATATAAGTCACAAATTTTTAAAGTTGATATAAGCAAGTACTTTGGTATTAGAAAATAAAGAAAGAGAAAGTAATAAAAATAGATGCTACCCTGACTCTAGTGTATCCTAGAAAGAGGCAATTATTGTTGGCTGTCTGTATTAGAGAGAATATAAACAAAATTAACTTCCTTCTCTGTAAAATTTTAAAAGAATTGTGATTTCAGGTCTTTCATAAGTGTTGTGCATCTTTCCAATTTGTTGTGGAATTATGGCAAACTTTGGTGCAAAGTTGTAGTGACCAGTTTGTGCCGAAAGTAAGACACGGAACAAGAAGAAAGGTTTAAAACAGTGCATTAGTATAACAAGAAACAAGATATTCAAAGGAAGTGTTAATAATAAGTAATATAGAAATAAGTAAGTCCGAAGGTATTATTATGTCACCTGACTAGTAGCTGTCATTAACTGCTCTCATTAACTACTGTACTTGTCTGTTCTCATTTACTGCTCGTAACTGCTCTCCAGGAATCACAAAGGTAATCTATATGTAGCAAGAGGAAGAGTTCATTTCTCGTAGGAGGGTACCAAACAATAAGGCTTATTTGAGTATATTTAAAAGGATATAATTTTGTATAGAATGATAAAATATAAAAGAAAACATCAAGTGTATCTAAATTTTAAGTTTTTATATATATATATATATATATATATATATATATATATATTAATAAAAGATACAAAATCAGGTTGCAAGAATCATGTAAATTTGAGGCCAATAGCATAAATAATGATAAATTCTCATCTCAGAAATTCAGACAAAATCACGTGTTGTAACCCTAAATAGAGGTTCGGGATGTGGCACAAGATCATTTAAAGTGACCATTCCATGCCCTTAAGCTCGACCAAAAAATATTCTGTAGACTGCTTAAGACCTGGTCAAGCTCTTGTCTGCTCACCCTAGATGAGACTTTACCCTTCGGCAGAGCCTCGTCTGAGTTCCTCTCCACCCAAAATCAACCAAGAGAGTATTGATCAAATACAATCACTCTACTCTCTACTGCAATAGTGTCCACATTTATAAGAGAATAGGAACATCCTATTCCTCTATACAGTTAGGTATGCAACATTATGTAAACCTTTTCATTGTAGATTAGTTTCTGTGAAAAAACTATTTATAATGGATGTTATCTTGTCTTACAATAATGTTCTTGTACAAAAACCACTCAAGGTAGATGGTTGCAGAGTAAGAGGCACAGTTTATGGGAATATGTTGGGAAGACAACAGTTAACTCTAGACTTGAACAGATTAAGATTACAGTGATCAGGGAAGCATCCTCTTAGGAGTTTGTTTCACAAAACAGCAATTTGTGGGAAGAAGCTACTCAAATAGAATTTAAATTTCACCAATGTGGTTTGTTTGGCAGACTTTAGTAATGAAAGAGCTGTAGGAACTAAGGAATGTGGGTCATCTGAAAACTTTCTATTGAAATAGTGCAGCAAAAGACTTGCAATATTTTATCTGTGGGGAAAGAGGTTGTAAGGTGGGAAATGGATCATATGTATGAGTTCTACTTGAGTCTAAGTCCCACAGTCAAGACAAGAGGCCTCACCAAGAGAAAGCCCATTCAGCATGGGAGGTTCAGAGTTTGCTGACAATTACATATGCAGAAAATATACATTCGCATTTTTGATTCTTCATAAATAAATATATATATATCTAAATTACTCTGCATAGCAATTTAGGTATAAACAAACTTCAGTATTGTTTTGATGAAGCTTGTGTGCTTATATATTTGAACATCATAGCTAAAGGAATGTAAATCTTACGTGGATAAAGCAGAATTAATAACAGGTTGACTTTGGAAATGATTTAAAATTATTAGATTTCTTGATAGAGTTGTAATGAACAGGAAGTTATCTCTTCAAGGACTTAAAACAGAATGATATATGAGTATCTGTGCATGTGGATTAACAGAGATCTTCCAGTTGAAAAACAATTTTAAAGAAATATACATATATTAACCAATCAGAGAACAGAAAAATATATTTGAATGCGATCCACTTTTGTCTTTCAAAAATGTATAAGTATGCATGATTTTGTCTCTTATCTTCAGAAAGCCTCTTAGGCAATTCCCTTGGACTCAAGTTCAGGTGACTTGCATTTCTTACTCTCTCTCATGCTGCGTTCTGTAGCTCTTCTTCTTCAAAGAACAATTTGTAAAGACATATACAAAGAGTAATGAAAGACAGGAACATCTCATTAGAAACAAAGAAAAGAGTGCTGGATTCCTATATGATATCTGTTCTTCTGTATGGCAGCGAATGTTGAATGATCTCATCAAAGATGGAGAGGCTTGAGGCAGCAGAAGTGTGGTTCTACAGAAGGATACTGAGGATACCACAGACTAAGCATGTGAGCAACTATGAGGTGCTAGAGAGGATGCAAGCGAGAAGAAAATTCATATTTAACATCAGAAAGAGCAGATGAGGTTCCTAGATCACGTAATAAAGAAGAAGGGTCTAGAAAATTTAATACTCACTAGACAGATAAAAGGAAAGAGAGACAGGGGAAATCAGTGTGAGACCATCTTGATAGGTCTGAGCAAATGGATGGCAGAATGGGGTTTGCAAAGAGATACTAAGAGAAAAAATATCTAGAGTGACAAGAGACAGAGCCAAGTGGAAGTTCATAATTGCCTACATCCTGAAGGGACACAACACATGAAGAAGAAGAAGAATATCTTTTGAAGTAGATTTATTATCAAATTGGAAGAGCAAAGAAACCACAATACACAATGTTTCATTATTAGTTAAATAGAAAATGTGCCGTGGTGGGTGGGACGACGACTGATTTGATATGAACATTCAGCAGGGAACAGACTGATCAAAGTCAGTTATTCTTTCACGAGATTTATTCCAAGGGAAAATGATTACAAATATACATGTCAATAAAGAAAACTTTTTTTCAATTTACACATCTTTTATATTCATTTTGTCAGAGTTATCAGGACTTAATCTGAAGAAGTTAAATTTTAAACAAATATAAAATAACCAAAAACAAAAAAAATTTCATAATTTAAATATTTCATATTGGGTACAAAATTTAATAATTGCAATAAAATAAACATTATTCAAATTAAATTGCAGGAAAGAACAACAAAATTTTTTTATAGTTATCACAAAGAAGTGAATGTTATTATTTTCAGTTCTTTGGTTTGATTTGTTTCACGGAATAAATTGGAGTAGATAGATCTATCGCCCGGTTCCCACTCCACCCACGTCTATTGAACAGGTTAAGAGGTTTATCCCTTGTTCCCTGTTTAGGATGTGGTTTCCGGCTTTCTCTTTTCTAATCTTTTCACTATTACGTAGCACCCTGCACATCAGTGGTGTTACCGCTTTGCTCGGGGTGATACAATTAAAAAACAAAAATATCTCAATGGGTTATTTAATGCCAGCAAGTGTTTTAGGATAGAAAATATATATATATATTCTTTGTTAAAAATCAGTTTACAGATCAGGTTTTAGGTTGTATTACATAGAAGCATTTTGTAAAGAAAACTTTTAATGAAAATCAAATGCATTGCTGGTAATATTAGTTTTTCTTCAAAAAGGTATTGATAGAGATTTTTGTTTTTTAAATGTTTTTCTGGTAATATACACACACTATATATATATATATATATATATATATATATATATATATATATCTATATCCCCACTGAAGATGTATTGCTGGTAATATTTTTTTTTCTCCAAGTTTTATATTTTCTTGCTGAGGTTGACCACTTTTAGATATGATAGCATGTCATTTATATTTTCACATAGCTCAAGCATGCTATCCGTATTATAAAATTGTTGTCTAAAGATAGCTAGTTCTGGACACTGTCAAAAATATGTTTGTTTACATGCTTGGCACATTGGTTTAAATTCATTAGTAAGCAAGAAAGAATGTGTCATTCTCGTATGACTGATGTGCAAGTGGGCTATTATGACCTTCTCTTTTTGAGACTTCCTGAAAGATGCATTACTTTGAGCTTGGGCTCGATTGGATGAAGTTTATTATGTGGATAATTGTCCCAGCACTCCTGCCATTTTTTAAAAATATATTTATTTATTTCCTCCTTAAAGTCTGTATATGAGATCTCTATCTCTGTATCCTGTATCCACATTAATGTCCAAAGCTGATTTAGCTGCCAGGTCTGCTGTAAAGTTACCTTTTATAACCAGTGTAGCTAGAGATCCAACATAATACCACATTTCTCTTTTTTGTTCAATGCGCTGATTTTCTGCAATAATTTAATGATCATTGAATTGTTGGGTATGTTCACCTCCATAGCTGATATGATGAAGAGAGAGTCTGAAAAAATTAGGAAGTTCTTTACTTTGCTCTCAGTGATGATGATGTCTACAGCCATCTCAATGGCATAAATATCAAACTTCCCTTTAAGAAGTGTTTGTTTTTGGTAATTTTTTGACTGACTGCTGCACATCTTATTTTGTCCCTACTTTTTGACTTGTTTGTACATATTTTTGTGTAGTTGTTTTCCAGTATTTTCAGGAATGTCTCCAGAAATGTGAGAAGGGGGTTCTTTTCTTTGGGAAATTATATATTTCCGGGATGACTTGAAGATGTTTAATCATCCATCATAGAATTCTGGGTATCGCTGTTTCTTGGATATTTGATAGAGGAGTACCTAATTCTTGGGCAATGGGTTACATCCTGAGTCCATATAACTGTATGACATTTTCTGCATGATTGAATTGATCACAAGTACATTACAAGGAAGCCGACTCGGACGAAAATGACGACGACGATTCATTACCACCACCACGAGTACGACCATGACCACATCGACGAGCAAAGTGGAACAGACAAGGGCGAGAGATCGATCGAACGAACGAAAAAGCTTACGTACGAACGAATGAAGACGATGACACCTTGCCTGCGCACACAAAAAAGGACGGACGACGAAGGCGGCAACGAAAGCGGCGGGGGCGAGGGCAAAGACAACGACGATGAAAGCGACAAAATCGGTGGTGCGCTGCGGCGGTGTGGGCAGTGGGAACGACTCTAATGACGAACGGTTAGCGAAAGTTAACAGCAACTGCGAGGTCAGGTAAGCGAAGAATAAAAAAAAAGAAAACAAAAGAAAGAAACGACGTGCACAACAGTGAAAGCATGAAGCGTACCACCGTTTTGCGTCAACTTACCGAATGTAGATTTATAAGATGGATTATTTGCGCATGACTTAAGTTTTACATAATACTGCAATGCCAGTTTAATATGCTGTAAATGTGGAGGTTTTTCATCGGCTTCTATGGATAAGCTTTCCACCGAGGATGTCCTAAAAAGCCCTGAGCACTAGTCTGAGCCCTTCATGATGAGTTGCATTGAGGAGTTTTATGTATGACTTTCTTGCTGCCCCATATATAAAACTAGTATAATCTATATAGTTTGATCAGTGTATACCAATCTGCTTCCCATTCAGTATGAGCCACTACAAGCAGATGGTGAAGGACTTTGTTACATTTTGTTTTCAAATACTTCAAATGAGTGATAAAAGTTAATTTCCTGTCAAAAATCACACCTAGAAACTTGTGCTGTTCCACTAATGAAAAGTTTGCTTCATCTAAATTCAATTTCTTAGTTTGCAGAAATGCATAGATTTGTTTTAGAAAATGTAAATTTATTTTCCATGGCCCATTTCTATATTTTATTTAGGCATTGTTGAAGTTACCTTTCTCTTGTGTTCATATGCTGAGATTTGTACATGATTAAAAACTTGTCTACATAAAGGGAGCATCTAACTCCTGAGCTTAGAGATTTCACATTTGATTTTAACACAAAAATAGTGTCACTGATAG
This sequence comes from Ascarosepion bandense, assembly GCA_037127315.1. Classification (NCBI taxonomy): domain Eukaryota; kingdom Metazoa; phylum Mollusca; class Cephalopoda; order Sepiida; family Sepiidae; genus Ascarosepion; species Ascarosepion bandense. The sequence continues at coordinate 542,122 of JBBBDQ010000960.1, read as the reverse complement.
CATGTTTACTTGTGGAACTCCCTCTTGTTCTTGCACTTCTGGCAGCCTACTTCCTACTAGGACTTGAAAATTTTGATTTTTTTTAGTAAGTTCTCTATGAATTCTATCAGTCTGCTTCTTAAGCCCAAACCATGCAAATCTTAATATACTGAATTTCCATGTGGTATTGTGGACTATTTTTTTTAAATCAAAAAAGGCTGCTGTGGGATGTTTCTTAAAGAATACTTCTCTAACAAAGGTCCAACTTTTTTTTCTGAATGCACACTGGTAATTCTTTTCCAAATACCAAGTCAGTCTGTTGTTAATCATTCTTTCCATGCTTTTACACAGACAACTGGTTAATGTTACTGGCCTGTAATTTCCAGATTCTGAGTCATCCATCCCAGGTTTCAGAATAGGTATAATAAAAGACTGTGTTCACAAATCTGAGAAGTGGCCACTTGTCTATATATTATTATTAAACAGTTTTAGCAGCAGCTTCAATGATTGTTTGACAGCTGCTTTAGGAATTAATAATAAATACCATCTGGTCCTACAGCTGTATCATGGGCTTTTTTTAAGATTCATTCAATTCCTCTATTGTAAATGGAAGGTTGTAGCTCTCAACATTATTGGATTTAAAGTTCAGTTTTTGTTTTTATGCTTTTTGTTTGAACTTAGCAAATCATTGACTGCCATTCTTGGCTGATGAGCTTTTTGGGACGGTTGTTGCTAATTCATCAACAATATCCTTTTTATTGGTTATTTTATTATCATTAGTGTAAAGATGTTTTATTGCATTAGTATGATATTTACCAGCTATTTTCTTTATTATATTCAAAGCAGATTTAGTTTTGTTGCTGAACTAAGCTTGCCGACATAATTTTTCCTGCAATCCTGTTTGTTAACTTTGCCTTCACATCACTTCCATTGCAATACTTTATATCTACTTGTACTTTTTTTAGTTACAGCTTATTTGTTTTTGATGTGTTTTAGTTTTTAGCCGTCTGTAGGTTTTGGCTATCTACTTCCATCTCATCTAAATTTTCAAAGCAATTATCAGTATACACCTCAAATTTTTGCTTGGTAGTTTCCATTTTATTTGGTGATACACTTATTCTATTGCTTAAGGACTTTGGTGGATGTATAGGGGATCTCTGTAACCTTTGTTCTGCAGATGGCTTAAAATATTTGGGAAGAGAGGTCTGCGTCTGAGATGATGTTATATTCTTGTTTGCAGTTTCCTTTTTACCTTTTACTGGTTCAGCCTGTCTCCCTTCTTTATAATATATTTCTTTCAGAATGATTTGAAAATTGGGTTAATCATTCGGTCCTAAGTGTAGCAATCTCTCAATAAGGTCTTTATTTTGGACTCGTTTTATTCACTATTCTTGTGTAGAAAGGGCTCGTCAGGTACCCTTTAACTACATTTTCTGCTTCTGAAAAGGAGATTCTTTTATTTTTAACTTCAATGATTTCTTTTTCTTTTTTCTTGAACTCACAAGTTCAAGAGTAAGCTTAATGATTCTCCTGGCACATCTAATCTCATCCTGGCAATCATCCTTATCAGAGGATTTTTGGCCACATTTTGCACATGTAAGTTGGCTCCTTCAGCTATCTCTGTGATGTCCAAATTTCTGATATCTAAAAAACCCCAGAAGAGCCAAGGTATATAGCTCAAATGGCTCAACATTATAGCCTACTTTTATTTCAGAAGGAATTTTTGGTGAATTAAATGTGAGGAAGTATGTATTTGTAAAAATAATTTTTCAGTGTATCTTCTAATTGAGATTCTTCAGTAGTCCAAGACTCCCTGGCTACCCAAGATAGATGAGATTTCTTTTAGTGTGGCCAGAAAGAGCTCTCTACTTCTAATAAATTTCTTTCGATGTATTCAGTCTTGTGTCTATGTTTTACTGAAGGAAAATTACTACGAATATTGAAAGTATCAAATACTGTTTGTGCGCTTCAAACACAATATCTCTTAACTCATGTTGGCAAATTCAGAACAGAAATGAAATTCATTTAACAATAATGCATTCATTTTCCTCCAACATCTGTTTATTCTAAATTTATACATCTACTTCTTATAATTTGATTCAAGACAAAAAGGTGATAAGACAAGCTCATAAGTGGAAAACTCAGGTCAAGTCTACACATTCTTTGTGGAAGATTGCCTCAAAATCTTTCAAGCTCAATATTTACTGAGTAATTTGGGAAACCCAATCTAACATTATGCTTAGATCCTGTGTACTAATAAACTGTCTAGATTGTCATGTTTTATTGTCTAAGTTAAATAATTGTTAAATTTCTTACCTAATTTTCATACATTTTGTACATTTTATTTTAAAGTTGAAAAAATATAATAATTAAATGAACAGACCTTCTTTGAATATATATATATATATATATATTCCACATACACAAGAGTCACTCCAAATGTAATGCCTCATATTTTAAGCGGTTGATTATACAGCACTAAAGCTGATAATTTCAATACCTTTTTTGCTACAGTTACAGATAGCAGCTGAGTGGCACACTGGAAAAATGGCATCTGACATGAAAGCATATATAAAACATATGTACCACTGAATTCCTCTATTGCAAATATTGGCATTCATTAATATTTGATGAACAATTACAGAGACCAAATCATGGATGTGAGCACAGTGGGTAATACATTTCAGCAGTGGTAACAATGATGTGTGAGTTGCTCCTGCTGATGCAGATTTTTATGAGAACTAAATACAGGCTCTTGTTCATTACTGGTGAAAATTACAGTGACTATGTGGAAAGTTCTGTTTTGGAGATGAAAAACTTGTTCTAACAGTATTATTGTGCACCCCATTTCTGTTGAAAATTCCATGGAATTGAGCAAAAGACATTACTTTTGAAGCATAACTTGTATACACTTTTCAAGTTCCATTAATAACAACTTTTGATTTTAGTTTTTGCCAATTCACCAGTACAATGTTTGAAAAGTTTAAAGGACTGATACTAAAGGTTTTTTGAAGAACCCAATGCAAGTAACCATTCAGTTTCTTGTTAGATATTATGGATAATGTTATAAGACAATATCCTAGCATCCTCTATGAACACTATGGTGGACTAAGTCTATCATGAACAAATTAGCAAGAGCATTTCCACTAGTGAATCTTGCTTATGGATTAGAACCTGGTAGTACTATTCTCGTCTGTAATAATTCTTGTGCTGAATAAACCTTTTATTCTATTATGCCTGGCTTGGTAATTTTATCACTCGGATTTACACCTTATTAAATTGTACCCTTGTTCAGGATAAAACATTTTGGCGATGTAGGACAAAGTTAAAACAAGATTACAACAAGGAGAAAGTTTCAAAAAATAACATCAATAAAATTGATTTCACATTTTAATCTTCACAGACTAATTTGCATATAAAAATGGGAACAGTTGTTGCCTAAAGTTGATGTTGCTTAATGATGTGCCGTTTTCTTTTTGTGCCTGAATATTTTTCTGGGGAAAATATCTTTTACAAGAAAATGGAACAATTTAAGGCTTTAACAAAAGCTTTGCAAGCCAGCTTACAGTTGCAATTCAATTAATACAAGAACAAATATTACAATAAGAAAAACAGCAGAAACAAATATTACAACAAAAAGAAACTGAAAATTTACAAAAAATTTTTCAGAAGGAGCTTTTATAGCTTTGAAAGCAACAAGCTAAGTATACAAGATTGTTATGTGAAACTATAATGGCTAGATCTATGGAGGAATGGAATCCTAGGTTTTCTTTCCTTAAGGGATATCAAATTCATTATCAGAGTTTAGATATGATCCGGAAAATGGTATAACCTTCTCTGCATATTGATATGAAACTATTTTAACAAAACGATGGCAAAGATGGCCTGACGAGGAGAAAAACACCTTACTACTATAAAAACTAGGAACCAAAATGAATAGCAAGTACACAAATCTAAATCTAGAATTTTGTTGAACATTTATAATGAAAGGGATAGTTTATTCCATACACGGTACAAATGTCTGAATTTTGTGAAGGAGAAATAAGATGATTTTGTCATATATACTGGACTTGTAAACTCACAATGCAACTTATTTGAACTGAATGAGTTATCAACTGACATGTTCAAATGTCTGATATTTGTACAGGGATTGACAGCCCCAAAACAAAGACATTAGACCCTGTGTGTTAACAATGACTGAGCAGGACTCAGACATTACACTTCAAAAAGTAACTGAAGAGTGCCAAAGGTTAATTAATATCAAGGAGGACACTTTTAGAATTCAAGAGAAGTGTAATTCTCATGTACAGAAAGTTAAAAAAAAAATTGTCTGAAAATAAAACAATGATATCTCTGTGTGAGGCATGTCTGTGGAGAGTGGTACCAAAGAACTGCTTTTTCAAAGATCTGATTTTGTGTGGTTACTATGGGAACAAAAGCTCATATTGTAGATTTAAAAAGAAAAAAAAAAATTAAAACTGTCGAATTATCTAAAAAAGGAAATGCTGGATAACGAAAAAAGGAAATGCATAGATGTAAAGTGGCTATACAGTAAAACTATTATTTGATATCAAGAGCAATATTTCAACAGAATACAAAATAAAAAATAGAAATGTAATCAGATAACATGAAAATCTAATCAGTTTAAATACTAGTTTTTCAACCCAGGTCAGACTTTGCACTTAGTGTCCTTTACAGGACGTTTATATATATATATATATATATTATAATTTTTTAATTCAGATACTTCAATCCAAAGGAAAAAAGCAGGAAGGTAAATTCCAAAAAACCCGATCCTAATTAATATTAAAAATTTATTTTAATATTAAAAAATGATACAAGAAGAGAGCTCCATGTAATAAAATATTACAGAGCAAATATATATATTAAAAAAGGATTAATTCAAAGATGTTGAATGGCCATTTCGATATGACGATCCCCACGGGGAGCGACACATCACCTCAGCAACAGAAAAAAACCTTTCAGAAACTGGAGAAAAATTAGTCTACTTTTCCTTTTTAAATAGATTGCAAAGAAATTAAAAAATAAATAATAATAAAATAAAATAAAATAAAATAAAAATAAAAATAAAGGGAAAGAAAAAGAAAAGGAAAAAGAAAAAGAAAAGGATAGAATAAAATCAAATAAATAAGAAAAGAAAAAAAATTGACATCGTCTGGGTTTGCAAAAAAAAGGGGAGAATGTAACTAAAAATTAACAGACCCCGTGTTGAATCATTTAAAGCAACACGGAAAAAAGTTGGTAAGAGAGATAAAAGAAGGAAGGGAGGGAAAAAGAAAGAAACTAAAGAAAAAAATTTTTTTTAAATATTACAGACGCTGGACAAATTCAAAAATCTAATTTCCCCAAAACGTTGAAGTATTAAAAAAAGCCTTTACTTAAAAAGGCATAAATTATTGATAAAAGGGAATAAAAAGATATAGGATTTGAAATAAAATTATTTTTAAAAAAATTAGGTCATTTGAAATTAAACTAAATAAAGACAATACTAGGTAAAAAAAAAAAAAAAAAAAATTACAATTATTATATATACATATATATATATATATATATATATATATATTATTGATATGTATATATAATAATTGTAATTTTTTTTTTTTTTTTTACCTAGTATTGTCTTTATTTAGTTTAATTTCAAATGACCTAATTTTTTTAAAAAAATAATTTTATTTCAAATCCTATATCTTTTTATTCCCTTTTATCAATAATTTATGCCTTTTTAAGTAAAGGCTTTTTTAATACTTCAACGTTTTGGGGAAATTAGATTTTTGAATTTGTCCAGCGTCTGTAATATTTAATTTCTTTTCTTTTTCACTTTTCTTTTCTTTCCCTTTATTTTATTTTATTTTATTTTATTTTATTATTATTTATTTTTTGAATTTCTTTATAATCCTATTTAAAAAGGAAAAGTAGATACTATTACATTTGCTTATTATTAATCCTTTTTTAATATATATATATATATATATATATATAAAAACACCCAGGCTGTAATATGGCAGGCTTTCAGATATTGCAGATCAGAATGTAAGGTCCACGTTTTGGATAAAGTATTTTTGGATCACTCATATACACTGGGCAATTGTAAATAATGAAATCTGTCATAAATAAAGTTTCCATGCAAACACATTTTAAAATTTCTGATAGATGTGTTGCAAATATATGAAAATATATTTTCTTTTTTCAAGTCAATAATTTTGTGAGGAACAGAATTACCTGGTATATTGTAAAAAACATTTTTTTTATTAGTTCAAATTCTAAGTAAAAAAAAACAAAAACAAAGATTTATCTAGAAATATTTTATATTATTGTTATTAAAATAGATTTTTCTTTTAAATAGAAGGTTTTTAGTTTACTGCAATGTAAATTCCTCAAAATTCCCAAGAGCTTGTTAAAAGTGCACATACAGAGAATATAACCTAAACAATTCCACATCCAGACTTACTCTCAGCTAAAATAAATAATTTGAGTATTTAATTCCTTTCATAGGCGACTTGCTTTAGTAAAATAAGCATGACTTGTGTTTAGATTTTCAACTGAACATTTAAAATTGGTGTTTATGTAATTTACTGGTGGAATGGAAGGAAAAAATTAGCATCTTTTACAGTGGCATAGCTAGGGGAGTGGGTGGTCTGTCTAGGGCCGGCACTTTTTGGGGGCGGAACTTTTGGTGTGTCGCATAAACGACATAAATATAATTGACAACTGATGTTAATCAGTCTCTCACAGTTGTCAGTTTTACATTACGAGGCCTGTGCATGCTATTGATAATTAGGCCTAGGCCAACGCAATCCTTATTAAGTAGACCTGTCAGTTGTTCCCGTTACATTCTCAACGGGGGTGAGATATTTTATTCAGCCAGCAGTCATGAAAAAATAAAAAATAAAAAAGGTTAGAGCTGGAATCAGATGAAAAATTGAATCTTTTCTAAAAAAGAAAATTTTAACTTTTACTCACAAATTAACTTATGTTTTTTTTTTTTTTGTTAGAATTTACAATAGAGGGCTTGCGAATAGTGGGCCAGCAAGCAAGCTGGAGCATGTCTTTTTACATTCAGGATTCATGTGCATAAATTGAACATCACAAAGTTTTGAATAATGTATCCTCTATAAAATTTCCATGTTAATTAATAAATAACTTCCATTTTCTTTTTAGGGTCAAATAAAAAAAAAAAATTAATTTACTTTGGGTTTATTTTTCTGAACTACTTTATCATGTGCATGATTCAAGAATTAACTAAACGTGCTTCGACTGGCTTGCTCGCTGAATACTGAAGAAGAACTAAATATATATGTTAATTTATTTTAATTGGCTATTTTATATTGTAAAAACACATTTTATCATTTAAAAGATTCTTTTAATAAATATGAATGTCAGTCTGAAATGTAACAAGCAAATATTGACTAATGCAACATGTTCATTATTTATCATTGTTAGTAAAGTGAGTTCAGGTTTCATTTAGAGCTTTAACAGTTTGACCTTGAACCAGGCTAAGCAGCACTTAGAATAATAATAGCTATTGGCAACAAACAACAAAAAATTAATGATCTGGAAAAACCATTTTAAAATGGGTAATAATACTAGTTTGTTTAGTTTGTGTTCATAATTTCATCATCATTATTATCAACACATTTCTATTATTTAAAGAAAGCTTTATCATTCAGTTTTGTTTTTGTTTTGTACACATTAGGCTTTTCTCTTAACTGAAACGTTGTTTCAAACTAGCATACGATAGGATAATATCAAACAGGAAATGAGCCAATCAGAAGTTACCAGTGAATATTGCTTATTCTTCATTGGTTGTATTTGTTTTGCTTTTTTTTTTCATCAAAATAATGTAAATATTACCTGTATTTTTATCTCTTCAGGAGTGAAAAATTGCAATGACTTTTTTTCATTAATAATTAGAAAAATATACTTTTTCTTCAGCTTCATTGTGCATGTTTCCAGCACTAACTATACTACCTTTCGATGTAACTGTGATTGGGATTGATGGACTTGCTCCATCAGCACATAAACGTTCTTTAAAAATGGGCACTCAAGTGAATGTAATCACTTTTGCACCTCTGCAACAATAGCATCATCTATGTGGAACCAATTCTCAAAGGTTATCTGATGAATCTAAACATATGGTAATGAAGATGATAAAGTAGATATAGTAAAACATTGCTGGGGATATACTTGTCATTCTGGCTATGTGTAGAGTGGAGTCATCAGATATCCAAATGCAAATGTCCTGGTCTCTTGACAGTTTCACAGTAGTTGATGGAATATCTATAACAGTATGAAGACCATTAGCAGCAGATATTTTGCATTACAAAACATAGTTGGAATCAATTTCTTTACTGACTTCTGAGATTCTTTTTATGTTGTAGAGGATGTTGGGGATGATGGATGCTTCCAGGTCATTTAATCAACTTTGGCACTTAAGAAAATTCACCTATTACACAATATGGAAATTGACAGAAACACTAAATTTATCGAAATCCTCCATCCATGAGTGCTTTGCAAACAATGTTCGGGTATTGCATGATTTGAGTTAAAAGAATATTTTGGATAACATTTTTATGTGATTTGCTGTATAAACAGAAAAAAAATGCACTCTTTTTAAAGCAAATTGTGACAGATGAAAAATGGATAATTTCCAACAATGTTCAGAGAAAAAAATTCTGGTGTAAGCAACATGAACCAACTTTATCTTTCCCAAAAGCAAGTTTTCATATGCATCTGGTTGTATTGGAAAAGAATCCTTACTATTATCTTCTGTCAAGTAATCAGTCAATTGATTCTGAAAAATACTGCTTGCAACTGGATGAATTAAAAGACAGCAATTCAAGAAAAACACTCAGAATGGTGAGCAGGAAATGCCAGAAACTCAAGTTTTTTGGCAACATGGCAAAAACTTTTGCAGCTTGACTGAGATGTGTTACCTTATCTGCTATATTCACCAGACATTGCTCCTTCAGATTTTCATTTATTCAGGTCTTTGAAAAATAATCTCAGTGGTAAAAATTTTAATTTTTTGGATGACATAAAAAACTACCTTAATGAGTTCTTTGCCAAGAATGCACTGACCTTCTGGGAAGACAGAATCTTAAGTTGAAGGAAAAATAGAGAATGATTGTGCAATAAAAAGGCTCATATTTAGTTGAATATTTAATAGTATAATTTTGTGTTGTGTTTTACTTCCCCTTAAAAAAAAAAACGGCATAAACTTTTCAGACAACCTATATATATTTTTTTTTAATCATTTCACCCCGAGCCAGGCGGAAATGCCACTGATGTGCGGGAGGCTACATAAGTGTAAAAAGATTAATTAGAAGAGAGTGAAGAGGAAGACGAACCAGTTAGAAAGGAGCAATAGAAAGATGAGAATGCAGGTGTGATGACAGTTTCAAAGGTGAAGAGAAAGGAAAGGATATACGGGGTTGGGAAAAAGCTAAAGTCAAGTGGTTAATAGATGAGTATTGACATTGCATTTAAATTCCTGGAGGTTGTAGCCGTCAGGAAATTAAGAATATGGGAGCGAATTCCACAGGCGGGAAGTGTGAGAGAAGAAGCCGCAGGAGTAGAATTGTCATCTGCATTTGGCTAACCTAACTGTGAATGGGTGGGGCCCAGTTGTCAATCTGGTTGCATAAGTAAACACCTGTTGAGGAGGCACCAGTGACTTAAGTTCGTCCGAGCAGAAGCCATGAAAGTATTTATAGAACAAACAAAGGGAGGCCACATTTTGTCAGTGGGGAAGTAGCTGTAGTCGAGCCGCCAAGTCAGTACCTATCACATTACTGATTCTCCTTTGGAGCCTGTTGAGAACATTGAAGTGAACAGCAGGGGCGCCTGACCATATATGGCAGCAGTACTCCATGCACGGACGAATGGTTGACTTGTATATATGCAGGATGGATTCAGGTGGAAAAAACATCCTTGCCCGACACAGTGACCCAACCTTCTTAGCAGTGGATTTAGCTATGGACTCGATGTAGTGGTTCCATTTGAGATCAGAAGAGAGAGTAAGGCCGAGGAGGCGCAGCATATTGCTCTCAGGGAGAATCACTTGGTCCATGCTTATGGGAGGCAGGAGAGGTTGCCTGTGATGATTGACAGACAACAGCTTGGTCTTAGACGCATTGAAATTGACAAGCCACTTTTTGCCCCAATTCACCATAGAGTGTAGATCTTGTTCAAGGTCAGCAGCAAGATTATGTTTGTCCACCATGACAGGTTTCTTACTGATGCGGGAGTAAATTGTGGTGTCATCTGCGTAGATGCCTACTTAGCACTTGATCTCATCTGGGAGGTCATTGATGAAAATAAGGAAAAGCATCGAGCCCAGGATAGAGCCCTGTGGGACACCAGCATTCGTGCTGTAGGATGAAGAGGCATGCTTATTCAAAATGACCTTCATTTTGCGGTTATTTAAGAAAGATTGGATTAGATCAAGCAAGCGTCCGGTAATACCGTAACTCCGTAGCTTGCATACAGGGTTTGGCCAGAGTGCCAAACCCTGTCAAAAGCCTTGGAGATGTCCAGAGCAACAGCATGAGCTTCGCCTGACTCATCAAGGGTCTGGAGCATGTACTTCGTAACGATTGTTAGCATGTCGGCCATGGACCTGGCAAAGCAGAAGCCATATTGCCTGTCAGAGAAGAGTTTGTGGGCAGTAAGACGAACTATTTCAGCATTAATTATGGCCTCGAACACTTTCTCGAATATAGGTAGAAGACTGATAGGGCGATAGTTGGATGGGTCTGAGGGTTTACCACAGTTCTTAAATACAGGAATGACTGAAGAGAACTTCCAGCATGCAGGAAAACAGGAAGCAGAAAGGCAGTAGTTATACATTTTAGAGAGGACAGGGAAGAGTTCAGGAGCACACCTCTTAAGGACTATCACCGGGATTCCATCACCACTGCTCGCTTTATGGGGGTCAAGTTTTGAAATTACTCGGGATACTGCTGTCGGGGTAATATATACGTCGTACAGTTTGGCCTCAGTTCTAATAGGGAAGTCGGGTGAGTGTACTCCAGATGAGTCAATGTGGAGTTGGATGAGAATCTGCGAGCAAAGCACTCAGCTTTGTCCGCAAATGACGTGAGAACCTCAAATTCATTGATTAAAGGAGGCATTGAGGATTTGTTGTTCAGCACCGGTTTGCATAACCACCATTAGTCCTTGGAGCCGAACTTGTGGTCAGCTATGTGCTGTTGCATTCTCTCAGCAAACAACTGTTTGGTGTCATTCAGGATTCTCTTGCACTCATTACGAGCAGACGTGAATAGGCGCCTATTGTGATCAGATGACTGTCTCCAGAATAGTTGGAAGTAATGGTTCCTGTGGACAATGGTGGCTGAACAGGCAGGAGAAAACCATGGAGAGAAATGAGGTTTTAGGCAATACTTCCTGGTAGGTATGAAGGCATCAATGCCAGCTTTCACCCATGACAAAACTTCAGAGGCACAGTCATCAGCTGGGAGATCGAACACTTTTCCCCAAGGGACGTTGCAGAGGAAATTGCAAAAGGCATCCCAGTCAGCTTTTTGGTAGCAGTAGGAGGTCCTATAGGTAGGAGGCTCCTGGGGGGAGTGAGAGTGGAAAGAAATACTGAGAGAGACAACAGCATGGTCGGAGTTGCCCAGAGGGAGTGCTTGGAAAGCGAGTGGGGAAATCCACCACTTGTGTAAGGGATTGGGAAATAGTGAAGTTTATGGCGTGGATGCCCGCTGGATCAGTAATAGAGTCTTTAAGCCACTCAGAGTGATGGGTGTTAAGATCTCAAAAAAAAATATATATATATACATATATATATATATATATATTTTCCATTTGTAAACAAATTATTATGCGACCTAACTTTCTATTATGAATGGTATCTTCAGGCAATTTGGAATAACTGATTTTACCTTTTACCATTTTTTTTAAGAAAAAAAAAAAAAAAAAAAAATATATATATATATATATATATATATATATATATACAACTCAGCTCTCAATTTACTAGAAAAAATCTTGAACTTACTATAGGTTCACCACTTCATCCCTGTTATAGTGGAACACCCTGCCATCCCCGAGAATGGAATGCTCTAGAATACAAAGGACGGTGATAAGCAGTATGAGGGAGAAGCAAAACGTCTTAGGCGAAGGCATTCTCTAGTTGATAGTTTGTTCCACTCTTACTCGTTGATTGTTTATCTTTATCTTATTGTTAATTGTACAGTAGTACAATAAATCTGTTATATCGTATTCCTGTGTCGAGTACCATTCTTCCACTAATCTTTACACTGATATTCCTTTCCAGGATATATCAACCCCTTATAGTCATGTCCTAAAATATACTATCAACACCTTGTTTCAGACCAGTGAAGGTGGTTTTTTTAGTAACCACCCAGTCTTTGCTTCATCAATCTGTTCTATACAGAGAACGATGACATTTACTGAAAAGAATGATAGAAGAATATATCTTTATATATTGTTTTCTATCTTGCCTGATTTTTCATGTCTTTCAATGGAAGTCCATTTATTGCTTTCATATATTTACCACTTGATTTAAAACCTAAATTTTCAATGCTTGCTTGCTACTAATGATACCTAAATCATTTCATAATTGAAGAACAATTTTTCTTTTGATTAGTGAGAAAATCCTCAACTTGCACTGATCAAAACCTGCAATGGCGTCATATAGGGTTTCACTGAATTTCTTCAGTTCTGTAAGACTGGTGAATAATTTATGCAATTTTGTTTTACTTTCTGAAAGCTCTGAAAATTGTTTAATCATTTCAACACAAGCAATTGGTAAGACACAAAAGTGTTACTGAGGGTGAAAGAATATAAGGAAACAAATGAGAGGAAAATAAAAAACAGGAATTAAAAGACAAAAGATAACAATTGAAATTGCATTTAAAAGTTTTGAGGATTAAAGTTGACAGGAAAGAGAATTCCACATGTGAGAAGTACAAAAGAGATTGTTAGCATTGAATTTATGTTTATATATAGCCAGTTAAATTGTAAAATGAGAGCTTGCTGCCAATGTAGTACCATGCTTAAATTCATAAAGTCTAGGTACCAATGAGGATTGTTCATTTGAAGAAAACATAGAAAAGGCACTAAAAGCTATGTTGCAGTGGGAGAGGGGGTAACTAAAGCCAAGATGCCAAATCATGAATAAAATCCAAAGAATCTGAAATATTATCAAGAATCTCTAAATATATAGCAGAAGCACCTGAGAAGCCTACCATTTGTCTATACATTGAATGTTGCTGCCACACAGCAACATTCAATGTATAGACAAATGGTAGCTATAAATGTGCAAGACAGATTATGGCAAAAAAATTGTCTCACACAACATAGTGAACCAACTTTCCTAGCAGTAGATCTAGCACTTGATTCAATATGATAATTCCATTTCATTCCAGCAGAAAACATTTGGTAACACTTCTCTTTATCCATCAAATCAATCTGATGACCTATTTACAGACCTCAAATTCACAACATGGCAAAATTTAGGTCATATTATACAAGCGGTTGTCTTTAGTTTACATCTGTATAAAAAGAACTGACTAATCCTAACTCATGTTGTCATCATTCAACTAATGAGTCTTTAGATTCTTATAAGTATTTTATATAGCAATAAAACATGAAGTAACTAATAAGTTTGTGAGTGTGTGTAAGTTAAACCAAGTTTTAGACATTCATTCAATGTGCTTTCTACTTTAATCAGCTAGCATAAAGAACTTTTTTCTATAAAAAAATTCAAATACATACATGTGACCACTCTGAATGTTAATGTGCCATAAGTTCATAATTTTAAAGTCTATTAAGTTCTTAATATAATATAAAAGAAAGCAAAACTAAAGAGAAACATTTAATCTCAGATTGAAGGCTTTCAACGCATTAGAAGTTGTTGAAATTATTTTGATTAAATATTAGTTCTAATAACAGAAGTGATAAAAATATAAATATTGACATAATATACACCCATGATTATATATATATATATTTATTTAGAATTTATGACATAAATATGTTATAATATCACTACAAAAGTAGCCATGTAGATGTCTTTAGATTTGAATATGTATACACCAACATCTTTTACTTGCTTAATGTTTAAATAACTTTATAACAACCTAAATCTAATACTTTTGTTAAATTCAGAACTTAAAATTCGTAATAAGAATAAAGTAAAGTGATTTTAATAATGTTGATCTCTATTTTAATCAAATATTAATGTTAAGACCCCAGTAAATTATTTTTAGTGTCTGTTCTTATATTCCTCAAGTTTTAAAACTCTCCAACTTGAAATAAACTTCATCACTTGATAAGACACAGTGTTGAAACAAAATGGCTACTTTTGTAGTGATATTATAAATTTTTATGTTATAAATTCTAAATAAATATTATTCAATCTACTTTGTATTGAGCACTTTAAGAATAGTGTTTCTTTGGATACAGAATTTTATTCCATCTATACCTACCCTATACTTAAATAAATATATATATATATATATATATGAGAGAGAGAGAGAGAGAGACATATAAATATACACACACTATATTATAGTGACTATAATAAACAAACTTTTTTAAAAGTCCCAGTTGAGATTAAATGTTTGAAGACAACTATCATTTTATTTACATTTTGAAATATATATATTTTACTTCAAATATTATTGTAATGGATACTTATATTTGAAGAAGTTATCCCATTTTATTTTTATTTTTTTAAACGATGCGTATTACATATATTGGCTGCTTGTAAATTCAAAAAATGTGGAATCCAGCTTTCTTTCAAAATTGTTTGTTTCAGACACAAAACTGAGCAGATTTTGGCTTTCAAGGAAAATATCTTAGTGAGGAAAGGTACTTTCTTTAAAAGGTTAAAATAGAGTCTTGCCGGTTTAATGCCTCTGTGTGTGCATGTGATGCAACTCAGAATGTATCAATAGTAGAGACAAAATTAATAAAAAAGTCAAAGGGGGAAACCGTACTTAGCTGATGTGTTTCACCCTCTCAGGGGCTTTATCAAGATAATTTAGGATTTATGCTGCATGTGTTTATATATATATATATATATATATATATATATATATATATAGAGAGAGAGAGAGAGAGAGAGAGAGAGATAGAAGGTGGGAATTTCACTGGTTTATCAAGATTTGTAAATTTTAGAACATTCATGAATGTTCATCAGGTGATTGGAGGTAAGTCAGAGCATGAGGAGGGTAAAATATGTCCTTATTCAAAGTCTGGTAAAGTGAGTAAGTAATATTTGAATTTTTTAATTTTTGCACATTTCTCCAATATATGACAAAGAATATTTCTGGCAATTTATTTTATATGTGCTTACTTCTAAATTATTTTTTAGGTTTTTAGTTCTGATTATATCCATGACATTTTTGAAAGTGGTTATGATTATTTGGATGTTGTTTAGATGGGATAAGTTGTTCTGGATAGTGAATGTTATAGAGTTAGTAGTTAGTGCTATGTATCTGATTTTGTTTAATTTATTGTGGATAATATCATTTTTGTTGGTGTTGTGCACTTTATTCACAATGCAAAGAGAAAAGCACATAAAGTGATCTGAATATTGTAGTTTTTTTCTAACGTGTTTTCTGTCTGTGTTCCTTCTATGGGTAGGTATTGGGGTTGCAGATTTCAAATGATCTTATATATAGACTTATAATTATGCCAGATTTAATTTTATAGGTGTGGTTTGAACCAAGTCATTTTTGTTGGCAGCTTTTCTGCAAACGTCAAAGTTGAGTTCATTATTGTTTGTGTACATACCTAGTAAGGAAAGAGTGTAGTTGGTTTCTGGTTCAAAAGTGAAGTCTATTGTAGGATTAATGCTGCTATGTTTATTGACAAGATCTGTTAAAATAGTGTTTTGCAAATATATTATTAGCGAATCATTTATGTATGTGAAATAAAAAGAATTTGGTGGTAAAATTGAAAGATCCATTTTCTGTTAGCTAAAATTTTATCTATAAGAGTGGTTCCTGAAAGTGAAGAAACATTGATAATAGCAGGCATATTTTTATGATTTTATATGTTGTGGGTAGGTAATTTTATTTTTGTTAAGTGTGTTTTTAGTAGATTTAGGCATTTCTCTCTTCAGATGTTTGTGTATAGAGATTTTATCTCTAAACTGGCTATATATTTGTTTTTGTATCTGTTTTTTAATTTGTTTAGGAGGTTATCTGAATATTTTTTATGTCCAAGAGACTAATTGTACTGGGGAGTAAGGTAAGGATTTTGCTTAGTGTGCTAGCTAGTTTATCAGGTATGAAATGAATTAGCTAAGTACAGTTTTTTCTTGTGTGTGTGTGTGTGTGTGAAGTTCTAAAGAAAACTTGTACCTCCCAACCTGTATTTCTTTTTCTATCAGAGAAATAGTTTTTATAGCTATAACAAGTCACTACCAATTTCACCATGGAAAACCACCTTGACAGAGCTTAATTTTGGTTGGTTGTAATCAATTTCATCATTTAGGAAAATAAAAATAGGAATAGTAACTCAAACACATACCCACCAAAATAAGTGTGTGTGTGTGTGTATATATATATATATATATATATATATAAAAACATGTTACGGAAATTAACGAATTTTAACGAAACAAAATAAAATAATGTTCAAAATAATTCATTACATATATATATATATATATATACACACACACTCCATTTTCAATACCTAAGTTTTAAATTGAATCTTTAAAAACTTTTTCGTAAAACTTTAATTTTACCTTAATTGAAAGCTAAATGATTAAATTTACTATTTCCACAAAGCAAAATACTCGAGTGTATTTCAAACAGAAATTATATTCATTGGAAGCTAAAAGTTTGATATTTTAAAAACATTTTCAAATTTTGAGCCATTTTTTGTGAGTGATCAACACATTTATAAACAAAAGTTTTTAAAAATCTTACAAAAATAAAATATACATCTCTCACTCATTATTTTTGGAAAATTATCAAATTTAAAGTTAAATTAATCTAATTTGAAACAAATATTATTTGTTTATGGTATGAAATTTAAGATAAAAGTATTTCTTAATCCCAAAGGTCTGACTCATTGATCTTTCAA
This sequence comes from Ascarosepion bandense, assembly GCA_037127315.1. NCBI lineage: Eukaryota > Metazoa > Mollusca > Cephalopoda > Sepiida > Sepiidae > Ascarosepion > Ascarosepion bandense. The sequence goes on along the minus strand of JBBBDQ010000960.1, from coordinate 525,031 downwards.
GTAGGCAATGACAGCACCTGTTATCAATCAGTCTGGAAGTATGGTGATCAAAAGTTGACATAACCCAGTTTAACATTTCGTAAGGGAAACAATCCTTAAAACATGTGACCTTTTAATGATAAGACTTTTATAAGTTTTCATAGTAAAAGAAAATGTGCAGTTTAACATACTAAAAAAAAAATTAGAAATTTAAAAAAAAAAAATCTAAATTCTAAACGATCTGTATTAAGCTTATGAATTTTTGATTTGTAAATAAAGTCTATTTTTAATGAATTAATAACCGAAGACAGTGACTGGAAGAAATTTTACAAAGATGTTTGAAACTTTAATTAGCAAAGAAAAAAATGAAAACAATTCTTATAAAAATTCATTATTCATTGAAATTTTTTTCTTCTTCAAAATATATATTCTAAAATTATCTTATAAGATAATTTTAGGATATCATATTCTGAGGAAGAAAAAAATAAGAAAAATTAAATCAATTAAATCTTTATTTACATTAAAAATAGCGTAGTTTTAATGCATTTTTTATTTTACTATTTGGAGCAAGTTCGGAAAAATGGTCTCATAATTAAAAAAAAATTACATGATTTACATTCCCCAATGAGTCCTGCATCATGTAAACAATTAAAATGTTGGTATAGATAATGTATTTCTAAAAGTTTTATGCAATTAATTGGTGGTGGGGTAACAAATTGCAACTAACAAATCAAGAAAAATTAATAAATAGATCTGAACAGTTAACTTACCAGGAAGCAACACAATTTTATAGATCAGTATCCTGCAAAATGGAATGTGATATTAATAGGGAGGCAAGAAAAAGTTTGGTCAAATTAAAATTTGAAAACTTGACAATTGTTAAGACAAGTTATGTTCATCCATTACATAAAAAGATCATAAGTATAATTTCTTAAAGATAATATGAAAAGTAAATGATGGAAAATAAGGAAAATGAATATGAAAACCATGACTGACTTATTCTTCGGTATAATGAATAAGTATAATTGCGTATTAATAGATTTTAACTGTAAGGATTTTTATCCCTCAACTGATGAGGAGATTTTTAATAGTGTGTGACTAAATCAATAACCTTAACTTATCAGAAAAACAGATAAAAATGATTAAGCATTGTTGCAAGCCATATCATAAGGCGACTGTATAGATAAAGAGGCTGACAGCCATGGCAGTGCTGAGGTTTGTAAATTCTTCTCCTTTATGTGATGTGTCTTTTCAGGATGTAGGCGATCATGGATTTCTACTTGCCCTCATCCCTTGTAGCTCTTAATATTTTTTCTCTTGGTATCTCTCCAAAACCCTGCTCTGCCATCCACATGCACAAGCCCCCCAAGTAGGCCACGCACTGCTTTCCTTTGTTTCTTTCCCTCTGTCTTGTGAGTATTAGGGTCTCCAAGCCTTCTTTCCTCATTACATGTCCCAGAAACCTCAGCTGTCTCTTTTGGATGCCAGGTATAAGTTTCCTTTTCATTTGCATCTCCTCCAAAAGCTTGTAACTCACATGTTTGGTCCATGGTATCCTCAGCATCCTTCTGTAGAACTACATTTCTGTTGCTTTTGTAAAATACATCTATTGGATGCTACAGTACACATCATCAGTGATGTTTCTAGCTGAAGTTCATTAGGGGTTTCGGGTCTTTCAATATCATACCCCCCTCTCCCCGGTGACCCATCCAATACTGATCAGGTATCGACTTGTGTACTTCTTGTCAGCTACAACTTTTTCCATCTTCTAAAATGCACACCATACGACTCTTCTTGACAATTTATTGTCCAATCGTGGGTGACTTCCAGTTCACCAGCAGTGTATGATCTTCCATAAAAAAGAAGGAAACAGCCACAATTTTCTCTGATCAGGAATATGGCAGTGTGTTGGGCTTGAAGTAGTAAGTACAGATTTGATCCCCCCTCCCAATACATATAGACACTCAAACACATCACATTCTGCTTACACTTATCCCAATTTTCATTCATGTTAATCATCAGGAAAAAAAAAAGAAAGAAAAAAAAAAGAAGACCAATACTGTAACCCTGGTAGAGGGTAAACAGGTGCTAGATCCTAGCTAGGGATCATCTGTAGGTTACGATGGTTTGGGGTGCCGTAATTCTGTCTCTTTGTCAAGACTCTATTGTTAGATGTAGTTTTAAGTCATACCCAGGACCCCCCCCCCCCAAATCAAAATCAATATATGTATATATAAACTGCAAATTCCTTTCATTTCACTACTGACTACCAATGACTTGATCTTTTCAACCAAAGCCATCTCAAAGTCTCTTCCACTGCCAATGTTATTGAATGAATAGCTTTGTTTTTTTTTTGCCAAACCTGTTACACCTAATTTTGGCAACATCTTACATAGAGACTGCCCAGCAACACCCCTGCAACCGATTTCAATTGGTTCACACTGAGCTTGCCAACCGTGTCTTTTACATTTCTCTCTCATCAGTAAATATTTCCCAAGCTTTCCTTTGTGAACTTTGTCCATATTTTCTTCCCATGGGACTATTAATTCTAACATGATAATTTGCTTGGTCTTTTCTGAATAAATAACCATGTCTGGATGAATCTTTGTATTATTTCCCCTAGAAATTTAAGCTGCTTGCCTATATCTGCTCTCAATGGCCAGTCTGGAGCTGAGGAGAGATGTTTTTTATCTTCTGTGTTGTCTTTACTTTTTTCCCGGTTCTGACAAAATTCATTTACTTCTTATTTGGTTCATATATGTTTTGTTCTAGACTCCTTGACACTATTTTTGCAAGGACTCCTAAAATTTTATCATGGTGCCACCAGTACCTCCACTTGCTAAGCGCCTTGAGGCAACCACTCAATATGTGTTGGAGGAATTGTCTTTTCTGGCACAATGGACAAAGTGGAGACTCACTCCCCTTCCCCCCAACGTATGGAGGTCTGCCGGGCTAGGCAGTGAGTGTATCATATACTGCCTGCAAAGGAAACTTCTATTACTGGGATTGGTGTACCAGAGATCTGTCCATGAGATCTTCCTTTTTTTTCCAGGTTACTCCATCTCATTGCCCCCCCACCCCCGACCTAAAGTCACCATTTTATTTAATTTCCTTCACACCCACTTCAGATTGAAGACAATATTTATGATTTTTTTTCCCCCCACCTTTGTGGATTGGAACAGTAACCTAGGCCTGATCTTCCCACTGCTACTGTTCTTACTGGTGTTTTCTGTCTCAACCTTTGCTCTGCTGTACTGAGCTTGTGCAATGCCTTCCACTTTCTCCCAGTTCGAACCTCAATACTGGCTTCTGCAACATTAGGATCTTTTGAATCCCTATCTTTGCCACTTTAAACTCTTCCACTAATTCTCTGAAGGGAAGATGCAATGCATTAGAAACTCCATACAGAGTCTCTCCATCTTTGAGGAGATCGTCCAGCATTTGCTGCCATATAAGAGGACATATATCACATAACAGTCCAGTATGCTTTTTCTTTGTCTCTAAAGAAATCTTCCTGTCTCTCAATACTCAGCTTAGTTTTGGAAATGTGTCTTTGGACATGTCAATCTGCCTTTGGATCACATTGTCGCAGTTTCTATAACCTGTCAGAATGATTCCCAGGTATTTAAATTTCTGTACCTATTTGATTTTGGTCCCCTCTCAACTTGTAGTTGGCATTTTGAGGACCACTTTTTGCTGATGACCATGCATTCAATTTTCTTTCTCAAAAAGTGAATTTTTGACCATGGTGGATATTGGATTATACAGAGATGATAGACAAGAAAGTACTATAGAAAAATTGATATCATCAAGAAAAAGGTTATGAAAGTATTTCAAAATTAAAATTTTACATCTAAATTAAAACATGGAAGATTTTATCTAAGCTTATTTACAACTACTTTTAAAATAAGAGACCTAATTAATGATGTTCATCCTTTGCAAGTGAAGGCGACCATTTTTCTTCACACATTACTTATAGGAAACTTATGGGTGTGGAAATGGCTAATCAGGCCAATGTTCATCTCAAGTTTTCTGCTGCAGTGTGGGCAGGAAATGTCTGGTTGGGAAGGAGAAATTGACTTGTCTTTCCAGCATTGTCACTTTTGCTGGAGATTTTGGATGCATTGTGCTTTGAAGTCTGCTTTGACTAAGCCACACCAGGTAGAGTGGTCGTGCAGCTTCTTTCCAGGTGACAGAGGAGATGTTACAGTGTTTCAGGGAGGCCTTGAGGGTGCCCTTGAAGCACTTCCTCTGTACATGAGCTTCTCACAGAAGAGATATTTTGGAAGGTTGTCTTCCATGTAGTGTACATGGCCAGCCTATTGAGTGCATGAGTGTGGCATGGATACTTTCCATCTGGGCTTGAGTACATCTGTGTCTAGAACTTTGTCCTGCCATTTGATTTGGAGCAACATTCTCAGGCATCTTTTATGCAAGATGCTCAGCTGTTTGGCATGACAACTCTAGACAGCCTATGTTTCACTTGGATACAGTAGGGCAGGAAGCCCCACGACACATGGTACACATTCAGCTTGATCTGCAGACTTAGTCCATGCTGCTTCCAGACCCAGTCGTGGAGACTGCTGAAGGCAATTCTCCAGTCCATCTCCACATTAATGTTGGCAGAGCATGACAGAGTGCTTCCAAGGTAGACAAACTTGTCAGCCATAGCTAGTCTCTGTCTGTGGACCGTTACAACTGATTCTGTGAAGTTGACCTATGATTTAATTAATACAAAAGAAAGTAATCACAACCTAAAACTTGAAGTAGAAATTTACAGTGTAGACTAATAAGTGTCATAAGAAATACAGGATGTGACAGAAATACCTCCCACATAATGGTAAGACATTAATAACAATGGTGTCTTCATCTAGCTAATGTCTTATTATCTTGGAGGTATATGTGAAAGTATTTCTCTTTCACCCTGTATATAGGTGAAACTTTAATTTTTAGAAATTTAAATATAAGAATATATGAATACAAAAGAGATCTCTTGCAAAACAACATACTCAATGCATTAGTTGTTTCTTATAAAACATCTGATTGTAAAGTTAACCTTATGCAGTTTTAATTAAGAGAGAAAATAATTTATTATGGTGAAAATACATGGGCATTTTTTCTTAATCCACAGAAACAGTCTTCTAAAATACAAGAGTAAACAATAAGTAAACAACATTAGTCTTTTATAAAATAGTTTTTTGTGGAGAAGCATTGTTAGTAATAAGGTTGAAAATGTTTTATGGTATTTGATGAATGTAAGTATATTTTACTATCTACAAAATTTATATCTTTGTGGGGTAAAACACTGATAAACAGCAAGATGGCTGAATGCCAAATGAGAAAAAAAGGTTTCTAGGTTGAAAGATTTATGCAATTTTTTGGTTAATAAATTCTTTCAAAATAAATATTCAACATTTTTCAACCAATGAGTGGTGTTCCTGCTAACAGTAACTGTAACACTCGCCCATCTTCCTCGCCAAGCCATGTGACACTTGCCCATCTTCCTCTTGATTTTCACCATTGCCTCACTTTCTCATACATAAAAAGAAATCTAATTTCTTTGTATCTTAAACAATTACAAACAATGACTGTAAGAACTCATATATATTAAGAAAAATTCAGTTGTAAAAAACACAAAAATGAAAATATTTTATAATTTTGTATTTAAAAACCTTTCTTGCTTTTTTTTTCTTTATTGTGGGTGTTTCAAATCCATATTTCTATAACTCTAAATACATACATAAAACAATCCATACATTCTGTTCTGGTACAAATGTGGGTAGGTTGTGAGAGGAAGAGGAAAAAAAAGAAAATCAAAATTTAAATAGCTGGCAAAGTCCATCTATTTCAGATGCAAGAGTATGTTTGTAGGATGACTGTATTTTTCTCAAAAAAAAAAAAGTTAAAATGTTTTCTTTTAAATCAACATTGCATTTTGTGAAGCAGGTTACTTAATACAATTTCAGCAGGGAAAATATTAAATCAACTGGCCTACAGTATGACTTTCAAACAATGAGATTTTGTAGTTTTTGCCAAAAGTTCTTTGTAGAATATTTTCCACCTTCTCAAAACCTATTTTTACTTGTCTGGTAATTAATTTCTTTTGGATAGTTTCACAACATTTTTGGCAAGGAGTTCCAACACTTTATCATGTGTCCATGTGTAGCTGCTTCAAGAATCAATCAGCATGTACTTTAAGTTACTAGATGTTGGTTGGATGTTTTTGACTTCCACAATTTAAAATTGACTGGTATGGGTAGAATGCTTTATTTCAGGAATTGCCAAACTTAATGTAACCACAACATATATAATAAACTTCAGATATATGAAAGCTGCAAAACAGACATTTCTCTGCAACCCTTGAAGACCTGAAATTTCTTTAATTCTTCTGTTTCTTACCATTCTTTTTTCTCAACCCATGAAAAATACCTCACTCAAATCTTGGATCAAAATTATGATCTGATCTCTTAAATATAAACCAGGAACATTAAACATTAGGTTGTTTAGAAAATAATATCAGATTTTAGAATAAACCATCAAATGTGTCACGTGCAGCTTCTTCCTGTCTCTCTTTCCTTCTTTCCATCTTGTAAGTATTAGGTTCTCCAAGCCCTCCTTCCTCACTACGTGTCCCAGAAACGTCAGTTGTCTCTTTGTGATGCTATGTATAAGTTTTCTTACATTTGCATCCTCTCCAAAACCTTGTCATTACTCACATGTTTGGTCTTTGGTGTCCTCAGCATCCTTCTGTAGAACCACATTTCTTAGAGTCTCTCCTTCGTCCTTGTGGAGATGGTCCAGCATTCACTGCCATAAAGGAGAACAGATATATTACTTACTCTTAATGATTAAATTGTCCTCTTTTTTTAATTCTATTCAATCACTCAGAATTTAACTTAAAATATTATATAGCCTTCATCCTGAACATGTAAAAAGAACAGATGTTTACATTTCCTTTTTGCATGATTCATAATGCTTCTTAAACTGCTACCAACATTAACATAGCCTAGAGTGAAGGATCTACTTGTGATCAGACAGAATGGCACTAGTTTCTGAAGTTCTGCAGTGGGAATACAAATCTTGAAGATCAAGGTGGTAGAGAATATACTTTTGCAATTGACAATCAATATCTGAAAAAAACTTAGTCAAACAGAGTCAATATCAAAGTGTCAAAGAACTGTCACAGATAATGGTTGTTAGCATTTCAACAATATCAGACACTCAAGAAAATTTGTAAAATGAAGAAACTTGATAAATAAGTTTCACATAAACTTAGTGAAAGTCAAAGCATGATATCTTGAAGTGTGTTCAATGTGCTAATTGAGCTCTGGTCAAAGAGGTGTAACATGAGTCTACTTGATTGCTATATAGTGGTATGGCCAATTATTCATGAATTTGGCTTGATCAGGAACACAGTTCCTTAAGGGGCACATACCATAGCTCAAGACTCATTTAAACACTGAGGAATGTACTAAATTCTATTCACAACATACTTGTAAAACAAGATGTATAAACTTTTTTCTTTTAAAAAGACTAAAAATAATGGTAGCCGTATTAATAAAAAAGAAAAGGTCAACATTCAATAACATCATCTATAAGTACAACCAATGTGCTGAACCCGTTTGGAAAATAAAACATCCCTATAACTCTAGATACATACATAAAAAATTCTTACATTCAATTCAAATAAAAGTCACCCACAATAAAGGCTAAAAGAATAGCTGAATATGCAGAACATTTGGATAATTTTTTTTCCACACACTATGCCCAGAAAGAAAACACAAGAAAAATTGAATAAAAAGTTTAACCACAGTACCTTATAAGTCATCTTTAATATGTAACCAAAAACCAGTGAAATACACACGTATATATATAATTCATTGGTTTTTGGTCATAATTAAATTAGACCAGTACACAGTTGTATTAAAAAGTGTCCTATATTGTAGAATTTTTTAATATTTTTAATTTGAAAATGAGTTATTTCTGCAACCTAGATTTGAACATTTCAGTATCTTCAGGTGATTTACAATAATCCTAGTATGTATTTATATATTATATACCTTTAAATACAAATTAAATTTAATTAAATAAAGAATGTTTTACATAAGCCATGAAGTAATCATTTTAAGTAATGTAGTATAATTTGTTTTTTTTTTTTGTACATTTACATTGAAATGCAATTTTGATGTGAAATATAAAAAAGTCCCAATATTTCTTGAACATTTACAAAATGATTTCATTGTATTTTTATATCAATGAAGGATATTTTCTTTATTTTGTGTAGAATTTATTGATATTAATTTACAAGAAAATTTTAAAATATTAAGGAGAAAAATACAGTGTGTAGACAAGAAATTTCTTCTCAGATTTTACATAAACATGTTTTATTGTTAACCAGATATCAACATCAAGCATGTATTCCATTTTCTTAAATATAAAAAAGCAAGATTGCAATGTAACTGATCCCAACTTAGCAGCTTGATATGGCTTTCCTCTGGCTTTTCTACAAATATTTTCACAGCTTCTTCCCTGAAGAGCTTGTTTCCCTGGTAACCTGACCATATGAATATACTGGTGCGACCAGATTGGCAACTAGGTCCTACTCTTTTACCATGAAAATAGTCAAATGTAGCCACCACTTCAACTCTAATAGCTTCTTTTCTCTCACTCCCTGCCTGTGGAACTCTCTCCTGTATGCTTGCTTCCCTGATAGCTACAATCTCTAAAAGTTTAAGCACAACATCAACTTCAATTTTTTATCTCCTTGATTCCCATCTTTCTTTTATTCTTTAACGTTCCCTGTACCTTGTTTGTTTTTTTTCTTTTTCTCTCACTGTAACCCCAGGCACACTAGTAGCAATACTGCCTTGCTTGAGGTGAAATGATTATAAAAAAATAAATAAATGAAGAAAATGTGTACAAGTTCCTTCGACACACACACATACACAGTGCAGAAAATGGAATCAGAAGTTCAAGATGCCAGCCAATGTTTTGTGTTCACTTTACATTTTGGGAAAATTTTCCTCTTCTCCAGCTATGATCAAATGGTAAGGTGAGCTGGGTTCTTCAGTTTTTGTAGGCAACAAATCTAAGAGAAGTTCAACTAAGAATTTAAATATCCTGCAACAACATAATAGCAGGATAAAGCTTGTAACTCTCCATGCCTGAGAGATGAAGACTTGATTTCCACAGTGAATGGAGATAATAGCAGTAATAAATCGGAATAAAATATCAGATTTGCTATCATCTTTTGGAATAGCCAGTCAGACCATTTTTGAAAATTATTTCACAATGATATTTTGATGGTAGGTTATAAAGACATTTTTTCTTTTTAATACCAAAATTGGTCATGTCAAAAAACTGAATCTCTTAATATCTAAACATTTTTAGGTCTGGCATTTTTCTGCTGCTTCATTAATGAAGAGGAGTTTTTTTTGCGTAATAAACTGTCAGTTTTGATTTTGAAGATAAAAACTGGAAATAGGTTTCTTAGGATTAATGTTCCCTCTGGACTTCAAACATTTGCCTGAGACACCATAATTGAAAATTTATCATCTTTGATTGCAGTGGGCAGTTTAAACATTTTTTTGGAACTATACTCATTGAAAACTAAGCAAATGAGAATTCAGATGAGAGGATGTCAAAACAGTTAAAATGGTCTGATAACCATTTCAACCTTTTTCACTTAAACCTTAGCAGTTTTAAGAAGTGGCCATCTTTTGAGTTGCTTTGCTACGTGATGATCACATGGTATTGTTTTTGTTGAACTAATTTTAACATGCACAGTCACCTGTGCCAACATCTATAACAAATATTGTTTTTAAATTTCCTGTTTTATCACACAATGACTTATTACAGCTGAAAATAGAATTAGGTAATATCAAATAGTACTGAAATTGAAAATTCTATCTTTGTATTGATATGTTCCCTTTCTGATAATTCCTGTGTTCCTGGAGTAGGAAGCATTGCAAATGATTATGCAGTTATTTCTTTTAAATTTATATAGTGAAGTGAATAACTACTAATATTCATTAAATGCCAAATCTAAGTAAAATAATGGGTGTCTGTTTGCATTATGACTGTTCATTGTTATTAATAGATACTGTTTGTTCTACTATAATGTAACATTGGTCATAATTTTCTCGAATACTCTTATTTTATGGAAAAAATTGTCCAAAGAGTAGAGTTAATACACATGAATATGTTTGAGCACAAACTCCCACCCTAGGCAACATTACTAATTAAATAAACAAGAACTGGCTAAGCTGGGACAAGAAAGTATTTTTGTAATAAGACTTTTATTTGACATCACAATAATGAGTTGGTCAGCAACAAATTGTAGAACATGAACCAAACAAAATCAGGATTTGATAGAAATAAACAAATAATGAAGAATTCTGCATTTTATAATCCAACATGAGAAATATCAAATTGGACAGGTCAGTATGCCAACAGAAATAGGAATGACAAACAACAAGGATGCACATGTAGAAATTGATGAGGCCCAGTCACTGATGGTAGATATGTCAAGGAGTTAGTCTTCTTACAGAATGTTCTCATTTTGTTGCTTGAATAGAAACAGATGTTTCTGTTGCCTGGGCTGTGATGTAGTAGAGTTGAAATTAAAAAAAACAAAAAACAAAAAAAAACAAAAAAAAAAAACAAAGCCTTAGGCTAAAGATAGATTCTTCACCAACAATTCATTCTAATTCAGACAGAATGGTCTTTGTTGATTTAACAAAATATTGGAAGTGTTAATCATGAAATAAAAACTAGGACATTTATCTCATTTCTTTAGAACATGAATTAATTAAATGTTCCAATTTTTTTAAAGAGTAGATTGTGATGTCTTCCATTCAATGAGAGAAATTCTTGACTTCATCTCAATAATAAATGGTCATTGAATAAACTTCCATTAATTTACTTTCCTTCCTTCTAAAATTGTAATGTTTTCTCTTTTGAAAATTACTTATAAGAGTTTAGATTATATTTTTCTATTCTTTTTAATGTACTTTCTTAACCAGTTTAGCAACATCTGAACTTTTTTTTTTTTAATCTGTACTTCAAAGCTGATGACTATACACAAGGGTCAGCTGAAAAGTCCATAGGCTGACCAAAATACTCTCATGGAATGTGAACAAACAAGGTTTATTTTTCAACATAGTCTCTGCTTGCAGACCATACTTTTTGCATTGGTGTTGCAGTGCTTGTGTTTTCATCCTCAAATTAGTCATCAACAGCAGATATGACATCATTACTGTGAAACTGGTTACTAGCCAAGTGTGTTTTTTTTTTAGTGCTTGGGAATAGATGATAGTCAGAGGGGAGGGGCAAATAAGGAGAATAGAGAGGATGATCAACCAGTTCAAAGTAACACTCATGCACACCAGCCATTGATACCAAATACATGTACTGGAGCATTATCCTAATTAAACAAGAGCCCTTTTATCAGTTTTCCTGGACATCATGTCTTGATAGCTTTTCATAACTGCCTCAGCAAGTTGACACACTCCAATGATGGTTATTGATTATCTTTTGAAGATAATCAACACAATGCCTTTTGCATCCTAAAAACTGAGATCATCATCCCTGCAGATGAAATGACTTTGGCCTTCTTAGGGAGCAAGTAAAAAGGGGTTTCCACGGCATAGATTGTCTTATAGTAATAAATACAAAACTCATCTTTGGTCAAGAAACTTCAAAACAGCTGGATCTGCTTAAAAAAATATCAGATGTTTTACATGATCAACATGTGTGCTTTTGATCAGGTATGAGAATATGTGGCATCCAGTGAGCAGAAATCTTCTTGAAGCCAAGTTCATTGTGCAGAATATTCTCAACTCTTTCATGGAATATTAGTCAATCACCTGTCATCGATCACCATGTGGTGAACACAATGTTTTCCTCAGTGGTAGCAGTTGCAGAACTCCAGCATTTGGGTCATTTTCAAGACTCTTCCCCACCTGATTTAAGATGCCTACATTTGCACTGTGGATAAAGCTGGATTGCTATCCCCTAATGTAGTAACCATGTCAGAAATAATACCCTTGGCGATTAAACATTTTCTGCAGGTACTTCGTAAGACTATGATACCAAATTGTTCATTTTCAACAGAAGTCACTATTAGTTACTTCGAAGTCTTCTTTGAACAGTCAGATGTTAGTTTACCTAGAAAGAAACAATACAGTTATTAATAAGAAGAGGTGAAATTAACACATGTAAAATTTCACAACTCCTTCATAGTCAACCTATGAACTTTTCAGCCCACCCTATTAGCATATTTGGTTAACTGGAAAAAGTTTACTCCAGTTTTGTATTCATACATCAGTAAAAGGTAATTATTGATTATAAAATCAAAGCATTTAGGAAAAAGTGCAGTGAAACTTGTATATTTAATATTTTCTATAGAGAAAGTTTCTTATAAATACATAAAATACCCAGAAGATATAATCATTAATGAGTTTCTGATTGACTCATTTGGTTTTTTTTTAGCTTAGTTATTTAAAGTCTAAAAATCTTTTTGATTCTAAGAATAATTTTTTTTTTGCAAGTAAACTTAGTATCACCATTTGTTTTTAAGTTTAACAATGATTTCTCCAGAGACAAGTTGTGCAATTTAATCCATAGCTGAGGGAGAAGAGGAATTTATACCTTTAGCAAGAGTATTTGCATGTAAGTGAATGTAATGAACTTGCCTGTAATTTGAACACAATTCTCCAATTTCTCATTCCAAAGCATTAAAGAATATATGGATAGTAAGGGAACATGATGTCTGTGCCAAAATTAAAAGTACCATGTCCACTATATTTTTGTATCAGAAAAAAAATGGTCAACCCAATTACTTAAACTTGATTGTTACAATTCCAGACTCACCCTACATTTATTTTATTACCACTTTTTCAATTTCTATGATAAAAACAAATTTTTAATGAATTTTTCAACCTATTCTTCTATTCTGAACTTACTAAGAAAAATCTAACATGTCTTTCTCTCTCTCTCCAGTAATGAATTTAAACACTCTCAGCTACTGCTATATTATATATAACACGCTAAAATTCTGCCTCCTTCTAAGCACCCATAGCTCAGTGGTAGAATTGCCGACTGATATCAATTTGATTGGGTTTCAATCCTGGCTAGAAGCAATCGGATGTCTAACCATACTGATGAGCTGCAATACAGCACAACAGATCTGTCAGCAGATGTATATAATATATATATATATATAAATTGAAACTTATTTTAAGCAGACAATTTTTAGGTTTAACAATTCATTTTCTGACCAAACCTAAACAACTAATATTTCTCTTCAGACAAATGGCAAACAAATTCAACAGCAGAAAATCATGGAACAACAGAATTGTTTCACTTTGGCACATGCCAAGCAAACTGCCAACAATATTGTTCAGTTGATTAAACTTCCAGAAGCAACAATTTATTGTGTTTAAACAATTTCAAGAAGAGGGTATAGTTTGTAGAAAAGAACAAGATTCACAGTGATTCCAAGCGAAATCCAAGGTTTCATATTGGCTTCAAATGCTCAGTAGATGACAACCCATCTCCATCCATGACGACACTTGCAGAGAAACGCAATGTATCAGTTTCTACAGTGTCCAGAGCTGGAAACAAAGACCTTGGCATGACTAGCTATATTTGATGACACTGTCACCTCTTAACAGCCAAGGCAAAAGCCAAGCAAAAAGATGATCAAAGTTTCTCTCGTCCAGTAAGCATTAAAGTTCAGGAAAAGTTCTTCTGTTTGTTGATGAAAAGAAGTTCACTGTGAATCATAAAAATTCTCGGGTGATTGCATATGATACTTTTGACATCCCACATGTGTTGAGACTAAGAATCCTGCTTTTGTGATGGTTTTATGTGACATACTCGTTGATAATACAAATATAATACTATCATCCACATGTAAAAAAAAAAAAAAAAAAAAAAAAAAAAGAGAAAAGAAAAGACTTACAAAATAATAGAAGCATTATTAATAAAAAAGAAAAAAACCAACACTCAGTAATATCACCTATGAACACAGCCAGAATGTGGTGACCGTTTTTTGGAAAATAAAACATTCCTATAACTCTAGATAAAACAAACTATACATTAAGTTAAAAGACCCCAAGTAGGCATTTATGCTGATGACACAACAATTTACTCCCATCTCGAGAAGAAATCTGCCAATGTTGACAAAGCAAACTTCACTGCTGATCTTGAAAAGGACTTCCAATCTGTGGTGGACTGGGTTAAGAAATGGCTTCTAAATTTTATTGCTTCCAAAACGAAGCTGCTATCATTTAACCACCATAGACAACCACTTCTAACCCCCATCAGAATGGATCAGGCTAGTCTCCCTGAAAACAAAACACTGCGCCTTCTAGGCCTAAATCTATCAGCTGACCTCAAGTGGAATGATTACATTGAATCCATAGCTAAATCTGCTGCTCAGAAGGTTAGTTCCCTTTGTAGAGGTAGGAAATTTTTCTTATTTAAATCCATCTCATACATATATAAATCTACCATCCACCCATACATTGAATACTGTTGTCACATCTGGTCGGGTGCACCTGCTATTCATCTTGGTCTTCTTGACAAAATCCAATGAAGAATCTGTAATATAATTGATCCCAACCTGGTAGCTCAACACCAGTCACATTCTCATCAATATAATGGTGGCTTTCCTCTGTCTCTTTTACAAATATTTTCATGGCTTCTGCTCTGATGAACTTAGCTCCCTGGTTCCCCCACTGCATGAATTTAGTGGCTAGGTCTCATCCTTTTACAGTGAAACCAATGAAATGTAACCCTAACCCTTCCACACTATCAGCTACTTTACTCGCACTTCCCACCTGTGGTATTCCCTTCTGTATACTTTCTTCCATGAAAGCTACAATCCCCAAGAATTTAAATGCAAAGTCAATTGCCATCTCTTATCTTTTCGACTCATCTTTTCCATGACAACTCTTGTATCATGTTCTTCCTTTCCACTCCCCTCTCATGCAGCCCTCTTCACACCTGTATTCTCATCTTTTTCTTACTCATTCTATAACTCCTCTATAACTTGTACCTCTTTCTCATCCCTTACCTCTTTTGTAACCCTCCTGTACACCAGTGGCAGTTCTGCCTTGCTTGGGGGTGAAATGATTTGAAAGAAAGAAAGAAAGAAAGAAATACCACAAGTAGGTCATGCAAAATAAGGCTTTAATATCTATAATAAAAGCAAACAAAATGACACATTATAATCATGACATGAAGGCCTGTTTGAATTTTAAACATACTATTTATTTCAAGCTAAGTTTTTGCTGTCTGGCCATTTGGAATATGTAATATGTTCAACTACTTTTGTTCTGCTGAATTCCATGCATTATGAATTCCATGCTTCGATTGATGTTTTAGCAATTCATTCACATCAAGCCAGAGCGTATATCAATATTATATTGATGCATAATCCATTTTTCCTCATAAATGATGATAATGCACAATTTATAATGCTGAACATAATAAATACATTAACATTTTTGTTCATAATTCAATTAAAATGAATTTCATTTTTTTCTCACTAAATGCTAAGGATGTCAAATACTTATAACTGTAAAATAAAAATCTGTTTTGAGCTTTGTGAATTTATGATAGATAGTTTCATCAGACAATTTTTATTTAATTATTCAACTTAAGCTGAAACGCCTTTCTCAAATGTTTTAATATAAAATTCTGCATTGTCTCCAAATGTGGAGCTTAGTTTCAATTAGTATATTCAGTTTCATTTATTATAAAATGTATAAAAAATTGTTTATTTTTATTAATGTGACTGGTGTTAAAAGTACTAGTAATAAAAAGTTAATACAATTATACCTGCATTTTGATGCTTGCAAATCATTATTTCATATTTAAAGTAGCTTATTAAATTTAAATTGTAATTGTGAATTTTTTAAAAAATGGAGGTGGAAAAAGAAAGAGTGAAGAGATGAAATTAAGAGTTCTGAAGAATAGGAAGCTAACTTTTATTCTGTTTTTATCTTTTAGACCAAGACAAATTCCAAGTAAAATGATATGTATATATCATTTATATTAAACCACATTATATAATATTTTTAATTATGAATAAAGCTAATACAATTCTTTTACTAGGAATGCCAAAGATAAAGAATCAATAAAAACGATTATGTTCTTATATAAAACTAACCCCAACCGTGTTTCAAAACTTGTACTTCCTTAAATTAAAATTGAGTGTAAATGTTGACCAGTTAAAATTGACTTATATGCAGATTTGGTATGTTTCATATTTTTAAAAAAGTCTCCTCACATAAATGTTAATTGAATGCTGAAATTTTCAAGCATAAGATTTTGAAGCAGAATACCCTTCATATGAGAAGCAATTTTTTTTGTAATTGAACTGCAAGTCAGTAACATTTAATTGTACATACGATGTGAGAGCTTTCATGAAATATAAACAAAAATATATTAAAAGAAAAATAAATGTTGTCACAGAAAAGTATATATATATATAGGCCAAAAGTTTGGATTTGGATTTTAAAGACTTTAAAAATTAAGTATGGTGTTCTTATTTGTTCACTAATAACCAAATTAAGCATGACTGCATAAAGTTTCTTTACAATCTTATTTCTTTTTGCTTAATCTACTTTGCTTAGGATGTG
The DNA here is from genome assembly GCA_037127315.1 of Ascarosepion bandense. Lineage (NCBI taxonomy): Eukaryota > Metazoa > Mollusca > Cephalopoda > Sepiida > Sepiidae > Ascarosepion > Ascarosepion bandense. The sequence continues at coordinate 508,400 of JBBBDQ010000960.1, read as the reverse complement.
CATTTGTGATGCAGTGGATATTGGCTCGGAATGACAAATCAGGGAACAGAGTTCAAGTTCCAGTTGAATTCCTTACATTCACTTACAAGCATATAATCTTGAGAAAGGTATTAATCAGTTTCCAGTTATGGGTTAAATAATAGGACAGATTGGGTTCTATAGCCTTGGCTGACAACCAGCCTACCATAGAAAGTTTCAAAAGGAGGATAATCTTCTGCCCAGTCAGGCATGTCTTTTTCGAGACATGATCACCCAAGCACGTATCACGTATGATACTTAACTGACTGAACTTGCTGGCATATTTTACATTTTAGGAAATGCCTTCTCCAAAAAAATTGGATGCCCTGCATTGTCAAATAGTTTCAGCATCCTAGTTTAGCGAGAGTTAATTAAATCAAAGAAGGCATGAAACTTACTAATTATTTATCCAATGTAGATAAGGAAGCAGATGATATAACCTTTTGTGCATAACTAATATCTACAATACAAATATTAGTTTCTCTTTTAAATAACAAATTGTCAAAATATTAAATCTAGCCTATATTAAGAAAGAGTATACAGCTTTGAAGTTTACATTTTACAAGCATTGAATAAAATGAGATAGATGAACTGCCTTTTAGAGAGAGAGAGAGAGAGAGAGAGAGAGAGAGAGAGAGAAAGAAAATGAAAAGTGGTTTAGTAATATAATTTTATGTACACTGCAAGGACATTTAGAGAAATGTTTGCAATTTATTGAACATACAAACACTAATCTCCAATTTCCCTTCAACCATGAGCACATTCCACCACACTTTTATCAGCAAACATCCAAACAATGCAATTACACCAGAGAGAGAGAGAGAGAGTGTGTGTGTGTGTGTGTGTGTGTGTGTGTTGAGACATGTGACACTTCTGCTCAACACTTTATTGCCCAAATGTTTTCTCCCACTGTTTTAATAGCTGCATCAAGAAGACCGACAGGTATGTACCTAAAGGGGGTTTCATAGGAGCCAATAATTACATTGACACCTAATTTATTTTTATCTTGGGTTTTATTTAAGATGATGAGGTTTGGTTGGGAGATAAGTGATGGTTGGAGTCTTTAACCTCACTGTTTTTCATTGACCCCATTTTATAAATTCAGAAATAAATATCCTCAAGGATTTTGAGTGTTGAGTCATCAAAGCTTTTACAAAAATATTCAAAACTTGAAATTCTGCCTAGAATGTGAGTATGTGCATGTTGCACACTAAAGTATATATGGGACACAGTTTTGATTATTGGCTCTTATGTTAAATGACTATCTGATTTTATTCTATCATGAATGCATGAAAAGAGAGATAAAGTATAGAAAGAAACTAATTCAAAGAGGAGACAGAGAAAAAGCGGAGACAGAGAAACAAACAGAAAATGAGTGAGACAGACAAAGAAAGAGAGAAAGATTAAGAAAGAGAGAGGCAAATAGAGCATGACAGAGATAGACAGATGGATAAAGAGAGGAGAGACAAAAGAGGAAACATAGGTAAGAGAAATAGAGAAATTTATTGAAGAGTAAAATTGTACAAATTGACAAGATTATCAAAATACCCTTTTTTATATGTACAAATATAATCATAGAGAAATCTACAAAATGCGCTCATGTCATTCTCTAAAATTATGTTTTACAGATAAAGTCTCTGTAGGACAACAAGTAACCTATTATCACCTTGTCAAATACATAAACATGGCTAGTGTTGGTTAAAAACAACTACGATTAGGTTTAAAAATGCATTTGTGTTATTTTAAACTTAAAGTAAATAATATTTGTCTCAAATCAGATTACTTATACTTTAAATCAGCTAATATTCTTCAAAGTTTCAGAATAGCTTATTTTATTTCTGGAAGATTTTTTTAACAAAGAATTAGATTATGATAAAAGATGATTTAAAAGGACACTAAGTTATTTTAGCAAAAACTTGAAAATTGATTCTAATCAATATAATTTGTGTTTGAAATACGCAAGAGTATTCTGCTTACTGAAAATAGTAAATTTAATCCTTTAGCTTTCAATTAAAGCTTCAAGAAAGCTTTTTCAATTATAAAAATTCACTTTAAATTAATTAAATTCATTAGCTCCCTAATATTGCAAATTAGTGGAGGTACCTAGGTACCTAATTAAAACTATTCTGTACATGAAGACATTTTTCCTTTTACTTTATTTTGGCTTACTGACTGTATAAGTTAATTTAAGATTTCAAATGATTATTAAAATGCTTGAAATTCTACATTACGATAATTTATATTTAGTAATTAAATTAATTTATTTGATTTGGTATCTCGGTGCATTTATAAATATGGAATTAATAAATAGACTCAAAATATTAGCCAAATTAATCACCATTTAATTGTTGATAAATTATTGATTTATTAGGTTTTTTTTTAATCAGAAACTAATATCTTTTTATGCATATAGCTTTCATTCTTCATGATTTTAAAATATTTAAGATTAAACACACATATACTTAACTAGAGCGATGTGTATGTTAGTTAATACATAATTTTAAACATCTAAAATAACTTTAAATCATTAGCCATGTCGAAATCATGTACAAAATTTAGATTTAAATAATGTGTATTTGGGTAGCAGTTTTTTTATTGATACAGGTATAATTAAAAAAAAAAAAATTTTTTAGTCAATTTTTGTTAACATGTCAAAGAGCAAATGAATGTAGATATTGTTCAAATGTTTGTGATGAAGATCTTTCACTTATACTTCTAGTTATATACTTTCAGGATCAAAGGCAGTGTGTACACGTCCCTGGCAAATTTGAGGGCAATGTGTGCACGTCCCTGGCAAATTCGAGGGCAATGTGTGCACGTCCCTGGCAAATTCGAGGGCAATGTGTGCACGTCCCTGGCAAATTCAAATGCTTTTAAAAACTTGGTCATTATACTTCAGGCTAACTTCATCAGTAGAAAATGTGGTTCTTCATAGTTTAAATGTGTTGACTAAATTTAAAACCCCAATTACAAAGAAAGAATAAAAAGGTTTTGTTGAATTTTACTGTATTTATGCATAAAATTTTGCAGGAATATAACCTAACAACATCTAACAAATAAATCACAATTTTCTGAAATTTTGTTCTTGATCCAAAAAAGGAGATATATTTCATCAATGAAGATCTAAGGTTCAAATCTGTTAGTTTCATCCAAATCTGACAAAAGGCAACATTCATGGAGTATCAAGAAGAAATTAAATTTATTACAAGATTAAGTTGCCTTGTATTCCAATATTATAACAAAAAGCTTTTGACATGCCAGTTTAATCGTCCTTGGTAAGTTTGTCTAATTAAAATGTATATCAGTCAGTCAGTTAAGTGCCATACGTGATACACGCTTGGGCGATCATGTCTTGAAAGAGAAACATGACTGACTGGGCAGAAGATTATCCCGCAGTAGGTTGCCATTGCTTTCTGCGGTAGACTGGTTGCCAACCAAGGCTATAGAACCCAATCTGTCCTATTATTTAACCCATAACTGGAGGGTAGAGACGGATTAATACCTTTCTCAAGGGTATTTGCGCGTAAGTGAATGCAAGGAATACGACTGGAATTCGAACTCTGATTCCCGATTTCTTGTTCTGAGCTGATATCCACTGCACCACGACGCACATCCATTTGTGGTAAAATGTATATAATATGTCAATATTTGAAAGAAAAAACTGGACAAAAGGGATGAAAGCTTGGCGTACTATACGGCAGGCCTGCTCATAGCACAACTGAGAGCCAGAACTGGGTGCCTATTGAAAAATGTTAGAATGTTAGATTTTCAGAAGTTTTGACAGAAAATTAAAGTTAATAATTTTGAAAATACTTAGAACAACATTTTGACCCCTATCTGTGAATAATAAGACATGATGAAAGTTAAATAAACAAAAATATGTATTTTTGTTCTGGACCGATAAGTATTAAACAAAACAAAGAGGTAGTTAAGATTTCTGGTAAATGATATGATCTACATAATATTGAAACAAATATTCACACTATTTACAGGTCTTATCAAATCCTTTTATTCAATCTAGCACCAGGGATTGAATAAAGAATCTAGTTTAAATTTCCATTAAAGTTACCAGGTTCAATAAGCAGCACCTGAAGAAAGCTGGAGGGTATCAGCTGAAATGTGTATATGAAAATCATCTCAAGAATTTAGACAGATAAAACAAAATAATTCTAGGTTTCAGAACCTTTAAAGCTGGTTCTTTGATATGGGTGTGTAATGTTTGCAAAAATATGAGATTGTTTTCTCTCCATGTTGAAAAAAATGAAACTCAGAAAAATGTTACTGAATGATTGATAGCCCTCCACCTTTTCCTTTATTGCATGGAAAAAAGGATGAGAAAGAAAAAAATAATCATTGGAAAGTGTGGCCAGAAGGAATCATTAGTTTTCCATGGTCAATTGAATTGGCATATTTTCCATACTTTTCATAATAAAAATGGGTTTTATATTCACTGTGTTGATTATCTTTTCTAATAATATGTGCAGCTATGTACATGAGAGCTGTTTTTATTTCATCAGAAAGAGATAGTTCTAAATTTTCCAGATTGTGAGAAAGATTCAGAAATAATTACAAGATGTACATTGGTGACCTGGTTTAACATCAAAATCATCAATATTTACATTTTGATTTAAGAGTAAAGATATTTGCTTAATATGCAGGTTTTCAATACACTGTTGGACATTTATGTAGGTGCCACCTGATCCTTGACAAAAGTTACTAAATTTTTTTTTCTATAGGATCAATTGTAAATTGCCTAAGTAACATATATTTATGGCTTGTAGCTAAAAGGTTTAAACATAGAATAATAATTCCATTGGAAGTATGGTGTATAGCAGTAGTAGTATGTTTTACACTATTAACTTGACTGCTAGTCAATTTCAGAACCATTTTACATTATTTACTAAGCATTGCTTACTTTTGACATAAGGCCACAGTTATGAGGTACCCAGTGAAGATGCTGGCCATTAAACCACAATGAGGCACTCTATTCTAAAATAGAAGTAATTATGTTAAATGTTAAGATGTTAACATTAACACAACAGATATTTTATTTATTTTTATTAACAGTTAAAACTCAACACCAGCTAAAATAGGACTTTCTCGAATAAATATACAAGATTCTGAAAATAAGTTCAGCCTATTTCAATGCCTTATATGGATAGTCAAAAGTAAAGATGCAAAGTAGTCATACTCTGAACAGTGGCTATGAAATTTAAACAAAAGTAAAACCTTGGCTTTTGGGAATCCCAATAATATATGCAAGATAAGTAAGTAGTGTGTTCATAGTGCAGACTAAATTTTAAGCCACCATTAATGGGATTTCCCTTTTTAACAGTAGACAATGAGTTTCCCTTACCCCCGCTAATCTGATTGATTATTTACAATAATCATTATTCATTGCAATTTTTTCTTCAGACACTAATGTTTAATATATATTTATAAAATCAATAAAAAGCTTATCTGATTAAATAATGTCATAGCTTTATTGCATTTTTTATTTTACTAATCAAAGTAGATTTTCTGGAAAGTGGCAACTGTTTAAAAAAAAAAAAAGAAAAAAAAATTACGTTCTCCAAGGAATCCTGTGTTAAACTAATAAAAAAAAGTTTGTGGATAGAATTTAATTTCTAGAAATTAAACTTAGGGTCTGTGTGTGAGGGTGGAATAGACATGAAAAATATCACATTTTTATAAAAAGAATAATTTCATAAATAAATTCATTCATTTGTGAATAAGTCCTGAAATCTTCATTAAAATACAATAATTATTTGATTTTTGCAAAAATTTTCAATTTAACTTTTCCACTGGAAACAACAGCACTACAATTCCTATAGTCAGCTATAGTCCCACACTGGTGTGCAAAGGTTAAAAAAAAAAAAAATTATTTTAACCAAGATTTCAAAACATACTAGAAAGGACTAAAATAATTAAAGAATTATTTTGGTCTTTCCTCTTAATAATAAACATTTTGATGATAAAATTTTGTTTTTACTAAGTTTGGGGCCCTTTTTTCATCATACTATGCTGTTTTATAGTTAAAAAATAGACATTAAACTTTATGTAATATCATTTATTAATGTCACTTTTTTTTCTTTAATTTTTATTAATCATTACAGTTCACTGAATAACAAAAAGAAATTGTCAAAAGAAATTATACTGTTAACTTTTAAGAAACAGGGTGAAAAAAAAAAAAATTAATTTTTGAAGCTTAAATGTATTTTTTTTATGACCATTGAATAAACGTTTTAACAAAAAGATATTGAATCAGTAACTATTAAGCTAATATTTTTTATCATACTTTTTAAAAACTTTAGAAGATCCAGGGAAAAATGACTGAGCAGCAGGATTAATTTCATTCACACTCACAGCATCTTTACAATATCAAAAATAAATATTGAATTAAATATTTAGAGTTTAATTATTTTTATTTTTTTTTATAATCGTGTCACCCCAAGTAAGGCATTTTAATGCCACTGTTGTGCAGGGGGTTACATAGGATGAATGTTGAGGAGTGAGAGGTTGCAGAGGGTGTCAGGAATAGAGTAGGAGAGGGAAGAGAGTACTGATGAGAGTGGGGTGGATGTAGAAAAGCATGAGAGAGAGGATGTAAGTTAGTGAGACAGGAGATGACTATTGACTTTACATTTAAATTCTTGGAGATTGTAACTGTCAGGAAAGCAAGTATGTGGAAGAGAATTCCACAGATCATTAAATTTATGTAAAAACATTTAAAAATGTTTTTTCATTCATTTTATAATAGAAGAATATTATATTTGCTTCTGTTTTATGCATAATGGAAGGTTAAAACTGAACTAAAATATATCTTAATATTATTTCGAACTATTGTGCTGGTCTTGGTGGAGGTAGATGTTATTATAGACACGTTTTGACCAAGTACTCTCTGGTCATCATCAGATGTCCATCAACCAAGATGAAAACAATAGTTTGAAATAATATCAAAATATTGACAATTACTTGTCTTAGAAATAAGTACTAACATTATAAAAAAGTGGAATGAACCCGCTATCATAATCAGTTGTTGAAACTATCTGACAATGAATATAAAAGGCTTCAAAAATACACCACTAACAGTGGTGTAGTGGATATGGCAGTTGGTTATACATGTGGCACTATCATCGAGTGGTCATGAATTCAATCCTTGGATCTGGTAGTGACACACCAATCTAGCAGAAACAAACAATATATCACAATAGATAATCCATATCAGCTGATCAATGGACACCTGATGATCACCAGAAATGTTGTGTCTGTAATAACAACTATATCAAGATGAGAACAATAGTTTTGAAATAATACCTATCACTCATCTCAGAAATAAATATTAAACTAAAATAGCTTAATGTTTAAAATACAAATTATTCATAAAAGAATAAAATTCTATCAACGAATAATTCTTATGAACAATATCAAAGAAAAATATTAAATTAACTTTGAGACCAATTTAAAATAAATAAATCTTACACTTACTTTAATTAAATAATGTAAATGATATACCAAATATAAGGAAAAATTTCTTTGAATTTCTTAAGCCAACAACACTGAAGTAGCCAGCTCAAACTAAAATGCCCTGCTCCTTTTTTTGGATCAAAGAATGTTTAAAACCAACTTCTAGTTCTGCTTCTTGTCGACATTATGACTTGGCTGTCTAATGCCACGGATTGAAAACATTTCAACAGAGGCATACAACAAAAATTTTGTCGCACTGGATTTGGAAGTTGAATAACTGAGAATGTTATACACAATTGGCCTTTGTTGAATATAACTATCAAGTCAGTATCTGAATAATGAAGCAAATTAAACAAGATTATAATAATAATACAGACAAAAACATTGTTTCGTGTTTTAAAGATTTCTCAGTAGAAAAGAAAACAAGCACATACATGTTATTGTCAATATTTATCTAAGCAATAAGATGTGTGTGTGGGGAGAGAAATTATGTCAATGTAAATCTAAAGAATAGTTACAAAGAAAGTGATTTGTTATAAGTAGATGATAATGAGGACAAGAACCTAGAAGTTTAAAATGGAGTTTCTTAGATTAATATTATGTTAATATTAATCTATGTTAATATTAATCTATGAGTGAACCTGTGTCAGAAAAAAAAACCCCCAAAAAACAGCAAAATATTTATATGTCTAAAATGACAGCAAGATATATATTGATGCACCTACAATTGAGTAATTTAACATAAGAAAAAAAATTTCAAAATAATTCCTAAGCATGACAAGAGGAAAAGTATATATATATATATATATATATATACACACACAAAACAGTCTATTATAATAGAGAGGATGATAATATTAATATAGAAAAAGTATCTTTTACTGATTTTTTTTCATATAGATTAATGAGAATATGAAACAAAATCTCTCATACAAAACATTGCTTTGTTCAACTCCAAACTTAATCAATTACTGTCAGTGTGGTGGTGTGTCTTTCTCTGAATGTGAATTCTACATTCTTGCATTGAAGTAAGAAATGGTCTTTTCCCCTCTTGTGGGGGAGGATATATTTTCCTATCATCTAATTTGTCCTACATCTGCAATTCTTATGTTGACTACTTGTTTACATGTTGGTTACAGGTATTGACATCCTATGAGATGCAAATCTGCACCTGGAGGCTAAGAGGTAATCTTTCAGTTCAGTCTGCTGATGCAAATATATTCTCTGGTAATCTGATATGGTACCAAGTGCAAAGTCTATTCTTGTATCATCAGGTGTATCATATAGTGATGCTAAAACTTTAAATACAAAGCATGCTGAAATTTTTATTATTAAATTATTTGTATTATATAAACAATACTGTCATCACCGAGCCATAGCCAGTTTGGAAGGTCTGTAGGCACTTCATATGCTGCTTATCTTCTATGTGTTAGACGTATCCATTAGTTGAAGGGTCAGCAAATTAACATCACGGTAGTGTTTTTGTTTTATTTTTAATTGAGAACATCACTTAACTGTCTGTTGCCTCCCAGAAGAACTACTGTGACCTTTGATAAGTCTTGCTTTTATTCCTGCTAGTTACTAGTGGCCCTCCTCATTCACCCTGAGGTAAGATGCAGAAGCTGGTTGTTTTAGTTGCTGACTGTTCAACCAGGATACAGTCTGTATAAAAGATATCCAACCACTCAAAATTCCATGGTTGTTCCTTTAGAACAATCTTATTTTGTGTTCACCAGCAGAAAAAATGTAAGAAAAAAAAAATGTATAGCACTGTGATGTCATGTAGTTAAACTAAAAATGAATTGCAGAGCTTGAAAGAGTTTCTGTAGACAGTGATCCTCCCAATATTTTTGGAAAATACTTTGACAAGTCAGTGATTTTTAAGACAAAATAAACATTTTTTTTTTATAATTCAGATAATTTTTTTAAATTTTTTTTACTTAAGTAAATATGACATCACATTTTTTCTCTGAAAACTCATTTGTTTGAAGCAGCTGTTTTACTGATCAGGCTGTATATCCCATATCATACACTGCCATTAATATACTTTGTATCACACATAATTAGTATATCAGCAGCACTAGACAAATAAGCACACCAAGTGAGAGGAGTTCAATCTCACCAAAGGTTTATTTCTGATTCTCTATATCTTTGCTGGGATAGAGAAGATTTTTTGCATGAGATTTTTGTAAAACATTGTATCATTTACAACTAGTTTGCCAATTAAGATCAAATTGCAGAATGTTTTGTGTTCTTTTATTTAATTTTCTTAATAAAAATTGCATTTTTTAGTCTTCTGACCACTGTTTACAGCCTTTTTTAAATCTCTCCATAGCATTTATCCCATACTTTGAAAGATACTCTATTTTCAGGGTCATAGTTGAATGTAACAAATTTGAAAAATATTTGTAAGATAAAAAACAAAATTCTGGCAAAAAGCTGTAGATCATGAATACCCGTATACTGTCACAAGTGCCTCAGGCATTTTATTATAGGAGATAATATATTTTCTTGTTGTAACAAGTTTGTTGATAAGATAATTGAAGAGATCTTAAATTTTACAGTTCATTTTAAGACAGATTTATATAGATTTTATCTATATAAATAAAAAAGAACCACTTATATTAAAAAATTAAATAAGAAACACTTGGGATTTTATTCTTACAATATCCAAGATGATAAAATAGGCCTACTGCCTTTGATTTAAATCATCTGAAGATCAGTTTCTTTTTGCCAATACATGTTATCTATTTTACTCTAATTTAGATATTTTCTTGACTATGGTTGATTTGTTGAAAAAGAAAAAAAGAATCCTACCAGTTAAGAGTTTAGTAATTGTGATTAATGACATTAAGTCTGACAATTGAAATGTGAAAATTAAGTAGTGAAAGTTATGATTCATAGGGTGGGTCCAATCCCACTGCTAGTCATTTTGATTTAGTTTTGAAATATCAAGTGATAGATAATGGAAGATACTGAGTATGAATTATACAATCCTTTCTCACAATTTCCAATACCACACATAAGTCTAACCTTGGTTAAAATGATTATAAATTATATTTAATTAAAAGGTAAAAATATGAAGTGTACTATTTACCAATTTAGTTTAAATGGTTACTGAAAAGGCCAAGCAGATACTTATGAAGCAAAATGGTCAGAAAGAAATCAAAAGTCAGAATTAAATTAGTAAAACTTTCACTCTTGGTCTAAGATAGTGGTTCCAAATGGTGTGGCACACCACATAGGTGTAGCAGAAGAGGATAGCAGGTGAGGTGGAATTATTGAAAGACAAAGATTTAAAAAGTTTCAAATGATTCACATATACCAGTAAAAATTTCAAAATTTAAAATATTATAGATGCAGAAACCCTAGTATAAAAATAAAATAATTATTGACTGATACTTATTGACAATGATAAATCATTGCGATATTTTTGCGTATTAAGAATATATTAAGTATTAAGAATATAGAAACTACAGTGTGCAAATTGGAGGAAAGTTATCAATGATAATGTTCCGACTTTGAATCCAAAGTTATCTCACTAACACTCCCTCTGTTCTTTTATTTTCTAGATGTAATTTTTATCACGTAAAAAATCTTGGTGAGGTGTGAACAAATCCTCATTCTGAAAATGAAGAGAAAAAAAAAATTTGGAACCACTGGCCTAAGAGATATTTCTCATTTTCTGGGATAAGATAAATCCAATTCTTTCTCTTACTTTCTCTCTCTTTCTCTGTGTGTATATATATATATTAATGTACATTTGGGCAGCAATCTTTCATTTAAACATGTTTCATTAAAAACAACTGACAAGGAAGATTTTATTAATTTTTTTATTTAATTTTTTCCAGTATTCTTACACGTTTCCTTTTTGCTAGAGATAAGGAAAGTAAGCATGTTCCATAAATTTTCAACTTTCCAAGCGCTTTCAGCCTCTTCATCGGCTATTTTCAAGGATGTAATTTTTCCGGTGTTGTTATCTTCTCATGTCTGACTAATGAAATTTTTTGTTTTAGTGTTTTTTTTTGGTTTTTTTGTTTTTTGGAAAGGAGAGTTCTTTAAAGCTGTCATGTGATGCGTGCATTAATAACTGCAGTTATTCATTCTGTATTATCTTAGCTATGGTAACAATGATTAACTTTGTACATATGTACAAATATGTAAATTACACTTCCTCAAAATTGTCAAAACCACTAACAGTAAAAACCAGATACAATGAATACAATAATGGGAGTATGCTGCTTTAATGTTAAATTTATATCATGCATTGCCATTAAGAAGTTGTGGAAAGCCATGATCACCCACATCATAAAGGGACATGGTACATAAGAAAAGTTTAAATTTTCTTTTTACTCATTACACTTTCCAGACAAAAGTGGATAATGCATTATATGAGAATTGCAGATTTCATGCACATACACAATATATATCTGCAGACAGACCTGTTTCACCATATCACAGCTCATCAGTATGGTTAGACATCTGATTACTTCTAGCCAGGATTGAAACCTGACTTAATTGACATATATTATGAAAAGTTCTGGAAATTTACAAAATGGATTAACAACCAATATGTTGAATATATGAAAGAATACTACTTTCAGCTATTTTAATTTACTTTTTGAACATTATTTTTAAGAGATTCACATTTGAGTAGATATACTGCTTAATTAAAAGCAGTATTTATCTTTATATAGAGCCAGAATATTTTTGAAAAATTTTATTAGGAAAATGTATATCATTCAACAGGATTCAAATCTGTGACTCCTAACATAGAGGAAGATATCTGCTGTGTCTTAACTACTTGACCACAAATGAAGTCTAAACAAAGCCAAATCAAGCCTTATAAATACAAATTTCCGATTTCTTGTAATATCCACCTATTAAAAGTAATGTTCAAACAAATAAGTTAAAATATGTTGGTTGTTAATCCCTTTTGTATAACTCCAGAATTTTCTATAACATTGTTTACATTAAGATACACTTTCAGAGTAGAGATGGATATTATGAGAAATTGAAAATTTAGCTTGATTTGCATTTGTTTAGACTGAAATCTCTCGTGGTTGAGCATTTAAGATGCACCAGATCAATTGATGGCTTCCCCTGTGTTGCAGGCTTGAATCATGCTGAATGACACATATTTTCCTAACAAAATTTCTCAAAAATATTCAAGCCAGTATATATATATATATATATATATATATATATATATATACTGTTTAATTAAAAACAATATCTACTCAAGTACAAGTAGATATTAAAAATAATGTTTAAACAAATAAAATAAAAAATCATATATATATATATATATATATATAGTGATGATCATCCACGTATACTGTCTTAATATGTATAGGAAAGAATATTAATAAAAAGTTTTGAATTTAAAAATGTACTTTTTTTTAACAGTATTTGTTTATTTTTATTATATTTTATATTTCAGACCGTCCTCGGTCCTTCATCAGAAACAAGTGATTTTTAAATTTGAATTAGAAACGTATTTCACGATAGCGTTCGAATATTTTTTGTTTACATCACGTGGTGTGTTTGTTCACAACATGCAGCACGTCCATAGAGAAAGTCTGTTTGTTTTAGATAAAAATTTCTTGGAATATCTGAAAAAAAATTTTTTACCTATTGAAATATTTGTAAAGATTCAACACACCTAAGTCCCTATTTAACCCTAGCTTGTGTGTATTTAATTTTAAAATCCAGTATTTTTCTTTCTTTCTGCGTGTGTATGTAGAACTAAAATTGGAGTCTATTAGTAAACATTTGCAATTTTCTAAAGTATGATCAGGTTGATTAAAATGGGCTGCAATTGGGGAGTATACATTTTTCTGTCGTATATTTAGTTTGTGATTATTGAAGCGAAATCTAAAGCTATTACCGGATTCGCCGATATATCCACTGTTGGGGCAAATTGAGCAGAAGAGAAAGTAGATGATGTTTTTGCTATCACAAGTAAGGTTTGGTGGGTGTAATTTTATTTTGGTGTTGGGTACAGAGAATGTTTTGTCTGTTATTAAATGTTTACAAATTAAACAGCGAGGCTTTCCACATTTTAAATTCCCCGATAGGTTTGTATTATTTAAATATTTGTTAGAAGTGAGGATAGTTGATAGGTTGGGTGTTTGTTTCTTTGCATTTATGGGTGGTTTATCGAAAATGTCTATGATGTTTTTGTTTGATTGGAGGTTCCTGTAATCATTTTTTAAATTTTTGATAAGTGTGTAGGAATATTGATTATGGTTAAAAACCATGGGAATTTGGTTGTTATCTTTTCGTTTTTTGTATATGAGAAGTGTGCTACGATCTATGTGGATGGTTTTATGTAGTGCTTCCTTTATTATTTTTATTGGATATTTACATTTTAGAAACTGTTTTGTTAGGTTGTTAATGTTGTTTAGAAAATCTGGATGGTCTGAGCAAATGCGTTTTATTCTAATAAATGAGCTGTATACGATAGATTTTTTTAATTTGAGGGGATGACAGCTGTTAAAGTGTAGGAATTTATGTTGGTTTGTGGGTTTGTTGTATAGACTGGTGAAAAGTGTATGTTTATTTAATTTTACCATGACGTCTAAGAAAGGGACGGATGTGTATGAGTGTTCCATGGTAAATTTGATTGTATTGTGGAAGTTGTTGCAGAAAGTAAAGAAGTTTTTTAATTTTTCTAATCCATGAGTCCATATTAAGAAAATATTTTTTTTCAGATATTCCAAGAAATTTTTATCTAAAACAAACAGACTTTCTCTACGGACGTGCTGCATGTTGTGAACAAACACACCACGTGATGTAAACAAAAAATATTCGAACGTTATCGTGAAATACGTTTCTAATTCAAATTTAAAAATCACTTGTTTCTGATGAAGGACCGAGGACGGTCTGAAATATAAATAAAAATAAACAAATACTGTTAAAAAAAGTACATTTTTAAATTCAAAACTTTTTATTAATATTCTTTCCTATATATATATATATATATATATATATATATATATATATATAAAAAAAGGATGAATTTTTCTCCAAATCTTCATGAGAATAGTTGCTGCTGCAATATGAAACTAAAGAAAGTAAAGAAAAGAATTTTAAAGAAAGAAACAATTAGAGAGTGACAGGTTAATCACTCAGCCATTATCACACTCTTAAACTGATGATCCTTAACCCCAGAATGACACTAACAGAGAAAAAGAGGTTTCAGGTATGCTGTCTTCAAGTGACAAAGTGCTTAATCACAGGTTAACAAATCAAATATTATTGAAAAGATAGCCATTTTTGTTTACTTGTCCACCCATTTACAGGTTAAAGGTTCATTTATTTTATCCTTAAGAGGTCAGGAAGAGAAACAAATGCAAGAAGTTTGTTTCAACTGCATACATTTGTTTCAAATATCAGCATTAGTATTTTATCTTGAAAAAAGAATACTACTTTCAGCTATTTTACAAGTCCTATTTCTAACTGTATAGTGTACCATGATAAGTAAAAAACACATGAATGAATATGAAGATGAATTGAAAATTTTTAAAAAAATGCATACTTCTAACAGAAGACAGAAAGTGCAACACTGAGATCATAGCCAAGAATGCATTCCAGAAGCTGACTAGAGTATTGAGAGACACAAATTTTGCTGAAAACAAAGAAGAGAGTACTGGATTGCTATGTGATGTCTGTTCTTCAATATAGCAGTGAATGCTAGACAATCTCATCAAAGATGAAGCAGAGACTTGAAGCAACTAAAATGTGGTTCTACAGAAAGATGCTGAGGATACCATGGACCAAACATGTGAGCAACGATGAGATTTTGAAGAGGATGGAAACAAAAAGAAAAGTAATACATAACATGAGGAAAAGGCAGTTGAAGTTCCTGAGACATGTAATGAAGAAAGAAGGCTTGGAGAACCTGATACTCACAGGTCAGATAGAGGAAAAGAGAGATGAGAAAGCAATGCATAACATACTTGATAGGCATGAGCAAATGGATGGCAGAGCAGGGTTTGAAAAAGGTAATGGAAAAAAGCATGCTAAGAGCCACTAAGGACAGGGAGATGTAGAAAGCCATAATTGCCTATGTCTTGAAAGGACACAGTTGTCGACTTTGAGAAAAAAAAAAATTTTTTTTCAGATCTTTCATAAATCTAGTCTTTTTACTTGGAGCCCCAAAATATCAATTCTATGTGGCATTTTAACAGCATCATTTAATATCAGCACAATTTATGAACAATGAATATTCAAATCCAAAATTATATTCATCAGCAATTCTTACTGGTTAATATTGATGATCCCAGGAGACACGCAAAACTGACCAGGATGAAATGAAAACAATTCAAGCAACAGAGATAGCAGACGGGGAGGTAGGGAGTACAATTTGAGGCATGGAGATAGAAGGCCAGGAGGTAATGAATAGAAGTAGAGATGAGTAAGATCCTACCTATGGTCCTGTTCATATTCCTTCTCTTTTTGAAGTGCTTATCCCTTGTTGACTGTTTAAGATGGCATTTCCAGTTTCCTTTTTCTGAGGTGACTGTCATGAATTTTTAGGGATAGGACTGGATGGTGGCTATGACTTCATACCAAGGTAACCAGGTTGCCAGTTTTCTGGTTGCTGCATCCCGACTGATAGTTAAAAGCTTAAACACTTGATTAGCATCTAGAAAGACTATTCAGATCAAGTTTCATAATATTGGGGTTTTTGCAGTGCCATGTAACATGGAAAGCTGCCCCTGAAAGCACTTCTGGCAAGCAATCCTGAGGACACATTATGCTGCAGTCTGTGCCAATTCCAAGGTAGCATATATTACCTGAGATGACAGGTAGCTACAATTATTCTTGGCCTTTTACACTTTTAAAAACATACCATAATCAAAAGCAATAAACTTAACCAGATCACACACAAACCCCCCCCCCCAAAAAAAAAAACTTAACCTTTCTTTTTCCAGTATCTGTTGTCAGTTAAGTGCCATATGTGATACACACTTGAAAAGAGACATGACTGACTGGACAGAAGATTTTCCTGCATTGCTTTCTGTGGTAGACTGGTTGCCAACCAAGGCTATAGAACCTAATCTGTCTTGCTATTAAACTCACAGCTGTATTTCAAGTGTATTTCCAGGTAAGTGAATGCAATGAATTCAACTGGAATTCAAACTCGGCTTTCAGATTTCTCATTGCACATCTGTTGTATTGGTACCAATTACTGCAGTGTGGAATCATTCCTCTCCGAACATCCTCAATTTCTTTCACTGAATTCTCCATTCCTGGTTATCTTTCTTTCAGAAGGAATTGGGGTCTATATTCAAAAACATTTCCCTACTGGTAAGGAAACTCTCAAGTTTCTACACTGTTCTTACATGTGCCTCAAACTTTCACTATTAAACTGTCAGCTATCTTCCTCTATTGTTCCCCTTCTTCTCATGATTGTTGCATGCTAGATAGAATTTATGATAGTGTAAATAAGGCTCTCTTCAGACACCTGTCTACAAATATTTATGTCTAGGAACTTCAGTGCCCACCATGTCAGGTGGCTTTATCACTAATGCCATGGATCTCACTGACATCCAAGCATATATTTTCTCTTATTACTCAATTTCTTGCTCAAAAAGACATTCCCTCATATGTTTCGCCAGTAATTCTGATAAACACGCTTCTCTACTTGATCTTTTCCCTCATTCTCTATGCTGTTCTGCAGCTGTCCTCTAAGCAACTATGACCACACAATTTCTATTCTCTCATCAGTCATGAACTTCCTATTAAGAGGACATCTTTATGAAGCTTTCATTCCAGCATGGGAATACTGAATGAAATCACTATACACTCCTTGGTTCTTGCCTGCTTGCTCAGCTGCTATAGCCCACAAGAATGACTTTTTCCAGCTATAGAATGACAAGTCTGAGTGTAACTGATGTCCCTTTGTCATTGTTCGTAATGAGTGCAAAGTGTGTCCTGAAAGAAGCAAAGTCACTATTTGCAGATAAAATGAGATACCATATAGCCTCTCACAAATTTAGTTCTAAAAAGTACTAGTAGATCAGCAAGAGTGTGCTGATCAATAGCAAATCCTCAGTCCCACTCCTCTTCAATTGGAAGTATTGACATCTATTACAGATAAAGTAAAGTGCTTTGCTCAGAAATGTTCTTCCAACATCTCTTGACTCATCTGGGGGTACCCCTGCCAGATTCCCCCCCCCCCCATAACAGATGCTCTATTGAGTGGTATATGTATAACCCAGTCATTAGTTTCTGATATCATTTCTAAATTAGATTCCCATATGGAAAACAGATGTAACAGAATATCTGCAGTTATTCTAAAGAAATGGCTCCAGTTTTCTCCAAATATTACAACAAATGTCTCACTTCTTGCTTGTTGGAAGTCATCCTCTGTAGTTCCTGTTTTCAAGAACTCTGTGGAACCCTATGACCCCTCAAATTATTGCTCTAGTAGTCTCTTACTACTTTTGGGAAAAGCTCTAATCAATGCCGAATTGGTTAAGCATCTTAATTTACACCACCTCCTTTTAGACAAACGTAGGATGTAGATATTTTTAAAGTATTCGACAGGATTTAGTATGCTGGCCTTCTACATAAGCTCAAGGGATATGGTGTTATGGGATGAAGATTTACATTAATCAAATTGTTCCTAACAAAACATCTAACGAAGTTCATGTTCAACAGGCATGACCCCACATCATTTCATACAAACGCAAGGGATCCTCAGGGACCTATCCTTGGGCCTACACTATTTCTGATCTTCTATAATCTTCTTGGTGCCATCAATTCCCAACCAGGTATTTAAACAGATGAAACAACTATTTACTCCTGTCTTAGTCGCAAGTCTGGCAGACCCAACAAAGTAAGCCTGGAAATTGCTCTTGAAATGAAACCTCCAGTCTGGTTATCTTGGAAAAGGAATGGCTTGTAAATTTGAACACCTTCAAAACAAAATGGCTTTCATTTAATCACTATAGAGAACCTTTTCTGTCTGATGTCAAACTCCAGGACATCACCAATCTAAACCTTTCTGGCCTTATGTTTTCCACTGACATGAAATGGACTGACTATACCAAATCAAATTACTACATCTACTGCAAGGAAAGTTGGTTCATAATGTCATGCCAGAAATTTTTTCTCATCAGAATCAGTCTTGCACATTTATAAATTGACCATGCATCTGTGCATTAAATACAGTTGCTATATCTGGCCAAATGCACCCCCTGAATTTCATCAAGAATCTCAAGATATGCAAAGAAGTGTCTTAATGTCAATGATATTGACCAGGCATCTTGACTTCAGTAATTTTCTCACTGACATGACATGGGTTTCCTCTGTCTTTTTAGAGCAACTGTTCCAACAAGCTTTGTATCTTGGTGCTCTGACTTCATGAATTTAAGCATACTACTAGATTGGTAATTAGGTATCATTGTTTTACTAACTAGATGTAACTGCCACTTCTACTCTAAAAGTTTTTCCTCACATTTCTCACATGTGGAAATCTCACACTTCCCTGGTAAGTACAATATTCAAAAATTGAAATGCAATGTCAATCGCCATCTTTTTTAAACCTGTTTCTTTTTTGCTTTTTCTTCAATCCTCTCCACTAAAACTTTCACTCCAAGTAACCGCCCTACATTCTATATTCTAATGTCATTATTGCCTTGCTTGTGGTGAAACAATTGGGGAAAAGGTAATAGATTAAAGGAAAAAGAGTGAAATAATGATAGAAATTTTGACAAAAATTAATTGGTACTATCTATTATAAAATGGAAAATATTTGTTTTATTGCATAAATAAAAAAAGAGATCTACCAGTTAATGGGCTTCAAAACCCACAGTACATACTTGAACAGAACAATTAAAAAAACTTTTTTTTATTGCCAACAGCTACAAATGGAATCCTGCTGACAGTCCATTAAAAAAAAAAAAAAGTAGTTTTTATATGAGAGAGAGAGAGAGAGAGAGAACACTACAGAATATTAGAAAACAAAACAATGAAAGAGAGGAGAAGGTACAGTAGGGAAAAAGGTAAAAGAAATATAGTGAGAGAAACAAAGAGAAAGATAGAAAAGGCAGAGGTATAGAGAGATTAAAAATGAGGGATAAAAGAAGAATGATAAGGGAAAATATGAGAGTGGAGATGATGCAGAAGTATAAAGAGTGGCAAAAATGAACAAAAAGAGAGAATAAGGGAAACAGAAAACTTGCTTTCTAATATACATATATTTAATATTTTTAATTTTTTAAAGTATTTTTTTAAAATTTAATCTGAATCAATTAAGAAAAAACAGGAATAATTAAAGTCACTAACATACACAGGTAATTGAAAGAACAAATGTTAAAGTGTTTATGCATATTAAAACTAGAATAATTCCAAGAAAAAATAATTTTACTACTACGTTTCAGTCAAAACTTCAATCCACCAAACTTCTTCAGTGATTATCCTCTTCTTACAGAAAAGAATGACAAAGAAATTGCTGCAAATATACTGAATATACTATTCCATTGTCAGCAACCAAATGTAATACAAGTGATTACATTTGGTTTGTACATGGGGCAATTAAAAATTCTTTCCTTGTCTAACAAAGCAATCCATATGAGTCTGTGGTGATACCGAGCAAAGCGAGGGACTGGATGTTTGCCCTCAGAGATTCAGAAAGCAAATGACCAAAACTGGTCTTTGTGCATCTGGCTCCATGCAGAAGTCCTGGAGGTAAACCAAAAATAAATAAATATCAAATCCCTTTTACGGACCTGTAGCGGAACTCTGGATCGTGATTGGTCATCAAATCGCAAAATTCAAAATCGGTTTTTCCATAGCTAATGAAAAAATTTGTTTCTGATCCACCCCAGGGACTAGATTGAATATTTAAGGATAGTCACTAACCGATCAATGGCAGTCAGAGGAGGCAGGTTGCTGACACACATCAAAGATGTAACTCTCAACTTCAAGTAACCTGGACATTGTCCGCTCTCTCTCTCAACAATTACTGCTACAAACATTTTGTACGAACTCTTAATTCTTCATCATCATCACTGAATACAAACTCTACATTAACTTCTTAGTGTTTCTAATTGTACATTAACTCTTACCACTTGTTATTCCTCCTTATAATAAATTTCTATTTTAAATGCAAAATGTATGTTTTATTATTCCATTCTTCTGCACTAATTCTACACATTCCAACTGCTGACGACCAACCTTTTGATGAAAACCCTTCTGATAATGATAATTCAACATAAATCATGTAAGCTGTAGGGAGTTCGATTAAGTATGACACAAGGCCGAACAAAAGAAACATTAACCAGCTCCCTACACTACAAATCTGCTACAAATCGAAAATTTTTTTAGATCTGTCTCAATTCAAATTAGAGAATGTCTGTTTTTAATAATGCAATGTTAGTAAAATCATGTTATGTTCAATGAAGGATTTTTTCTTCAAAGAGAGAAGAAAGATAACAAAAAAAAAAAAGAAATCATTTTCTTTATTTGAAACAAAAAAAAAAATTATAAGCATGACACAAAAACTATTAGTTTATCTACTAAGTTACCAGATTCTTTAGTTGTAATTCTGTGTTTAAGAATAAAAGTAAAATTAAATCTTTTATTCTGAAATTCGAGTTCCTTTACAGCAGAGATTACCAATCTTTTTGTTTTTCTGTACACCTTGGCATTTTTATAGATTCAAAGTGTCCTCTGACCTATAAAACCAGCAACATAGGCTGTAGCTTTGGGTGGCAAATACATGGGGCTGTCTAGAATGCAATTCAGAACTTTATATTGATCTTTCCATTTGCTAAGCAAATCATTTGTTTAGTGACTATATCAGGTTTGCAGTCAAGGATCTGTGGATTTTAAAATTAAGCTGCAAGATATATACCAGAATGGGATTGACCTGATGCTTTCATGCTCACCAAAAATGAAGTCAATGAACTGGCACTTGTCTCAACCTTTGTTACTGATGTTTCTCAGAAAATTTAGTTATCATGGTTTTTTTAACACTTGACAAAAATGATGACTTGCTTTTTTATACAAAATGACAATTATGTATTTCTTTTAAATTATCTTTGTTGTGTTTCGATTTTAAATAGTTCCACCTATTAAGTTGGGGGGGAAAAAAACAAGTGAAGCACAAGAATACAAAGGATATGTATAACATAGTTTTAATGAGTGTCAAGCAATTTGATGAGTTTTCTTCACTAGAAGTGATGATACCATAAAAAAAAACTTCTGACTTCTGACATTGTTGTTGTTAATAGTAATCATAAAGATTCTACTTTGTTAGAAATAAACCCATTAAAAAAAGTGTGTTGCAAATTGAAGAGAGTCTAACTTTATAAATACTTATCACACCATGATAATGGATTTATGGATTCTGATATAACAGTTTAGATTGTTGTCTTCATCTTTATTGCCATGTTTCCAATATTTCTGCCATTGTATACTCTGTCTTTCTTCGGATGTTAGGAATTTTGGACTGAACCCATTATTTTGATCACTGAGATATATAATTTTCATTCCATGTGTGATGCCACGTCCGAATGCCATGTAGTTATCTCCCTTTAACTAAGTTATTTGTTCACCACTGCTGTAGCCAAAACTCTTTGGGTCAAGTCACTGGAACTAACCAACACCTATATCCACATGGCCCAGTGTATTCAGAAATGTATGAATTTCTGGGACTTATAAACTTAATGTCTCTGTATATAATTTTTACCAGAGCTCATATTGCAATCTTTGAAGCTAATAACTTTCTCTGTCATTCTGTATTACTGGTTTCCATATTGTATTCATTTCTGTGCTTGACCAGCTTAGATTTTTGTGGCCTAGCATATGTGCTGATTCCTTAAGTTTACATAGTTTCCAATGGTGTTCTCTACCAATTGTTTCAACTTTATCTCATAGCTGTTATAACACATGTACATCACTAAAATATTGTTAAAATTAAAACAAATGAATTTCAACAAGATCTAGTCAATGCTAAAAACAAACAGCACTTTCTTAAAAGACAACAGGTCAATC
The DNA here is from genome assembly GCA_037127315.1 of Ascarosepion bandense. NCBI lineage: Eukaryota > Metazoa > Mollusca > Cephalopoda > Sepiida > Sepiidae > Ascarosepion > Ascarosepion bandense. Next base: position 485,900 of record JBBBDQ010000960.1, on the reverse strand, counting down.
ATTCTTCATGAAATAGTATACTGGTTATGCTGTTTTCTATCTGTTTTGCATCTATGATATCTTGTAGTCTGCTTTCACAACAAACAGTGGATTCCCCAAGTGTAAAATTTTATATGCCTAGAAACTGAATATCAAATTTGTCTTCTAAATGACACTGATGAACTACAAAGATAAGTTTAGTAAGAAAAATAAACTAAGTATGTATTGTGACTATTGCCAAGTTATAGAAAAGATTTTTGCATTTTGACTGAAACAGGAATTGTGAAAATTCCCATCAGTTTTTCGCTTATTATCAAAGTTAATATGGTTCAAATTATTAGAGATAATTTAGAGTGCATGAAAAACAAATAAACATTAGCATATCTTTCTCCTGAAATCAAAGAAAGAGTTTATTTCCATTTCAAATAGCTAGTGTTAAAAGTATGAAACCTGACATTCTTACATTTTTTTAAATGTTTTACATCAGAAACCAATTATTGTTTAATGGAGTTACTGTCCATGACACGCTATTTAATTTCATTATCAAACCAAAGGCTTGTTTACAAGTCATATTTAATAAAATCATTTAGCATTAAATAAATGATAAAGTTCATACAACAGACATTAAAACAGAATCAATCATTTGTTGTGTGCATGGAGTATGAAACAGATTTATAAAATACTACTCAAGTTTACATTAGTAAATTTAATTTCTTTACCAAACTATACATAAATTTAATTAGATTCTAAACAGCATTCTGGCATTCATGATTACTTTCCATTACTGCAAGAGATGTGAACTTGCATGCTTTTGAAAAGGTATCAATTATCAAAGCAATTCTTAAATTTGGGAAAACAACTTCACATTATGAAATTATAGTAATAGAAACAAACTGAATCACTTGGACCCATTTTTTATGAACTAAAAGAGACGTGGAATCAAACGGAATGCCACAGTATTTGTTTCTAAGAATTACCAACAACAAATTCCAAACATGGTTTCATAGTGAATGACTGCAAGATACTGTAAACAAACGACAATATATTGAAAATTTCCTCATGCCTACAACAATATCTCAAAAAGCTTTTTAAGGATTTCTATGGAATTTGATAGAAGAGTGTTCTATAAACAATGAAATAATTGATAAAAAAGTGTCTCCATGATTTCTACAGTTAAGTTCCTTGCAAGTACTTTTGCTGATAGCATTAGCAGAAGTATACACTCCAAGTGCTTTCGGTTATTTTCATTAATTGGGGAAGGAGTTACAAAATAAATAAAACATTTCAGAGGTGAGGTGAAGGACAATATCTTTGCCCTCTTGATGCACTGATAATACTTGCTTAGAGAACAGGCTTAAATTTTTGTTACACTATAGAGGGCAATCATAGACAAATAATACATAACTGTTTAAGCTATTTCTCAAGTAATTTAATATTGCATTTATCAGAAGGGAAAAATAAATATCTGAAAAAATATGAAAAGTAAAAAAAGCAACACATAAATACAATGTTAAGGAAGCTGATGAGAGAGAAAGGTAGGTAAAAAAAGAAAAAGTGGATTCATTGGAAACAGCATATTAGTTTTAAGGTATGATTTAAAATGTGTTTAAATCCCAATATTTGCTTTTGGGTAATTTAATTTTGGAGTTTAATTTCATCATTATAAAGCAAACTTTTAAATTCACACTTTTCAGAAAGTAAAAAAAGTAAATAGAAGTTGAAGTATAAACTCAGAGTCCATAACTCTTTGAACGCTAACTTTTTTTTCCTTAAAAGAATGACAAGTAATTCTATGACTATATTCATTTAAGTATGAACTTAATGTATTTTCTTGAAGAAAAAGAAAGTTGAAATAAATTATGCATATTTTACATAAATTTCCGAGATGACTTATTGTTAAAAGTATACATTGATTTATTTTAGACCAATTTTTGAAACATTGCTATCTCAAGAATTTAAAAAACAAAGTATGTCAGAGAATCACCAAATATGTTCAGTATCCATCTGTTAAAACAACAATCAATACTAACAAAACTAATTTTCTGACTATTGGTAATTAGTACTAAAAAAAAACTTAAAAGGAACACATTTTTTCAAAAGTTAAAAACAAAAACTTATTCTTAATTTGAACTTAAGAAATTCAGAAGGTCAGAAAATATAAAGATTTTGAAAGTTTTCCTTGTGTTATACAGCATTCATTAGTAGCCTATATCTGAACAGTGCAAAGAGAAATCAAGGAGTACATCTATTCTAAAAAAAAAAAGTATTATATATATTATATAATTTACTTGCTTAAACATTATTTTTCATGGATACTCATATTTGAGTAGATACTGTTGATATGTCAAGTAAATTTTCATAATTAAACAATATATATGAACTGGCTTGAATAATCAAGCAAGATTTTTTGATTATTCAGGCCAGTAAATATATACAGTGCTTAATTAAAAAAATTAGTATCTACTCAAATACGAGTGTCCATTAAAAATAATGTTTAAACAAATTAAAAAAAATATGTTGGAGTTGATCCATTTTGTTTATATATATATATATATATATATATTATTCTCACTGATCTGTCATCAAATGAGCAGACACTATAATAAAAGATTTAAGTGTGTGTATATATATTTAAAGTACATATATTTTGGCAGCATCTTTTCTTTTAAACATGTTGTATTTTCTCATGAGGCTTTTTATTTCCAAATTATATTTATGCAAATATTGTCCATATGTTAAGTAAGTAACCAAACGTACTCGGTTAATATATGGACAATATTTGCATAAATATAATTTGGAAATAAAAAGCCTCATTAGAAAATATGAGAAAATACAAAAGAAAATCTACAAGACTAAGTTGTCTATTGTTTAATACAATGTGTTTAAAAGTATATATTTCGAAACAGTCTTTTCATTTATTAATCCATTATTTTTAATTTGTTTGAAGGGCACATATTTTTCTAAAGAGATTTCTCGAAATATTCAGGCCAGTAGATAGAAAAAAATATATATATAGGGTTTAATGAATAAATAAAAACAGAGCATCCATCAAAACTTAACATTTAACATTTAAACTATATTATATATATATATATATATATATATACTAGCAGTATAGCCCGGCGTTGCTTGGGTGTAATGAAAACTTTTATATATATATATATATATATAATCGATTTTCTGCACTATTGTAAGAACTGCAACCTTGAAACTTCTGAATATCGTTTCTTATGTCTTTGTCTATGAATGTATCAAATTTGATTAAAATCAGACCACTCCTTCTATAACCCGATTTTTTCGATTATCGATTTTCGATATTTATCAGGAATACCTCAACACAAAACCTAGCTAAGAACACTCGCAGATGCTTATAGTACAACTGTGTAAATTTTCAAGAAAATCGGTTCAGCCATTTCAGAGTCTATAGATAACGGACACACACACAACGTTCCATTTATAAATAAGTTTAGATATTTCACATAAATCCAATTTGGTGAGATTAATGAATTTTTATTTTAATTTGACATTCTTTATTAATGTAAATGTTATTATTATTGAATGCACATGTTTGATAAGAGTACATAGATTTTTTTTTTGTTTTGTTTTTTACCCAATGCAAATTACATCTATTGGTCTGCATCTTCAAGAGACTTAATAAAGAAAATGTGCTTCCCTACAGTGTTCATGCTGAGATGTGATCTTTTGCCAACCAGTCTATCAGAGAGCGATTTTCTCTACAAGGAGTGAAGTAGTTTCAAACAATGCCATTTTCTTTACTAAGCTTTTCAAATAAGCAGGCTGGTAGATGTCATTTACATCATTTAAAAAAAAACAAAAAACAAACAAACAAAAAGCAAAGAAAAAATGTGTATCCACTAAAAATAACATTTAGAATAATGAGAAAAATATATTATTAAAAAATTTGGTGGTTGTTTTGTCTTTCTTGAAAAAAAAAAAAAAAAAAAAATAAATTAAATAATAATACACTTTTTTTAGAGAGGATGTGTGTGTTGTGGTGCAGTGGATAACGGTTGAGAATGAGAAATCGGGTAGCCAAGTTCAAGTTCCAGTTAGATTCCATGCATTCACTTACACGCAAATACTCTTGAGAAAGGTATTAATCCGTCGCTTCCCTCCAATTATGGGTTAAATAACAGGACAGATTGGGTTCTATAGCCTTAGCCAGTCTACTGCAGAAAGTAATGGCAATCTACTGTGGGATAATCTTCTGCCCAGTTAGTCATTTCTCTTTCAAGACATGATCGCCCAAGCATGTATTACGTACAGCATTTAACTGATTTTGCAAGACTTCACTTTTATCTGATGATTTCTCTATCATACATATTCACCACAAATAATGAAGTCTTTTGTATATAAAAGGTATAATTCTAAAAAAATCTTATATATATAATACAATTATAAATTTTCTAAACAAGTTGTTGATAAATGTGTCAATGTCTCAAAAACAGTCATCTGTATTAAAAAATGTTTTTATCCAATATTTTAAACTAAAAGTAATATGTGTCTAAATTCAGATTAAACTTTAAATCAGTTCATTTTTTCAAATAACATTTCAGAAAAGTAAATTTTATTTTTGAAAGATCTTATAAAGAGAATTGTGTTGCATTGAAAATATGGATGATTTTCTAGAAAAATTTTATTGATGATTAGAAAAAATCCTTCTAATCCATGTAAATTTAGTTTTAAATATAGTAAAGTATTTTGTTTATTTAAAATATTAAATGTAATCTATTAGCTTGCAATTAAAACTAAAATGGTCAGAAAGGAGTTTTTCTTTGCTAAAATAGGTGCTTAATGCCTCTTTTTAGTTATCTTTCATTGCAATGTAATTCTCTTTATTAAAAAAAATCTTCCAAAGACAAAATATATCTTTCTGAATATACCTGTGGAATATTAGCCGATTTAAAGTAAAATTAATTTGATTTGAAACAAATATTTACTTTAAGTTTAATATATCATGCTTTTAACTGACAGTAGCAGTGTGGACATGCAAAACAGAACATTTGCAAAACAAAGAAAATGATATGATCATCTTTTTTATTTGATTTTCAGTACTCAGTAATCTGATAAATTTAAGAAAATTCAAACTTATTTTAAAAATATTGGTGTTTGAAGATTTGTATTAAGCTTTTCCATTTGAGATTAGTAAATATAGTTTTCACTTAATGTCAAAACTGATGAAAGACAGAATTTTAAATGATTAAAAAAAAGACAAAAAAATAAATCAAAATTGTTACTAAAGACAATAGTGTCAATATTAACACTATGAAGGTGGTGCTGAAAAGTAACACTGTATTCAGCAATCCTGGATCTCCCAGTCATTTACATTTTTAAAATTTTTAATTCACTGTCATCAAATTAAATATAGAGTAAATGTAATAACATTGTCGATTAAGGTATTAGGTTGTTACAAAAAATAAATAAATAAATAAAAGTTAAAAAATAATGGTAGATTTCATAAACATCATTTTATTCTTGAAAAATTAACTGTAGAAATGTTGAAATTAGTCAAAATACGAGCCTTGAGCATCTATACATCTATGATGTGGGTTTTGCAATTATTCGTTGTTAAGACTGCATGACCATCCTCATCTTCAAGGCTCTCATCATCATTATGGAATTTCTGGAACCACTTTTGTACTGTATGATCACTTGTAGACTCCCATCTCCCCCCTCCCCCGGCTCTGTTGATATTGGCAGAAGTTTGGGAGGCATTGTGCCCAAGTTTGAACTCATGCAAGACGAGTAAACAAAGACCATGTTTTGTCATGTTTATAATTAAGGACTTCTTTGTTTCAAGAATATTTGTTTAAAAATAAGTTAAATGTATTAAAAAGAGCGCACAAGTATTATGTACACCAAAATTCACCTAATATATACCGTGAACACTATGTTAAAATGGCTTTTCAAAATATAACACTTTGAGCAGCCATTATTTTTGTAACAACCTAAAAGTAAGCATTGACTAAAAACTATCCGAATCTAATATTTCATTTCCGAGATGAGTACGTGTCAAACTACTACTATGATCCAATAAATAAATTTAATTTTTTTTTTCAACTACTTTTGAAAATTTGCCATTGTTTTTTTTTCCCCTTTGAAAATTTTTGTATATACGTAGACTAGAGATTTATTATCCATACAACAGGGATCCTTGTCACCCTCTTCTACACATGAAGTTCTATTGTACCTGATTTATCAATAATCATAATAAGTTTATATTTATAGGATCTCTTTAAAGATTGATGAAGGTAAATTATCTTTTGATGTTTGTTTTTGGGGAATTATATAACCTCAACTATAGTGATTATCTCATTTTCTACCTCAGTTAATAATCAAATAGCCAAGGCTTTGAATATCAAGTCATTTTTTCCTCATTTGGAACACATTTCACATCAGCTATTTAGTTTAGCAAATACTAAACTTAATGGTTGATGTGAAAAGTTAATATTTATACAGATATTTTTGAGATGTTGAGTTGTTAACTGCCATCATTGAAAAGTTTTGAAGAATTTGTTTTCTTATCTGAATGATTGCCATAGCTTGGATCAACCTCTACCGATCAGAGTATTTTCTCTTTGGAATTCATTTCAACATTATTTCCATCCCTCTTAACCAATTGCCGACATTATTTCTGAACATTTTGTTGAGTAAATTTCATGCTTTCAGAACCTTTGCATAACAGATAGTGCAAATTTACTCACATGAACAGACATGTCTATAGGTTGGATTGTGTTGTAAATCATTTCAGTGATTAGACACCAAATTGTTGGGTTTAACAAGTTTATTTGTATTTGCTTTCATATATGGATATTTTCCCTTTCAAAATGATATTTACCACTTCCAAACTGAGTCAGCCAGAATCACATTGAGGTTAAAATGAAGTATATTGTGCTAAACTTAAGGCAATACTTTGCCTATGGGAGAGGTCTAGGGTCAAGACCTGGCATTGAAAGTGACTTTAATAAAAATGCCCAGCAAATTGGAGCAATTTTTACCCCTTGTTCCATGTACACTTGAGATTCTTTCACTTTAAATCTGGCTTTGTATTAATAAAGCCATTTGTATGGGCATGCAGATAAAAATTTCCCCTTAGTTTAAAACAAATGGGTATTCTCTTTGACCAGAGTCAAGCTACACATTTGTCCAGGGATTTAATTTTAGTCCTGGTACCCGCAAAGAAACTTGAGGCAATTAGATACTGGAATAAATTTATAGGGAAGTTGACAAGTTTATAATTTAAAGTTATATAAGGAGGTATTTTTAAAATGTTTTATGACTTCAGCCTCTAAATTCATATTTGTTGCTTTTTTTTTTTAAAGTTTTATCTCAATGTTTCAATCCATATGTTCCTTGGCATATCTCTATGATGCATTCCATTAATTTGAATATCACCCATAATATCACAACTTCTTTTGGCAAAACAATGTGCTCATGTGAGAACTTATAAGAATACTAGTTTATATTTTTTTGTATTATTTGCATAAACATTTCTTTATGAGTAACTAAATTATCACTTATAAAATAAAAAGTTATTGAACAAAGCAAATTACTTTTGTACAGTTTGTACATTTACAATACAAGATCGGTGTACTATTTTATGCTGCATTAAAAATAAAAATAAATTAAAATTAAAAAAAAAAAGCAGGAAGACTATATTTTGAGTGAAAAATTAATTTTTATTTTAGGCAGTCTTAATGTGGAAGACCTTCAGGCATACCTTAGACACATACAGAAATTAGCCAGTACTGAAAGAGTATCATTTGTTAACTCACAACTTTTGAATTCTCATTATAAAGAGATTCATTTATCAGTGTCTCGTCTGAAGACAAAATACGGTGGACTAAAATTTGTTGGATTTTAATTTGTTTTTTGTTTATTCCAGACTTAATTATCAGAGGTTAAGAAATTATTCAGAACCTCCTCAAACTAAAAGAATACTATATTTTATATTCAAGGAGTACCATTTTAGGAATTAATTCCCTGTTTTCTTCCATTCTGTTCACCAAGAAATGAAATAAAAATTGTTCAAAGTCCATCTAAATTCAAAAAAATTATTCAGTTGACATTTATTGACCACCAAAAGTTACAACACACTTGAATCTATAGATGATAAATATGTTCAAAATTAAAATCTTATGACCTAATATCTGATTTTTTAATGAAAGTTTTACCTGAGAGAGAGAAAAAACATGCATACTTAAAATGAAAAATCTGTCTTGAAGATTTGTTTTAATGCCAAGCTAATAAATTTAATATTTCCAGTAACCAGAATATGTTGCTGTATTTCAAACTGAATTTAAATTGATTGAATTTTTTTTTAATTGCAAAGATTTGTCAACATAATTATTAAAACATCTTTGGAAATTATATTTTTCTGAAACTTCATTTGTAGATTAACTAATTTAAAACTTAATTAATCTGAATTAAAATTAATTACTTTTGCATCACAGAAAAATCATTAAAAAATAAAAAATAAATAAAAATAAAATAAAAACAAACATGGAACTGGGTGATTTATGAGGTGTTCACAGATTTATGAATAGCTTATTTTTTTGTTATTTTTAAGTAAAGGGCACTTAACTGTAAAAATGTGAACTCTTGTTCAAGAAATGCTAAAAAATTACAAATGAACTTTAAATTTACTGTAGTTGTCACTTTTGTTTTTTATGTTGTCTATTGACATCTGTATTTACAAAAATAGGCACATTTCTATACACAAATTCAAAATTCTTTTTAAAATACTGTTAGATCACTGAATTGTAAATTTTTCAACTTATGATTGGTAAATATAGCTTTTACTTATCAGCTACAAATTAGTACAGAATTTCAAGACTTAAAACTTTACAATTATAATTGAAATTTAAATAATAATAATAAAGAAAAAGAAAACAATTCTCATAAAAATTCATTATTCATTGAAATTTTTTATTTTTCCTTAAAGACAATAGTGTCCCTAATATATTTTATTCATAAAAACAAATAAGTTTTTCTAATAAAATAATGTCATTGTTTTATTTCGTTTTTTATTTTTATTTCATGATTTATTTACATATTTAGAAACCCGAAGTCCAGTTTTACAAAGAATATTCAATAAATACTTCAAGGACATGTCCTTATGGCTAATATAAACCATAAGTCCTACAAAAAAAAAGAATTTAATGAAATTTCAAAAAATTAAGTTCATGGTGGCAAGAGTAAGGAAAAAAAAAAAAAAAACTTTAGTCATTCCTCTTAATTTTAATTCTCCTTCCGAGCCGATATCTACCGCACCACAATGCACAGGATAAAGTAAAAAAAAATAAAAATAAAAATAAAAATAAAACCTAAAGAAAGATGGAAGGCTAGCAGTGCAATAATTAAGAATTTTGTTATTTATGCTTAAAACTAAATATTCTTTAGCCTTATACAGGGTGTGACAAAAATACATCCTACAGAATGGTAAGACATTAGTGGCAATAGGGTAGTCTTGCTAATGTCTTATGTGGGAGATATTTCTACCTCACCCCATATAATCAATGTTTTTTTTTATTCTATATGCTTTTATTAAACTTAGTATAATGAATAATTTTATTTTTATACTGATTAAAGAGAAGATAAAATAAAAATTGCAAAACTAAAATATATATCTGTCACATGTTATTTTTTAAGTTAAATTAATCTGATTTGAAACAAGTATTACTTGTTTATAACATGAAATTTAGAATGAGAGTATTTCTTAATGACTGAGGTGCAAACTGAGTAAGGTGCAAGCTGATTGATGACAGCCAGGTGTCAAATGACTGACCAGAACTGACATAATTGTATGGCTGACCAGAACTGACATAATTGTTCAAGTTTTTTTTTTTAAAAACACATAACCTTGAAAGTTAATAACAGAAAATACCATACTTAAAAAAAACTTTCTATAGAAAAACAAAAAAAAAATAATTTACATTCCACAAGGTTTTTCTGCGTTTAACTAATAAACAAATTTTCGAGAGATTTAATTTCTTAAAGTTTTTTATGAATTTACGTGGAGGTAGGATAACAGATGTCAAACAAAAAAAAAAAAAATTATCAAGATTTTCAGAAACAATTTAAAAAATAATTTCATTTGTATCTACAAAGTTTCGTAAAAAATGTGACAATTCAATTTGAATTTGATTTTTGCAGGAATTTCTAAATAATTAATGTGCTTTTCACCGGGGGGAAAAAAAAAAAAAAAACATGAGTTCTCTTCTCCGTTATGCACATTTTCATTTGTTTTTTCGGTGTTTTGGCAAAAAAAGATTAAGTTAGGTACCTAAAATAAATAAATAAATAAATGAAAAATAAATAAAAATATGAATCCGATTCAAACAAAATTTTCGAAACTTATGATTGAATTAGTGTTAAAATAAAATTAACATTTGCTTACCCAAACGGCGGTAACATTGTAAAAAAAAAGAAAAAAAATTATCATGTGTCTTTTCTTAGACTTAATTTAACACGGAGATTCTTGAAATCTTCCTTTTAGCTATAAAAGACGCAACCTGTTGGTAATCTGAGGACAAGTGTTGTCTGTTGTATAAGAAGGGCGGATCTCTGTAGGAGGCTAGACTTTGTAAACGGGGTCTAACTTGGTGATAAGCCACAACAATGGACTTTGTTGCAATTCTAAACTACCATCTGCATTCAGTGACTTCAGTCGCTATCGTCTTTCGACCGCGGATAACCACCTGTTGCGTGAAAAACGCATTAACTGCTTAGAATTATTAGAAAACTTTATGGATATTTGGGAGAGGGTCTGTTTCACCCTTTTTCGATATCACAAGTGTCTTTTTTTGGGGGGTCGTCTGAATGTGAGAAAATCTCTGAAGGTGTTAGAATTATTTTTCAGTTGTAAAATATTTTTATAGTTATGCAGTATCAAGTGTGAACATACCGAAAATTCGTCCTGAATCTTATCAAAAATAATTTAACATTTTGCTGGTGCTTTCATAAAAAAAAGAAGTTTTATTTCTTCAGACTTAAGAAAAATTACACTTAATTTTTAGATGCGATTTTGAAATTCATCCCGTTACTCTTTGAACTATCGAAAAAAATAAAATAAAATAAAAAAGTTTAGATTTATTTTTGGTATTGTGTTTAAAATGAAATAATTCTGAACTGAATTATGTCTGACTACTTTTTACAGTACACTATCGGAAGAGTAATTCAATAAAAACCATAAGTGCAATTTGATATTTTATTTTTTAAGCAGAAATGTAAACTCAAAACAAAAAAAGTATCATTTTTATTTTTACTAAATTATTCATTCTACTAAATTTTCGTATCGAATAAAAAAAAAAAAATTGGTTAAGGACCTTTCCTTAACCAATAGATTTTTGTTTTTTTTAAACCTTAACTTAAGGTTAAAGATAAATTAATAAATGTTTTAATTATTGCACTTTCGTGTTCTTTTTCGCTCGATTTCATTTAAGTCAGGACTCAGGAGTATAGTATCAGTATGATGATAGATTTTTTTTCTTTTTTGTCCGTTAACCACACAGGGTAACTTTTTGTAAATAAACGTTATTTTCATTAAATTATTTAAGTAAACTTAAAGCGTCAACATCACTTTTTACAAAAAATCCAGTTAGTTCTAAAAGAAATCCTTAAAAATGTGTTTTTCGTTTATAACGGCGGTTCGATGAGTGCCTAGAGAACGTGCCAATGTTTTTTAAAACTGCTTAAAAATATGTGTGAAAATATTTATTTTTCTTCATTCGTAACGTTTAGTTATCTTTCAAATAAAACCGTTAATAAATAAGGCATTTAAATTATTTAAAATGCGTTTTCCGGTTTTTTTTTTGGGGGGGGGGGGGTCCATGGCAAAAAGCCTTCAATGCTTTGTAGTGGTTCAGGAATCGCAACTATCTTCAAAATTACCCCACCCATGTTAACTTTGTTTGGAAGGAATACTCCATGCCGAATTGCAGTCTCCACATTCAGACGCCTTTTTTGTGGAATGCTGCTAAATCCTAGAACAAGTTACAAAGTTTTTAAATTCAGAGTCAGACGAACCAATAATACTATCGGTTTCATGGTGTTTTTGGTGGTAATTTTGCTAACCGGTATTTTTATTTGCATCCCACAACAATGTTAGTATTTTTGCGTGGACAATCTGTGTATATCCAACTGATATTGTACGCGGTTCAAGACCAGATATTTTATAGAGGGTCTTTCAGAACGTACCCAGTTCAAACACCAAGGTGTACACTTTACAGTCAAGACCGTCGAAAAGAAGAAGGCCGGCTGCATGTGATGTCAAGAACTCGTGACGCATCATCTTTAAGTCCTAACTTTCAACAAGTCGTTTGTGTATTTAGATTTTTCACGGTGTTTTTAAATTATCTTTTTTTTTTTAAATATTGCATTAACTTATAAACAAAAACAATGCCTTACAGATGCGTTGCACCAAATTGCAAAGGAAATTATAAAAATGGCCCAAAAGTTCATGTATTTTCTTTTCTGAGAGATAAAGAATTATCTGATCTCTGCATTCATCAAAACTCAAATTTTTTACCTACTAAATTCAGCATGTTTTTAAAAGCTAGAAACCGCATTAAAAAAAAATTAAAGAATTTTTCGATAAATTTATAAAGGAATATTTTTATATAGGCATATAATTCTAATAGTCTAACAATGTTTTAGAATTGTTTTATTCATAAAAAATGTTTTTTATTTGTTGTTTTGATTTAAAAATGTAAATGTTAAAAATTCTCTATTTATTTGTACTTAGCTTCATCACTGATAATCATTGTTGAATTAATAAATTAAATCATTCTTTAAAAATACCAGAAAACTTCTTTTCCTAGAATTGTAAGAAAAATACTTCGTATTTGAAATTTTTGCTGAATTATTTTTTTCATAGATTTTCACAAGAATTTAAAATAGGTTTGATTTTTTAAATTTTTTTAGGTATGTGAACTACATTTTTGACCGGAGGACATAAGGAGAGATTCATCAGCGTTTGACAAAAAAAACAGGTCTCAAAATTGCAGTTAGACTTCAAAAAACATATCTTCAGGATGGTGCTATCCCTAGAATTTTCCCAAACTGTTCCTCATATTTATCTTCATTCAGCACCTCTAGAGAGTCACCAGATTCTAGGAGAATTCTGCTTTTAAAAAGGCTTTAAAAAAAGTATTACTAATGACTTAGCATATAAAAAGCAGAAAAATTTTATAATATTGATGATGTAGAAGGGAAATTAAATTTTCTTGATAGAAATTACTGCAATGTTGTTAGGCAGCAAGGAACACATGCAGCATCATCAAATCCTAATATCCAAAAATCAATCTGTCTCTTGTAATTGAATCTGATTTTACTGTACATGTGTTTTATAGAAATGTGGAAATTAAAACAATAGGGGGCGATAAGATTCCTCCTAAAACTGTAACCAACCAAAATACTCTTGAAATTCTGATTGAAAACATGATAACAATTTTCTTATGTATATTAAAAGTAAATTTAAGTTACTAGAGCAGAAGGACACCACAGTATCTTTACTTGTGGATGAAATTCATCTAAAGCCTTATTTTGATTATAAGGGTGGTAATATTGTTGGCTTATCTGACAACAGCAATGAAGCTGTAACAAGTGCATTTACCTTTATGGTTAGCAGTGTATTCTCACAATATAAGGATGTTGTGCATGTTATGCCAACTAAATGTCTTAAAGCTGAGAATTTATTTGATATAGTTAAATGTATAATAATTGGTTTAGGGGAGATATGATTGATAATACTTGAAAGCCCAACAGAATGCAATAAATAAAAAAGCTAAATCTTTTTTTTGCAGTCCCCTAAAGCTTTCCATTGTATATCCCACCCAGTTATGAAGTCTTACCTCTTTTTTTCCTTTTCTACTCAGTCCATATATTAAAATGCATTAAAAACAATTGGCTTGGTCAAAAAGATGCAAGTAAATGCATGCCGTTCCCAAATTTTTGACACAAAGGAAATCATGAATCAGATAGTATTCAAATGGTCCCATTTTGTACCTTACAGAAGCTTCATGCCCTTGAATCTCAGTCAATTTTGAAATGTTATAATTTGATCTCAAAGGCACTTTTTCCTACTAACCTTGAAAAGTAAAATGTTAATTTGCAAATTTTTAATGAGTACACTATTCCGGGATTATTGACCTTAGGAAAACAGAAATGTTTGTCTAATTTTGCAGAAGTTGCAGAATATATAAACATATTTTATATTTGGTGGACAATAATTAATGTAAAAACGCCATATTAAGGTTGTCGGCTAAAAAAATAAGTATTGTAATCCACTAAGAGTAAATGAAGGAAATTTTAAATTTCTCTTTCTATTCTGTGACTGGTTAGAATCTTGGAATAGCATTTCTGGAAGAAATGGCAAATTAACAAAAGAAACTTTCACTGCTTTGCATCATACAACCTATGCATTTCTAGAACTGACCAAGTATTGCAAAGAAGAATTGAAAATGCTATACATATTACCTGTCAAATTTCAAATTGATCACCTTGAGGCAAGGTTTGGTCAGTACCGGCGACTTAGTGGGGATCAGTATAATATCTCGATGCAGCAAGTGTTTGAGAGTGAAAAAAAAATTAGAATGCTATCAGTTTTAAAACTGAGCCTACCATTTGATCAGCAATGCATTAAAATTGATTTAAAGAATTTACAAGAACCAAAATGGGATGAAGTGACAGAGGAGCAAAAGTTAGATGTGTATAAATTTAGAATTGATGTTAGGATGGTGTTAATCTTAACAGGTTATTGCTGTCATAGTTGCAAAGATTTAATATCGGGAAGAGATAATGTGGAAGAAATACCTGAAATAAACTGCTATTTTCAGGGGATTAACAGAGGTTCTCTCTTATATTCTAATGATACAACTACAAATTTTGTTCTATATAATTATGCAATCATTTTCCCAAACTGTCCCTCATATTTATCTTCAGTCAGCACCTTTAGAGAGTCACCAGATTCTAGGAGAATTCAACTGATAAAAATCCTTTTCTTCATTTAGTAAATCAAAGGAAATTAGCCATGCATATAACATTGAATGTTTTGGCAAATAATGAGCTTCTTTTTAATGTTGACACTTGTGATGAGGGTCACAATGTAGAAAAAAATAGAAAGAATGTTTATCTGGGGATCTACAAATGCTCTTTTAAATAATTTTTGTTTAGGAAAAATAATAATATTACAAGTAACAAGTTAAGCAAAAAAAAGAAAATTTCAAACATTCACCTAAATTTTGCATCTGTAATGTATTTTTCTATAAGTATTATTTGGTTTTTAGATCTATTTATTGTTTGCATCTAATTTATGTTTCTTACTTATAGTCAATAATTTTAGTCATCATTTACTTGTAATGTGTTTATCTGTTTATTCAAATGTTGTTTGTTCCCTTATTCATAATTCAGTTGTTGCCGTATTTAATAATTAAATATTTAATCATTTAATAATTACAATATTGTAACATTACAGAATAATTGTTAAAATTAAAATAAAAACATGCAAATTAAAACAATGTTGATTTTACAATTTATAAAAAAATTGTTTTCAAATTTGAAACAAATTTTAATTATGAATGAATTTAATTTCAGTCTTTTAAATTTTGTATCTGTTACCAATTTTTCTATAAAGTATTATTTGTTTTTTAAATCTGTATTGTTTGTATCTAATTTGCTTCTTATTTATATTCAGTTGTTTTATTTTTTAATCATTTACTTGTAGTTTGTGTTTATTCAATTATTGTTTGTTCCCTAATTCATAATTCAGTTGTTGCCATGTGTAAGACTAAGAAGACTCTTCTTAGTTTTCTTAGAAGAGTAATAATCACTTATGATATTATTGTAACTTTACAGAATAATTGTTAAAATTAAAATAAAAACATGCAAATTAAAACAATGCTGATTAAAATTCTAAAAAAGAATATATATATATATATACCTAATAGGTAACTTTTCGTTTTAGGTCCCAAAGGCTTTTATCTCTTCAAATTTTTCCAAAACAGCCTTAATTCCATGCAAATGTATATGCTGAACTCAAATCCACTATCAGTTATTGAAGAAACCCACCTTTATAATCGAACTTCTTCTCGACCGTTTTGTCCCCATTACAGGCTTACTTTCACTGCTGAATGACTTTCGGTGTAGGAAACAAATTTCGGCCTATTTACTTCCTTTACTGAAATTAATACGCGATTTCGCAATTTATTTTTTTTATCGGGACTCAATTTCAGCAGAAAGATGCTCGTTTTTGCGTGTGTTTTTTTCCCATTTCCTTTTTTATAATTTTCAAAAATATGAAAACAAGTGATAATTGTAGTTTTACTTAATTTTTTTCTGATGAAAGTTAACTCAAATATATATGAAAATATAGATTTTTTTAAAAAAAGTTAACTTTCAAATATATGAAAATATGTCATAAATGTAGTTTAATTTACCTTTCTTTCAACTTTCTTAAAACTACTGCATTTTTAAAAAATTGTCAATGTCATTTTTGTCTATTTTCTTACTTTTAACTTCCTTTCCAATTGATGTAATTATTGTTTTATTTTAAATGTTAATTATAAAAGAATGCTTTACTGTACTACTTATTTTGTTCTTGTTTTTATAATTTAAGTATTTTCATATATTTGAAGGTTAAGTAAAACTACATTTATCACTTATTTTCATATATTTGAAAGTTAACTTTCTTCTGAAATTAAGTACAAAAAAAAAAGGAAAAAAAATTCTATACTTTCATATATTTGAAAAAACAAAAAAAAACACACAAAAAAAAAACACGCAACTTTCTGCTGAAATTGTGTACCGAAAAAAAAAATCGCGTATTAATTACAGAACAAGAAGTAAATAGGCCGAAATTTGTTTCCTATGTCGAAAGTCATTCAGCAGTTAATAGCTTGTCTGTGTGACAGTAGTGGGTGACAAAAAGAGCGAGATGAAGTTCGATTTTTTTTTTCTGGTCGTTAACATCAATAAAGGTAGGTTTCTTCAATAAATAATTATTGATTTGTGAGTTCAGCATATACATTTGCACAGAAGTATGGCTCTTTTTGAAAAATTTGAAGGGATAAAAGTCTTCGGGACCTAAAACGAAAATTTACCATAATATATTTGAAACAATTAATGGACGAATTTTAATTTAGTTTTTAAATTTTTATGAAATGTAACGTGTTTTCTTTTGTTTTACTTTAAAACCGCTTTCAGCAACAACTTATTATTACTATCATTAATCATTTAGAAAAGAATAATATTAAATAAAGTTGAGTACAATCTTACCCTGTTTTTTTTTTTAATCGTAATTTAAAAGTTTTTTAAGACTTTCTTTTACATTGTACACAATCATTCATTACTGCTGGTCTTACTAACCGAAGACCTACGTAGAACTACTTTTGTGACGTGACGTCACGTCACGATTGAGTCGTCCTTTACACTGTGTACTCCAAGGTACTTCCACTAATGTTCTATGGTTTGTAAAATTAAGTTTTTTCATGAAAAGCTTTCTTAAAGTTTTCATTTTAGCTTTAGAAGCTAAATGATTAAAAATTTACTATTTCTAGTTTTAGGCATTATAGAAATTATATTGATTGGAATCGATTTTTTTTTCTAAAATAGATTATTAGCGCCCCCTTTTTAGACGCCTTTCATCGTAATATTTAATTTAATCATCTGTATTAAAAAAATCTTCCAAAAATACACTTTTCCGAAACTTTAAGGAATATTAACTGATTTTTAACGTATAATTAAGCTGATTTGAAAAACATTTAAGTTTAAAATTAACACAAAAATGTATTTTAAAAATCAAATAGTAGCGATGATTACGTAACTTTACGTGATTAACAAGGTGTTTCCAGGTTTTTGTTCTTCGGAAACTATGTTAATGTTAACGTAAAGATGAAGAAAATGACGGGTGAAAGTTCTTTTTCTTTTTTATATAGAATTTTAAAGTATATGGTATACTTAAAAATGCTGGAAAAATATTCTCGATAATTTAATTTGAATTTAAATTTACTATGGCCATCGTTATTTTCTGATAATGTCGTGTATAGTTGACTATACTTTAAAAAATGGGCACGTTACGTAACATAAAAAATTACTTTAAAGATGTTGGTGCAAAATGATTTATATAAAGCTTTTCAAATTCTTATTAGTGAATAAATTATAGATTTCGCTTAAACAATATCACATAACCGGATGAAAATAATGCAATTTTAAGATTTAAATTATCATTAAAAAAAAAAAAAAAAATGTGAACAATTATTGTAAAAATTCATTATTCAGATTTTTCTCTTTTTTTTTCAGACAATAGTGTCCTTAAGTCTTATGATAATGGAAGTAATCAAAAGCTTTATTGTCATAGTTTTATATAACTAAAATAAAATGCAATAAAATTTTTCATGGCATTTTTTATTTTACAATTTGAAGCATATTTTCAAGGAATGAGTAGTAGTTCGGAAAAATTATTTACATTCTCAGAGAGTTCTGATAAAAAAAAATCGGTTGAAAATTTAATTTCTCGAAATAAGTGTGTGTCATGGGGAGTAACGTAAAATAATAATAATTTCATTAATTTGTGAACAACTCCTAAAAGTTTCATTTTAAAAATCTCAAACATTTGATTTTTGTAATAATTTCCTACCAAACCAAATCAATGTGTTTTTCTTTTCATTTTTCGAAGAAAACTTTCGAACGTGCTAGAAAATTAAACAGTTCAAAATTTAAAAAAAAAAAAAAAAAAAAAAATACTTTTTTTTGTTTTTGTCTTTCCTCTTAAAATATTTTTGGACGACAAAAATGTTTTTAAATCCCAAAAACATGTTTTTTCATCATTCTATGGATGCTGTTTTTCAGCGAAAATGTGGAGGTACCTACAAAATGTTACGGGTAGTATTGTTCTCGTTCCAATTTACATGCCTAGGAGAATCTCTCAAACTGAGCAATAATAAAAAGACCATACATAGACATAAGAGCGATAACAATCATCCGTAGAAATTTTAACGGATTCAATTCGAAATTCCCTGTAGGTTATCCGGATCGACATAAACCCGATAAAAAAAGCCGGACGGTAACAGCAGAAAGATTGTGATAAAAAGAGGAGTACAATGAGGTACATGCTAGAAAAAAATTAATTTTCTGAAGTTTCGTGTTTTTAGCAGTCTTTCATTTTTGTTGTTTTTAAAACAACGATTCAATCTTCCTCATGTGTCATTTATGCGCAAAAATGTCATTGAGAGAATCTATGTCATCTCCCAATTATGGGTTAAATAACTGGAGAAACATTGTTATTATCAAAAGAAATGTAGTCACCCGCAAAACATTGTTCTTACAAATAAAAATACTTTTCGGTTTATTTAAAGCCATACACACACACACAAAATTAAAAATTATCAATCTTCAAATAATGTATTTATTCCACATTTTTTATAGAATCCGCTAAAAACTACCTTTCTCGTTTCATTTTTAGGTCAATAGAATCGTGTATTATTGTCATCTGGTTATCCTTGGAGTAAAAGGATGAAGGGCTACCAGTGTGAACTGAACTGGTTTTATCTAAATAACATTGCTAAATAAATGCAAAATACGTCTACGAACCCAGTGTAAACAGTTTTTTTAAACAGCTAGAAAGACATAAGTTTCTTAATCTGAAATTCTTAAAAAATAAATAAATAAATAAACAGTTGTTTTTGTTTAGTTAGAGAACTAAGTAACTAAAATTATTATTTAAAAAAAAATTATCAATCAACAAAATTACTTTTCCATAGTGCAGTAAATTCAAATATTTTTCTTTTACGAAAACTAAATTTCCAATTGTAGGATTTTTTCTTGGCAAAACATTTAGGCATTTTCTGAGTGTTTAACTGTTTTCGATTAAGAGTGACAAGTTAACTTTAAAACGATAAAAAAAAAAAATCAAATGCAAATAATCAACAATTTGAATTCTGAATTGAGATTTTTTTTAAAAAACTTAATTAAAAAATTAAGTTTTTTAGCAATAGTGTTTCGAAAAGAGAAGCCAATGCGGATTTAAATGAATGGATATATGAATGAATAATAATCAACAAAGAATTGTTTAATATAATTTGTGAAATTTAATGATAAAAAAAAATTAAATTAAAATTATACTTTTAAAACATGTAATATATTAGTGTGCTAATTAAATCCAGCAAAATTATACATTATTGATTGGAGAGACCTAGCTAGTGAAACACATTGATAAAACAGAAATAAGGTTGAATAAATATTGCCATCAGTTGAATTAAAGCCTAAAGGTGAAAATATAAGTTTCTCTAGAATTCAATTTTGATTAACAAATAAAAATGAAAAAGTATGAACGGTAATTTAAAAAATAAACAGGGAAATTATTTTGATTAACAAAATAATGACTTTCGCCTTTAAAGATTTTTTAATAACGTGCAATACATCCTTTTGACTTATGCCAAAGAAAAAGTCACTTTCTTATTGCTACACACCTGTAATACAGGTTTCTATATACAGTTTCTTTTGTTGTAGATTTTAAAATTCAAGGTTGGCAACTAGGCTTTTCAGCAGATGTATATATTTTTAGGAAGAATAATATTCCATGTAAAGAAGAACCAAAAAGAAAAAAAAAACTCGAACATTAGCTTCTTTCTCGTTTATATTAAAAATTGCAAAGAATAAAAAGAAAGATTTTTAAAAGAGTACAAAAACAAAAAGGTTACGATAAAAATAGAATAAAAATTACCCACTCACGCGGTAAAAAAGATACTTAATTTGTTTTAAACATTAATTTAATCAAAGATAATTTTATTTTTATAAATCAAATTACAATAGACAATTATCACAATATTTTGGAAAGAAAATAACATTCAATTCAATCAATGATAATCAATGTGATTGTGATAACTTTTAGTTTTGTTTGTTTGAAACTTTGAGGAAAAACATAGTTCCAATGATTCAATCATTTCATGTTTTATTGTTGTGTTTTAGTAAATTAAAGACTAAATTAAAGTCTCTAATTTTTATTGATCAGTGCTCTGAAAATGATTTTTTTTTTTACTTAACATGCCAAGTAAAGTGTTTTTGTTCAAAGTTCAAACTGACTTTGCTTTTTTTTAGCATTTTTGATCCGTTTTTGAATGACACTAATCCTACCTTGCCGTTTTAACTCATGGAAAACATTGCAAAAAGGAAAAAATCCGATATTGTATCCTCGAAAGGTACTCCCCCCCCCCCCACTCCCGGCCCTATTTTAAACTGTTAAGTTTAATTTCCCGGTATGACATTATTAAAGAATGACTGGTATATATTTCAACGGCACTAAGAGACCCGAGGTGCACGAGTGTGTGACTGATGAAGGGACGAGAGAAGAATGCATAAAAAAATTGACGTAATTTCTATGCGCACATGTTACGCTTTTTCTCACGCCACAACATGACCAGAGAATTATGAAATCCCCTAAAAAGAAAGATATACACACAAAAAACCCAATCACTGTTACTGTAATTTCAAACGAGTACATCTTTAAACTGCACAACACGTGTTACTGTTAAACTCACATTTATTTATTTGTGTTAGTACTGTTTACTTTTTTCAGTAACTAAAGTAAAAAAAAAAAAAGTAAAGATTTTTTTTTAGTCAGTGGTTTTTTTATTTTAAGGTTTCGTGTTAAAATTCTACGTGAATTTTCTTTTTAATCTTTTAGTACATTTTATCAACAAAAAATTGATTTCCCTTTCAAAATATTGACAAGTCTTTTATTTAGTACATTACAGCGTCGTAAATCAAGTGTGTTAGTTAAAAAATCCGTAGAAAGCAGTTGATTTTCTAAGCGCCACTTAGATAAAGGCCGAAGGTACTGACTGAGTGGGGATCGAACTCACTACTCAATTGTAATAGGTTCAACAAACATTGGCAAGCCTGATTGGGATCGAACCAAACTATAATCTGAAAACACTAAAACAGTAAAAAGTTAAAAAAAAAAACTTAAAGTGTAAATAAATAATGAATTGTGTTTTAGTCTCTAGCTAGAAAAAATATCACAGTAATTTTGCCGAAGGATGGCGTATTTCGAGATTAAAATTAATAATTAAAAATTACTGAGTGTTTCTCTATTTTTTTTAGGTAGGCTAGGAGTTTTTACCTTTCTTATGTTGCGGTAATAAGTGACATTTTAGTGGTTAGCCTAAGTAAAAATTGTTGATAATGTATTCTAAAAAACTGGTAAAACATTTTGAATCAGAAACCCCCAAACAAAACTCAAAACAAAAGACTCACATCGAGGCATTATCTTTCCACTTTTCAATAAATTTCTGCGAAATTTTCGCTATGTGGATAACACATATAAAACTTACAATATTAAATTTGAAGAGTATATCTTTAATTTTTTTTTTTTCCAAAAAAGTAAGCAAATAAATATGTCGTTTTGTTCGAAAATTTAGCGCAACAAATGAAGGTTGGTTTGTTTTTTGTTATTTTTTTTTTCATTTTTTAATAATATTTTTAAGTCTTAGATAGCACACTGAAGTGAGATTTTTTTTCAATGACGACTAATCAACATAAAGATAAGGAATTATAAAAAAAGCCAAACTTCAATATTTGGTTTATGTAAGCTGAGAAAAGCATTAACAAGTTCATTCATAATTATTATTCAATTAATGATGAATGCATTAAAGTAAAGATCATTAATCAATCAAAATGAGATTTAAAATTAAAAAAAAATTGAGTTACATCACTTACCTTGTTGAATCATCTTTTATTCACAAAAACAAATAGCAGTTTTTTGTTTGTTTTTGTGTGTGTGTGTGTGTGTGTGTGTGTGTTTAAATCACGGTTGTAAATCCGAATCTATTCAAAAAGGATTAATTTCCAACTTCAATCTCATACAGTGTAGTAGAGAGACTTAGAAGTCCTACTGTAGTAAAATTTATAATTTCTCATAAAAATAGTGTAGTAGAGACTAATAAAGTTTTCACTTTCAGTTTTGTTTGGTTAAATTTAAGTTTAAACAAGTCCTTTTTTTTTTTTAGTCACAATCCTACTCTTTTTAGTAATTTTTAAGTAGCACTAACGAATTTTAGGAGTTTGAATAATTTTTTTCAAAGTTTTGTTATCTTCCGACGGCAACCCTTACATCAGTAGAAATATTCAGATTAATCAA
The DNA here is from genome assembly GCA_037127315.1 of Ascarosepion bandense. NCBI lineage: Eukaryota > Metazoa > Mollusca > Cephalopoda > Sepiida > Sepiidae > Ascarosepion > Ascarosepion bandense. Next base: position 462,766 of record JBBBDQ010000960.1, on the reverse strand, counting down.
TCAGTAAAAAAATAAAAACATACACACGCACAACTAACTGTAAGTGTTAGAGCCTTAATTTCTTTTACGATGCCTTACTAAGCAAGTAAAAACCTTACTAAGCAAGTAGGAAAAAACTTTCTTCGCTGAAATAAACAGTAAATCTCAAGATGAGAGTAAGAACAAAAATAAATTATTCAGTGGAAGAAAAAATAAGGAAATTAAGCAACGAAATAAATGTGAAATTAAGTTTGTTGTCACTGAAAGTGAATTGTACTTTTTTTCACTTGACAAGTAGAAAACTTTGGACTGGACTAGTATTCTGATTGGGAAGATAAGAAGGTTACTATATTGTTGATGGTTTCTGTCCACTGGCCAAGAATGGTAAATTCAGTCTACCAATCCATGCAAAACGGAGAGAGAAGAAAGAAAAATCCTTTTAGTTTTTGTGCTGGGTATTAATCAGAGACACGTGAAATAACACGTTCAAGCGATCCTTCTGTGTATAGAATAGGTAAGAAGAGCTATCAGTGCAGTACTCAGCGGATAGTCACAGTTAACCAGATGGCTTGGCAGAGAGAGAGAGAGAGACAGACAGATTTCTCGTTTTCTATTTTTCTTATCGTATGTCCCTTCCTCCTTTCATTCATTGTTCCTCCGAGGTTTCGTGTGTGCTTTGTGGATATTCCGTCCCGTCATTTTCCGACTATAATATCAAGTTTAAAAATAGTCGCTTTTTTGTGATTTTTCATTTGTTAAAGTCTTTTCTTACTTGACATATCTCTCCTACACAACTACGTTTCATTTCACTTTTAAGTTTCGTTTTTTTCAATTTTTTTATTCTTACACGTTTCACCTAAACTTACAACTTTTTATTCTTATAAAAAAACAAACAACAACAAAAAAAAGGTGATAACATTTTTTATACTCTTGTTTCTCTTTCGCCGATTTAAAAAAAAATGTCCTAATGATATGTTCTGGGTTACTTTTTCTTATGGTTGGCAAAGATTTGGTATATTTTTTTAATATTTTTTCACTCTCACAAAAAAAAAAAAAAATGACAGACAGAACCAGTTTTTTTTTATTTCATTTATTTTTCTATATTTTTATTTTTTATCATTTCTAAGTTATTCTATTTTTTAATTTTTACACGGCCTTATCCAAGAGAGGGAGCCCCGTAAGGATCGAACTCTTAGTTCGCATTCATAAATTTCTTTGTGTCGTGTCCCCTCGGGACGTAGGCGATCATACTTTCCACACTTTCATTCTCTAAATCCTGTTTCACCATCCATTTTACCAAGGTCCTCAATTATGTTTTCTGTCCTGTGAGTAACAGATTTTCCAAGCCCTCGTTCCTCATTACGGGCCTCAGAAATTTCAACAACTGTTTCTTCCTGAGCGAACCTAAATTTGCTGACCATTACACCGAGATAGAACATGTATAAAAAGGGAAAAGAAAAAAAATCATTTAGTAGTGGTAATAAAGTTAAAAGTGATAAGTCTTTAACGAACGTTTGTTGGGGTTTGCACTTAAAAATCATTTTTGAGAATTTTGACAGAAAAATCAAATAGAGACTATTCAACAATTTTGACAGTTTTTAATTATTTTTTTTTTTTTTGTCATAAATAAAGTTTCTATAAGGTTAAATTTTGATACATAAGTTTTTAAAATTCTCTTAAAATAATTTGGTATGTAGGTTTTTTACATTTTAAAACCAATTCAAATTTCATGTTTTCTTTCTTCTTTTCCCTTTTTGTGCGTCATTTTTTGTTTTTTCACTTTCATTTCCACACAGTTCCCTTTTTTCCCTCTTCATTTTGTTTTTTCTACGAATATATTTCAACGAAAAATATATCTTCCACATAGCTATAAGTTAAAAACTAATATTCGCTAATTATTTTTCTCTCGTTTTTTTTTTTTTTTTTTTTTTTTTTTTTTGACTAACAATTAAGTTTTTTTGTTTTGTTTTTCGCTTGGTGTTTCTTTAAATTCCTCGATCATCCATCATTTTTCTCTTCAGGGAAATACATTTTCACTTTAACTTAATTCATCAATTCACTTCCAACAGTCACGTTACCTGCTGATATGTACACACTTTTTTTTACCTATATTTTTTTTTAGTCCCAGTGAGATAAGTTAACTTTAAAAACTACAGTACAGAACGACAATATCGAGACACTTAGAATCAAAAACAAATGATTGAAGAAGATTAGAAATTGATTTTTATTTATTTATTAGTTAATTTTTTTTTTTTTTTTTTTTGTAAAAGTCTAGAAGAGAAAGATACATACCGTTTGGGAAAATACGTAACCTTCTGTCGTCTTTCTTTACACTACTCTCAATAAGGTACAACTTAGAGGGTCTTACACACAGGTGGCAGGGATAATGATTACTTGTCTAAGGTGGCTGTAAAAGTGTACGCATCGTCTCTGTTGAATTTGCGTGGCTCTTTTTGTGTGCGAATATAGACACAAGTATTCAACAAATTCTGACAGCGTAATGCAGAGGTTACATATACATTTCAATAGTCCAGATTCCTCCTAAATAAATTCGTGTTTTTTAGTCTTTTTTTGAGTGCGTGAATACCATTTGTGTTGAGCGTTGAATAAGTGATAATTGTTAAATTGTACTTACCTATCAGCATTTCCGAAGGTATTTATCAACAATTCGATAATCGGTTGTCGCTTAGCAGATAAAAATTATTCATTCTTCTTGCGTGTTTGTGTATAGAAAAAGAATAATAATGTCTAATTTTTTCCCTCTGTGTGTACACAACAGTGCCACCGACTGGCTTGTTTGAAGACGTCTATGGTCTCCTGAACTGGAAGGTGTATTAAACTGATTTTTTTCTTTTAGTTTTTTCGTAGTCGCTTTTCTTCCTACATAACATTTTTCCCCTCTGCCTTTAACACTCTTGCTTGGTGTTAAATGGTCAGGAGAGACATACGCATGAAAAGGGAAAATGAATAATTGAATAAAAACATTGTGATTTACTAAGCCTAAGCGTAACTTAGATGTGGCACAAAAGTAACTAAAATTATGAAGCACCCAGTGAGGATCGAACTCCCTATTCAGGCATAATTGATCTAACGAAACAAGCTTACGTTGTGGCGTAATGGCAGAGTAAGTAAATACTTTCCAGCAAATAGTTATTTAAATTTCTGACAAACGAAAAACGATTACCAGTCATCAAAATTAGTTAACTTTTTCTTTTTTTACTGTGAGTGTGACTGTGATGATTATTTGTCTTTGAGCGCCCATACATTTTTTAGCCCAAGTAGAAGAGATAATCTATCAGAATATTACTAAATTCTTTCGTAAAACTTATTTTAACTGTCCATCAAAGGATGTGTATACCATATTAAATGGTTATCGGAGGTTCAAATTTTGATCAAGTTTACTACATTTATTTTCGCACTATGTCCTATATGGTTTAAATAGTAATAGAGACTGGGCTATCCAGCCTTAGATGACAACAAGTATAAGAGAAGGACTAAGTGACTATTTTGAATTCCAAACTGTGAAGAAAACAACAAGAAGGCACTCCAGAATCTTTCCCAAGAAGTGATAGCAGTTCAAAGATAATGAAAAGAATGAATTTTGGGAGAGACATTTAACGTTTAGTCCCTGAAAGGAAATGACATTATGGTATGAACGAGGTTGAAATAATAAATGAGTAAAGGCTAGGTTTTATTAACTATACAACCATTTTTATTTTTGACTCGATAAGATTAAATCTTTTATTATATGTGAATTATTATAATTTCTGTCCTTTTTCTATTTTGTGTCTTTGATATGTTTCTTGTATAAGTCATTGTGGTATTCATTTGAATATTTATTATTATATATGTATTGCTGCGTTAAGGTTATAAAGTGTTTTTCTTCCGTATATATGTATATTCATGTAAATATAGCATATTTGTTCCTCCATGTATGTGTCAAATGGAATGTAGTATCAGGTTGCTGTTTGTGCTATGTTATATTATGTTCTGGGTATTCGAGTGTGTGAATTGTACTCTTGAATTAACTCATTGGTTTTCTGCGTATTCTTTATTATTTAAGATTATTTAAGCACTTCTCTGGTTTGGCTGGTTGGTGTCCTGATTGAATCTTTGACGGCTACCGCGAACTCCACACACCCGGTGGGCGAACTGGGACCAACTGTATGCACGTGTTCACTGTTCTTTTTATATTTTCTTAACGAACGCGTTTCTGACTTGATTTTGGCGGGAGTGTTAGTCATTGATTTTCGCATGATGTCAGTTGACCAAATAAGCTATGTCCGGGTTATAATGTAAGTTACCAGAAATATGGAAGAATAGAAAGAGGAAAAGGATGTATGTGTTGAGAGAGAGAGAGAGAGAGAGAGAGAGAGAGAGAGAGAGAGAGAGAGAGAGAGAGAGAGTTTCTCTGTCACTGAGGAAAGGGTATATTTCAATACGCTTTAACTACTACTTATCTACTTACCACAACATAAAAATAAACCAAACTGTAAATACAGAAATAAATATAATAATTTCTGCATTATTTAAAATACCCTGTTGGTGTACATATAGAAAACAAATAAAAGAGTGATTTTTAATGATTTGTCTATAAAAGGCTGTATCAGAAAACAGTGCATACATAATTTTCCATTTGTTAACTAAACTAAAATTTGCTCCGTGTGATAATTATGAAGTTTGTCTGTACGTTTTAGAATTCGATAAATGTAACGTGCTACCCAAAGGTTCTGGCAATTGGAATAATCTATCAAGTTACCCAGCGTTTCCCCACGTCTCTCAAGACATTTCTCACGTGTCTCGAAATCCCTTCACTAGAAAAAAAGGAACCTCCTCCTCATCATTTTTTTATATTTGAGAAAGTGATTGTTTACGACCACAGCAGTGGTTAGTAAGTTAGTTTTGTAGACTGCTACTACGTACATTCAAAATAATGCGCATTTTCGACACGTAACATTTTAAACTGTTTACAAAAACTCAGGCAATTATCGGATTTAATTTAAATTTTCAACATTTAAAAATTACTGAAAAAGATTAAAATATATTTGAAGTTTTATGAAAGAATTTTTCAAGTCGGTTATACCCCACCCCGATTTACTTAACTCGTAGCTAATCTGTTATCGTAAATTTTGGATGTTCCTAATTTAAATTTGTTTGTAAACCTGAAGTTGTTATATAGTTTAGAAATATTTAATATCAACTGTAAACACATAAAAAATATTGTCCAAAATCTTAAGAAAACTCAAAAATACCTAATTTTAATGGTTTGGCCAAGGATGCATTCCAGAAGCTGAATAGAGTGTTATGAAAAAGGACATTTTCACTGGAAATAAAGCAGAGAGTACTGAATTGTCTGTCTATCAATATAGTAGCGAAAGCTGGACAATCTCATCAAAGATGAAGTAAAGACTTGAAGAAACTGAAATGTGGTTCTACAGAAGGATGCTGAGGATACCATGGACGAAACACATGAGCAACGACGTTGTTTTGGAGAGGATGAAAACGAAAAGGACTGATACTTAACAACTGGAAAAGACAGTTGAAGTTTCTGGGACATGTAATGAGGAATGATGCCTTTGAGAATCTGATACTCACAGGAAAGATAAGGGAAAAAGAAAGACAAGGGAAAGCAACACGTGACATACTTGATGGGCTTGAGCAAATGAATGGTAGAGCAGGGTTTGAGAGGGATAACAAGAAAAGAGATGTGAAGAACTACAAGGGATAGAAAGATGTGGAAGGCCATGATCGTCTATATCCTGAAAGCACGCTGCACATAGAAGAAGGTACTAAAAATAATTAGAATTTCAGCGTTCCAACATATTCAGAGTTTCGATGCATAACTGTAACCGACGTTCGCGTTTTTATAATATCCCTCTCCCATTCCTACACATATGTAATTCAATCAACAAACAACATTAATTTTTAGTTTGATGAAATCATTCTAAACGACGAAAAATAGAATAAACTATATTTATTTGCAAAAAAATTACAACTATGTTTAAGGTATAATCTTACAATTCAAAATAAAGATGTGTTTAAAGAATCGAAAAAAGTAAAAATTAATGCCATTTTCGATTGTAAACATTTCTTAAATTAATTTTATTTTAATTTTACAACTGTTTATTTTTATTTTATGGAAAATAAAAAATGAGAATCGAAAATAAAATTTCGTAGTATCTTTGTCTTGGTACCTCCACTCATTTTCGATAATTAACTTTTAAATTGAATTTTTAAAAATAAAAATGTTTTCTGGAAACTATTATTTTAGTTTTAATTGAAAGTTAAATGATTAAATATACAATTTTCAGTAAGCAAATACTCTGTTGTATTTCAAACAGAAATTATATTGATTAGAATTCTAAAATTTTTCAATTTGTTTTAATCTTTCAATTTTTCGGTCATTTTTGAGCGATCGACACATTTGGAAACAAAAGTTAATTCTCGGTATTAAAAATCTAGCAAAAATAAAATATATATCTGTGACACATTATTTCTGGAAAATTAGCAAATTTAATGTTAAATTAATCTGATTTGCATAAATATTATTTATAGCATGAAATTTAGAATAAAACTATTTCTTAATCACAGAATTGAACTTTCTGACCTGTCCGCTGTACTTGAAATGTGTTGACAGCTCGCTAGGTGCAAGATAAGATACGTGTATGGCGATACATAATTAAGTGATATAATTGTACAAATTTTTTCCTGTAAGGGGAAGAAATCCTGAAACACATGACCTTTTAATTTACACATAAAAATTACCATACAAAAGAAAAAATTAAAATACACACACAAAAAATAAAAATTATTTGAAAATACGAAGTCACGACGATTTGTATTAAACTTTTCAATTTTCGATTAATAAATTTAATCTTCACTTAATAAGTTTATAAACTAACCACAACAAATCTTCGCAGTATTTTTTAAATATTTTTGAAACTTTATAAATTATTATAATAAAAACAAACGAAAACAATTCTTTAAAAATTTCATTATTTATCGAATTTTTTTTCTTCTGACTATAATGTCCTTAATATATATTATTTAATAAATCAACTGAAAGCTTATCAAATTAATTAATGTCATAGTTTTATTACATTTTTTAATTTACTATTTGGAGCAGATTTTCGGAAATAAAAGAAATATTTAATATAAAATAATAGATGATTTGCACTCCCCAATGAGTCTTGCGTTTAACTAATAAAACCAATTTTTTCAACAAAATTTAATTTCTTAAAATTTCATGAATTTACGTGGAAGTGGAGTAATAGAAGTAAAAAAAATTACCAAGATTTTCTTATAATAATAATAATTTTAAAAAATAATTTTATTCATTTGTGAATAAGTCCTGAAAGTTTCATTAAAATCCGACAATCATTTGATTTTTGCAAGAATTTCCAAATTAATGTGTTTGTCACCGGAAAAAAAAAAACCTGACTTATTATGTTTTTCATTATAAAAAACACTGTTACCGATTTGGTTACCCGCTAACTAAAATCAAAACAAGGTTTATTTTACTAAAATTTTGAACGTGTTAAAAGGGATTAAAATTTTTTTTAAAATAATTAATATAATACTTTGATCTTTCCTCTTAATAGTAAAATTAACATTTTGATGGAAACAAGTTCGTTTTTATTAAGTTTGGGGCCGTTTTTATTAATACTATGCTTCTTTTTTTTTCAGCGATTTAGTGGAGGTACCTTTTTTGTTTGTTCATTATAATGACAACAAAAACTTTATTAATGTTAGAAATACAGTAAAGATAAAGAAACCCCTTGTCTAAGGGGTTGTAACTGACCTGAAAATATTTCTACAAAGTTTCCTAATAGATGAGTTTCTGTATTTGAATTGATTTATGGCGCGAATTTTCGAAAGTAGGAACAGGGTTGTAAGATAAAAATCGTTTGAGCTTTGAGCGTGTTTAGAAGTAAAGGCATATCATGCTGGTGAAAATGTATGTTTTGTTTTCAAAATGTAAGAAATATTTTGACAAAATCCAATTAATCCTTAAATTTACTATTCAAAACAAATGTCTTGAACAGATATTAGATTGTCAATGGATTATAAGAGTGTTTTAATTTCTCTTTTTTTCCCATGAAAAATAATATGACAGAACCAAATAAATTGTTTTACTAAGCAACAGAAATGATTCTGAGAATACCATGGAACGAACATGTAAGCATCAACGAGGTTTTGGAGAGAATGAATGAGTGCGTGGAGAAGATGATACTGACATGGCGGATAGAGGGAAAGAGGAACAGGGGAAAACAGCACGTGATATACTTGATGGGCTTAAGCAAATGGATGGCAGAGCTAGGTTTGGGAGAAATAGCAAGACAAAATTTATTAAGTGCTACAAGGAACATGAAGATGTGCAGGGTCATGATCGCCTATGTATTGAAGGAACGCGGAACATGAAAAAAGAAGAATAGTCCATGAAAGAAGAATGATACGTAGACCGTCTCATTACTTGAGCGAGTTCATTGTGACAGCCAAGCAATCGAAAGTAGGAGAAAATGTGGACCGACACCGTTTCACACAAGCACTGTTAATCACAATGAAACCAGTTATCGCTACAGGTGAGTATCTCATATTGGCTGAAATAAGAACTTTCGTCGACGAATTGATGTCTTTCACGAGGAGGAATATTTGTCATGCTGTCATAACCTTCTTTGAAGGCTACAGAATGTATTCACGAGGTACAGCACCATCATAAATTGAGGTATCAACTGGATTATGAAAAAAAGAATGTTTCACATATTTATTTTGAAAAAAATCCAAAACTTGTAAACCATAGTGTAAACTATAGTCGAGTGAAAATATAAAATCAAATTAAACCTCAGGTCAGCATCAGAAACCAGAATCCCTCTGCCTAACAATAACGATTCCTGACAGAAAAACTCATAGGGCGGATGGTTCACTGTTTTTTGAGTTTGCAACCAATGCACATCACAGCAAATATAAGTTTGTTTTATTTATTTATTTTTTTTATTGATACAGGTGCATATGTAACTTAAAAAAGATACCTAAGCCTAAATCTAATACCCATCCACTTATCTTCTGGTAACGGGCAGAATATGAAATCCCATCTACAGGATATATCGTATGCTATAGAAAAAATACTCCTATTGATATTTACAGTCCAGAAATTTACCCCTCATACAGATGAACTGTAAATGTGGCTGAAATTTCCCCCCCACCCCGACATTTTAGTAATTATTTTCCTCGTTATTATGGCGCCTCCTATTAAACAGTAAAAACGACAGACTGACAGTCAAAATGATCAAAATACGACGCTGAATAGGCTTATACGGCAGATTTTGATAAACGACAATGACATGGTTCCAGAAATTGTATAACCTCTTGATTGACAGCAAACCAGTCTTTAGAAGAATCTTTCAGAAAATCAACAAAAAACATTTCCATTTCACCGGAAATTGTTAACCGCATATTTTGAAGGGTGATATGCTCACGTATTGTGATACGTATTGTGATAACCATTTATTAGTTTGCCATAGAATAACAATAATGAAATCGGACAAATAAAAAAGACGCTCGTCTTTGATTGATGAATATGTTGCAGATATTCTGTACATTCGTGAAAAGGACCACATTGTTGCTAATTATCTTTTAAAGTCAACATATGCAGTAACTGTAAATCACTGCCATTTACCAGCTCTCATTTAGCAACAAAAGTGTAACACAGAAGTTAAAGCTTATATAGACAAACTTATAGCTTAAACTGTTAGTGATAAGCCATATTATGTGACATCTCAACACCTTATTCAAGACCGTTTATTCCACAAGTATCGTGTAAAGCAATTTATAACAACTTCCACAATGTCATACACAGGAGCTACACAATGAAGTTGATCAATTCCAACTAGTTTTGGCCATACATGAATATAAGAACATAAGTTCATGAACCTTAGTTACCAACTGATGGTAGGGTTCAGATGTGACTTAGACCCTATTTGTTAACAAAGTCTCGTGTAGAAATTGTCTGATTAAGGTAGGTACATCCACTCGTTTTCGATGTTTAAGTTTTCAATTGAATTTTTAAAAATAAAAAAAATTCTTGAAACTTTAATTTTAGCTTAATTAAAAGCTAAATCATTATATTTACTAATTCCAATAAGCAAAATACCCTGGTGTATTTCAAACAGAATTTATATACATTGAAATCTAAAATTTTGAGACTTTTAAAAAAAATTTCAATTTTTCGGTCATTTGTTGAGCGATCAACACATTTGCAAACAAAAGTTAATTCTCGGTTTTAAAAATCTTGCAAAAATAAAATATACATCTCTCACTCGTTATTTTTGTGAAATTAGCAAGTTTAAACTTAAATTAATATGATTTGAAACAAATATTACTTGTTTATGAAATTTAGAATAAAAGTATTTCTTAATCAGAAAGATCTGATCGTTGACCTTTCAAGTAGGCAATGATAGCCCTTTGTCATAAATCATTTCACACATCTGGAAGTACGGTGACCAAAAATTGACTTAAACCAATTTAACATTTCGTAAGGGGAACAACCCAAGAAACATGTGACCTTTTAATGATAAGTCTCTTATAGTTTCCATAGTAAAAGAAAATATGCAGTTTAACATTATCATTTAAATGATCATGAAACACTGCAATGTAGTCAATGAAATGTCTAGGGTAAGCAGCTGGCCCAACCCATGTAGTCAATCAAATGTCTAGGGCCAGCTGCTTACCCTAGACATTTGATCAATGTGAACAAAACTAACGTCATTATGGAACTACAGACAGCCTACACGCGATTTAGGTACTTCCACGAAATTGCCGAAAAAACGGCACAGCATGATGTTAAAAGGGCTCAAACTTAAAAAAAAGTTTTATCACCAAAATATTTATGCTATTATTAAGAGGAAAGATCAAATTTTGTTGTCATTATTTTTTAAAAAAATTAATTCTTTCTAACACGTTTGAAATTTTAGTTAAAATTTCTTTTTTCTTTTCCGTCAGCGATTGATGTAATTTGCATCCATTTGTGAACTCCATGTACTCCAACAACGCTGGATTATTGCAATTGGATAATGAACAGCGCCCAAATTACTCAAAATTAGTTTGAGAAAAATTAGAATGACTTACAACAAATGTCACCCAATACGAATAAAATTGGTCATTTGTAGTGGATATGACTATTTGCTTACAAATATCACGGAGCGGTCGATAAGTAAGAATTAACATATCAGCAGCATTTTACCAGGCTAACGGAAGTCCTACACCATATAAGGTGCTAATCCTACAACATTTTGGCGTTAGTATATAAATTATACATATTTCGAAAAAATTTTCTGATTTCCGGTACATATTTAAACAAATATTCCAGTGCCTTTTGTCTTTTGTTCTATGTCAGTTTTATCATTTTTAAAAATAGTGTTTTCGCATTTTCGCGTGACAGTTCTTGTTATCGTGTAAGTTTTGTTTGTATTATTTGAATTAAATATATTTAGCGTGTCTGTCCCTGAGAACAAACACGCTAAACATATTTTATTCTATAACATTTCTACACCGATGAGTATTTTAGTAAAAATTGAAAACACTTTCTAATTAATTTTAAAAAGTTCATTTTCTCTGCTTTCTATTCATTAATACTAATAACAATAATAATAATCGATAAAATCTGAATAATGTTTACTGTGCTGTTGCTTCAGAAGTCTGTGTTGCTTGGCTCTGCAAATGTTTTACGAAAGGTGTTCTTTTTCTGAGGTCATACGACAACTTCATGGAGAATAATCATAATGCAAGATCTCCGATTGATTAATTATTCACTTAGCTCATTTTGTGCCGCTGGGGTGGTCACTATTCCTCCAACTTACAATTGTGGTTCATGGTGACATTCAAGACGTTCACTACTAGTAATAACAACAATAAAAATGATACCGAACAAAATGTTCTTCTAAGTGGCGTCAAAATATACCGTTTATGAGAAGACTGCCAGTAGAATGTTTAGCAGAGGGAAGACCTTCAAGTTAAACATTCTACTGTGTGTAGGCAATCAGGCATATGGAAGAGTGTAGCCTTTTTTACTTTTCTTTTTTTTTTGTTTTGTTTATGTATGTGTGCATCCAGCTCAACAACAGTTTAAGTTCTCAATTTAGATAAAGTGCTTATTTATTGTTCGAAAGATTAGGAAAGGAATTGTTAAAGAACACAAAGAAACCTTGAAAAATAGTTCAACATTTGCATTAGAAATGAACTCTCTGAATTATAAAGGTTTGGAATGCTTGCAATCAATTATATTTATAGACGTACACCTAAACATATGCTGCATCAGACAAGCTATTCCAGATGAGTTCGTTACTCATTTATTCTATAAACTAGCAGTATAGCCTGGCGTTGCTCTGGTGTAATGAAAGCTTTAAAACTAATCCATAGTCCTGGAGCTCAGACTCTTTGGACGTTGGCACGAAAGACTAAAAAGCAATAGTTATTTCCAGTTAAAGTGAAACTGTAGACTGAAAGAAAAATGAATGGATGTAAGTCAAATTTTGATTTCCTGGTATCGATATCAAATAAGTTTTTTTTTCGCCGTAAACTGAATTTTGAAGGCTAATAAGTCCTCTAAGTAAATGGTATCATGACTGAGACTAAGAACTACAACTATACCTACTTAGAGCCAAACCCGAAGCAAAAACTAAAATAAAAGGGGTGAAAAAATACAGACATACAGGCAGATAAACAGACACACACACAAACATCTTGCCTTTTATATATATATATATATATATATATATATATATATATATATATATTATCGATTTTCTGTACTATTGTAAGAAGTGCAACGTTGAAACTTCTGAATATCGTTTCTTATGTCTTTGTCTATGAGTGTATCAAATTTGATTAAAATCGGACCACTCCTTCTATAACCCGATTTTTTCGATTATCGATTTTCGATATTTATCGGGGGTACCTCGACACAAAACCTAGCTAAGAACACTCGCAGACGCTTATCGTACAACTGTGTAAATTTTCAAGAAAATTGGTTCAGCCGTTTCGGAGTCTATAGGTAACGGACACCACACACACACACACACACACACACACACACACACAAAGTTCCATTTATAAATAAGTTTAGATATGGCTACATACCAGTGCTGGTCTTATCCCCAACTTAAGAAGAAGCTTAAAATAAGAAAATTATTTGATAAGACCAATCGTAATCTAAGAGTGAACATCAGCACTTCCCTGCACTTTAATGCACGCATCTCACCATTTAATGGTAGATTAGTGACGAATGATATAAAAGGACTATTTCATAAGAAAATAAAGCGATGCAGAAAATGGCTTAGTTGAGGTGAACAGGCTTGTGATCACCATAGATACGTAGTTATCTCGCATCTAGTTGTCAACAACATGTCAGATCATACGGGAAAGGTCAGAAAGATCAACACCCCATGAGTAAGAAAAATTTGTATCTAAACTTCATGTTATAAATAAGTAATACTTGTGTAAACCAGATTAATTTAACATTAAATTTGCTAATTTTCCAAAAATAATGTATCACAAATGTATATTTTATTTTTGCAAGATTTTTAAAACCGAGAATTAACTTTTGTTTAGAAATGCGTCGATCGCTCAAATATGGCCGAAAAAATTGCAATTTTTTTAATCTTAAAATTTTACATTCCAATAAATATAATTCCTGTTTGGAATACACAAGAGTATTTTGCTTACTGGAAATAGTAAATTTAATCATTTGGCTTTCAGTTAAAATTAAAATAAAAGCTTCAAGAATTTTTATTTTTAAAAGTTTAATTTAAAAGTTAGTTCTTGAAAATGAGTGGAGGTACCTAAAAGTGTAGAATTAATGTAATGCATTCACTTGTGGTGATACCGACCGAACAAAAGCGATGAACCGGATGTGTGCTCTCTCACAACTAAAAGTCAAATGAATAAAAATCGTCGTACGCATCCGGATCCGCGCAGATGTTCCAGTTGAAAAATAAAAATTAATAAAATATCAAATTACCAATTTTATTTATCAGCCAATGAGAAGCCCGAAACCAAATACAAGGATGAAATTCGAAAGTTGAGCCAGTTGATCCAAAAATGCTGTTATAAAAAGCAGAGACTAAGCATAAAAAACAGACAGGCACAGACGGAATAGAAGATAGTAATTAGTTTCTTCCTTGACCTATGCAAAGCTGCTACTATGCTCGCCTTCTTCTTCCTTCTTCCGCGCCTGTTCTCAAAGTACTAACTGACCTTTTCTAAGACATTCCACACAAACCAACTCACTGACTCATTGACCTTAGAAACGGCAACTTGAAAATGAACATCCTTTCTTTCAGATCATCATACCTTCCATGAACTCTTTTACCTCCGTTGAACTTTTATTTCAAGCATTACTTATTTTGTAAAACATTGATTGAAATGTATATATGTATAAATGTTATTTTACACTAAAAAAATTGCCTTTCTTGAATTTATGAATTATAGTGGGCTATCTTCCCACAAGGCCAAATTCCGTTAACCTACTACGGAATCCTACTACTCCTCACTACAAATGAAATAAGAGAAGAGATACCCGCTATACACCTAAATATCTTACGAAATGCATTTTGATCGCTAAAAAGTCGTTCATGCATACAGCAAACTGAAATTAAAATAAAAACATTTTTTTTTAGAGATGATTAAGTCAAATAAGAAACTTAAACAAACGAAAGACTGTATTCAACAAACGTTTCCAGATTATTGCAGTCCATACGTAAAATCATTTCGACACGCAGGAGTAATTTTATCGACACATGTTTAGCAAAATATCGGTCAAATTGACAACTATTTTGTTGGCCAAAAAAACAACAACTTAGTCGAAAGTCAGCTTAATGTATGGCACTTATAAATCATTTTCTTTATCACGCTTTAAAATTTTAATCAGATTATCTTGAGCGTTGGGTGGGATCAAAACATCATGGCGGGCGTTAGACAAAGACGCCTGTAGTCAGTCGGGGATTTTATATTAAGTAAGCTTCGTTTGAAAAGAAAAACATAATTGTCGATTGAACTCACTGGGCTTTTAGACTGATTCGCTAACTAATGCAACATGATACATTATCAGAGATAGATTAGGGTTTGATAAAGCAGGTCAGCTTTGGTTAATGGTCGCTTTTTACAGCACTTGGCGAACATCGAACTTGTTCTGAGTCGTTTGAAAAACCACGAGTAAACAATTATGGGTTGATAAAGGGATAAACAAATACAAATATTTGTGTGCGTATATGGATGTGTTTGCGCTTGCGCGCGAATTTAGAGAGATTCATGTCGTCAGATACACCAAAATCGCTAGAAACGGAACAAGCAGTTCAACCATAGTTTTTTTTTATAGGTCCTACCAAAGATTCGCTAAAATAATGAGCATACATGATGAATAAATGCCACAAACTTAAAAACAAAGTTTTATCATCAAAATATTTATATTATTATTTAGAGGAAGTTTTTAATTATTAAATTATATTTTATTCCTATTTAGAGCATTTGAAATTTTCTTTAATTTTTTGGACCATGAAAAAGTTGCACAAATATGCAAACTTGGTAAAAGAACCGAAACAATTATGGGACATAAAGGTAACATTATAAAAACATCTGGAACAGTTTCCCAAAACATAGATCGAAAATAAACCTTGTAATTATAAACAAAAAATATCTGTCAGCGAATATCGCTGACCCAGTGGACTATAGAGTAAAACGATGATAAAACAATCTGAACTGAAAAAACAAAACAAAAAAACAAAACAAAAAACAAATGTAAAATATTAAAGATGACAATTATAAGGATAATTATTGGAACACGTGAACCAGTTCTGAAGAGATTTCAAACAAATTCTTCTTCTTCTTCTTCTTCTTCTTCTTCTTCTTCTTCTTCTTCTTCTTCTTCTTCTATGTGCCCTGTCCTTTCAGGACGTAGACGATCATGGCTTTCCACGTCTCCCTATCCCTGATGGCTCTTAGTACGTTTTCTCCTGTTACACCACGCAACCCCCGTTCCGTCATCCACCTTCAAATATGTTTTCCGCTGCCTTCCTCTGTTTCTTTTTCCCTCTATCTGGCCTGTCAGTATTAGGTTCTCCAAGCCCTCCTTTCTCATTGCATGTCCCAGGAACTTCAGTTGTCTCTTCCTGATGCTCACTATTAATTTTCTTTTCGTTGCCATTCTTTCCAACACCTCATCATTGCTCACATGCTCGGTCCATGATATCCGTAGCATCCTTCTGTAGAACCACATTTCCGCTGCTTCAAGTTTTTCCTTCATCTTTGATGATATTGTCCAACATTCACTGCCGTATTGAAGAACTGACATCACATAGCAATCTAGTATTCTCTTCTTTGTTTCTAGTGAACTTTTCTTGTGTCTTAGTACTTTACTCAGCTTCTGGAACGCGTCCTTCGTCATGCCAATTCGCCTTCGGATCTCTGTGTCGCACTTTTAGAACACTTCCTAGGTATTTAAATTTTTGTACTTGCTTCATTCTAGTATCCCCCACCTGTATTTGGTATTTTGGGTGGCTCTTTTTGCTGATGACTATGCATTCAGTTTTCTTGCAGTTTATTTGTTTTCCATTTTTTGTCACTCTCTTCAGCTACCTTCTGTAGGAGGTCTTGTAGTTTCCTTTCCGTGTCTGCAATCAGCACTGTATCATCTGCATATCTCATGTTGTTTAAATTGTGGCCTCCGATTACAAATCCTGGCATAGCATCTAGGGTCCTCAAAATATTCTCGCTGTACAAATTGAACAGATCCGGTGAAAAGACACACCCCTGTCTTATGCCCCTTTCTATCTTTGTAAATCTGCTGAAATCGTTACCTGTCCGTGTGCAGGCAGTTTGCTGCCAGTAGAAATTCTTAATTCCTCTCATGTCTTTCCCAAAAATGTCGAGGCTGCTGGGCATCAGAATTAAAAATTTAACTAAGATTCGATTTAACATTATAACATTATTTAAGATGATATCATTATTAAAATCGTTAAGAATAATGAGGAGAGTGTTGGTTTATTGATGAGGCTTGACTTCCAGTGAAAGCCACTAAACACATCTTTCGTATGCTACACTCATTTTGGGCTCTCCACAAGTTTCTGTCTTTTGTTGATTTAAGTAAATCTTTCCCCATTACCGCACTCTTTGTCTTTGCGTTAATTGTTCAGCCATCTATTTACTCAAACATACTCGCCTTTTTCTCCTGCTTCACTTACCTTCAATTGTTAGCAGCAGTTTCTTTGTAGTTTTTATTCACCTTTAAAATTCCTTCGTTTTTCACATGCACAGTATTGTCAGTAGTTATTGGTAGAATCGTATCATTGTCCTTTCAAGTCTCTTCTTCCTCTTTTAAAAAATTGTCCCACATTCACTGCTATATAGAAATTAGATATAGCACAACAGCTTAACCCCCTCTTTTCTTTGTTTCTCAGAATATGTTCATATCTTTTAATCCTTTGCTTATTTTGTAAAAGGAATCTTTTACTAAACTTCTGCGTTTTCGAATTTCACAATTTACATTGTCTATTACAACCCAGATAATAAACTTTCTTCGTCTACTTGATTATTCGTAATTTGCAACTTGGATGGTTTCTTTCGCTGACAACGATGGATTATGTCCCGATTGGGTTCGTAAAAATATAATAACAACAAAATTTAGCTTAATTACAATTAACTTGCTGTCTTATTTCTCTAAATGTGACGAGCTTGCAAACACATACACGCGCACACGCTTTCCTCATTACGGCACTCTGGCTCATTAAGTGACATTTCGTAGTCACATTCAAAAGGTAGGCCATATACTATATCGACACCATTATATATATATATATATATATATATATATATATATATATATATATCAGTCGAGTTTCGATATAAAATACATATCTGTCGAGTTTCGATCCCGGCTGGAAGCAAGTGGATGTCTAGTCACATTGATTTGGTGTGATACAGCAAAACAGGCTTGTATGTGGATGACTAATATATAGCTGGATGGAGAAGAGAAAGATTAATAGTTTTCCCAAGGGTATTTGCGCGTTAGTAAATGCAACGAATTCAACTGGAATTCGAATTCGGCTATTCGATTTTCTCTGTTTGGTTTGTTAGCCATTTGCTTAAATTTACACACTTGAAATTGAACATTCTTTTCTGAAACCAATATTAAGAAGGTTTCATGACGTTTCTCTGGCAATATTCCTAACTCGCACAGAAGTTTAAATATTGCTAATGCAAAATTTATCTTTGGGCTAAATTCCGATGAAATAATTCTCAACAAATTTGTTGCTCAATGAACAACTCCACATAACTAAATTCCTATATACAACTAACGAAACTTTTCTTTTACAACCAATACGTCAAATACTTGAGTACTTTTTATTCTTCTAAAATGGTCTGTTTGCAGCAGCCACTGATTATCTGAAGATTTCTTCGAGGAAAATGTTAGAATTCGAGTTGAATATGTTTGTTTTGTTTCTTCTTATATGTTTGCTAATTTTATTTTCTCTCACTGATCAGTGGTCATGTATCAAGAGAAACATTAGGAAATCGCTGAAAACACAAGATGCCAGGTCTAAAATCAAGTAGTAAAACATTCAAAATCGATCACTAGGCTTCATTTAAACGACATCTATAAAATAGGCAACAGAATACATAAAGACTGATTTTTCCGTAGTTGCTTACAATGAAAATACCGTGCTAATCTGGATGAACCAGACAAATGAATAAAGCCTGTGTGACTATTGACGGAAACCGCTCTTAAAGGTTGAGACAAGGTTGAGGTGGTATGATGCTTTGTAGTAGAGTGATAGGTAGTAAAGTGATGAGTCCGTGGTGTGTTCTACATGGTGTTAAGATGACAGCTCAGGCATAAATTGATTTATTGAATATATATGTAAAGTCATGGTTCAAAAAGAATCCGAATTTTCAGAAATAATATTTTATGCATGATAATAAAAAAAAAGTAATGAATTTGTGAATAGCATAGGCTTCATCGACCATCGTTTGCTGAAGTGGCTGACTTGTTCACTTGACCTTAAACTGATTAAAAATTTGTGAAACATTCTGAAGACGGACGGTAATTTATCAGAAATTAACTTATAATGCAAATCCGGATGTTGTGCAGTCAGCAAATGAAGTTTCATTTTGTCAAATGAAACATCATTTGATAAAATAAAGAAGTCGAAAATCAATGAACTCATGACTTCTAAAGCAAGTTACAGAACATGGAGCATACATTTTTATTATTATTCAGGTTTCCTTTTAACTCTATAATTATTGCTTTACTGCTTCTTGTTTTCCTACTTGTTGGAAGTGCTCCCCTGTAATTGATTTTAAGAAATCTGGACAGTCCTCAGATTCCTGTAATAATCTCCCTATTAACCTCTTACCGGTGCATATATATATATATATGCACCAGGCTCTTGATAAGAACAGCGAAACCCGCGCTGTTGTTCCAGATATTTCGGAAGCGATTGACAGGGTTTAATTTAATCCAATCGTTTCTATCAAATAGTAAAATGAAAGTTGTTTTGAATGGACAAGCCTCCAGGTCCTTTCATGCGAACTCGGGTCTCCCTCAAGGCTGTATCCTAGATCCTACGCCTTTTCTGATCTTCATCAATGATCTTCCAGATATAATCAGTTTCCAAGAAGGTATCTATGCAGATGACACCACCAATTACTTCCGTCTCAATAAGAAATCTGCTAAAGCTGAAAAAGTAAACCTCGCTGCTGCTCTTGAAGAAGGACCTCAATTCTGTGTTGGATTGTTATTGAAATAGTTTTTAAATTTTAATGCTTCCAAAACGATGATGCTCTTCATTAACCACCATAGACAAACATTCCTACCTTCCATCAGCATCAGTATAGTCTCCCAGAAAGCAACACACCGCACCTCCTTGGTCTCACTCTCTCAACCAATTGAGAACGACTACATCGAATCTATAGGTGCATCTACTGTTAAGAATGCTGGGTCTTTCTGTCGGGCCAGAAAGATTTTCTCCTCAGAATTTATTTTGCACATTTATAAATCTACCATTCGACTGTGCATTGAATATCATTGCCATATCTGGTCGGGTGCTCCTGCTATTCATCTCTAAAATCCAAAGGAGCATCTGCAGTGTAGTTGATCTTGATTTGGCAACTCGACCTCAGTCACTTTCTAACCGGTATGATTTGACTTACTTCTGTTTTTTTTTCTACAAATATTTTCACATCTTCTGTTCTGACGATCTTCTTTCCTTAGTGCCCCGACCACATGAATTTTCTCGTGCTACTAGATTGGCATCAAAGTCCCACCATTTTACCATTGAAATAGTTAAATGTAACCGCCACTTCTACTCCAACAGTTTCTTTTCTTGCACTTTCCGCCTGTGGAACTCTCTTCCGTATACTTGTTTCCCTGATAGCTACAGACTCCAAAAGTTTAAATGCAACGTCAATTGTCTTCTTTTACTTCCCTAAATCCCATCGACATCCCATCTTTTATCTGGCATTTTCTCTACCCCGTTCTTTTCTCTCTCTGTAAGCCCCTTCGAACCAGTGGCAGTCTTGCCTTGCTTGGGGTGAAATGAAATGCATCATTATTCCAAAGGCAGTACTCAATTTTTGGATCCAAAATATTTGCTTTTATAAATTTAGCACACGTTCTGTAATTATCATTTTTAATTTCAACATCATGTTCCTTAGAGTTTCAGTAACATCGCTAGTAACGTGAAAGATGAAAAATAATGTAAAATTTATAAAACATACCACTTTGTAAGCGTAATATATAGTGTACCAGTGTAGTATATATATAGAAAGAATTAATGGATTTTATTTTTTATCCGATATATTTGTATTACTTAAAATGTTATTCTTAGTAGATTTCTGTATTTGTGTAGACGCTCCATTTGATTTTAAATAGTATTTATTTCGTCTGCCGGACTGCACTTTCTTAAAAAGGCCGGTAGACGAAATAAATACTGTTTACACACACACACACACACACACACACACACACACACACACACACACACACACACACACACACACTATTCTACACATGAATCAAATAAAAAATATATGAATCCCTTCATTATGGTTTTTTATTAAAATTATGTGAAATTGATATACCTGGTAGACGCCCAACACGTGTACCCAACAGCCAACGTCATAATACTTAAATGTTAAATGTAAATTGGGTCATCATGTCTTAAGCATCATGAAGGAGTGGATAGTTTTGGAGGAGAGGAGCGATTAATCTGCCAAAACGAACACCGGGTCCTTCTCTTATAATATTTATTGAGGAAAACCAATTTTGACCCGTGATATTCTGATAAAATGACAGAAAAGAAAATGTTTATATATATATATATATATATATATATATATATATTCAGTTTTTTCAGTTATTTGTTTTTGTTTTTGATATTTATTAATATCAACTTATAAGTTATGAGCCATAAGTGCAGATCACTTTGTAAGGATCGAATTCCCTACACTAATGAATGGTATAGCAAGACTAACTTGTTAACCACAACTCTATACCTAATTTATTTTCTGATCTTATTACTGCCAATGTTTAGTTTATCAAAGTGGAAGCGTAGTTAACAGTTCGACTGTTGTACGAGCGTTGTGGTATAATTGATATCCTCTGTGAATGAGAAATCGGACACATGCCCCTGGGAAATGTGGTGCTAACCCAGCTCTTCTTTCTCCAACTATAAGTTCAGTAGCAGGACAGAATGGGTTCCGTAGCCTTGTTTAGCAACCAGTCAGCCGCAAAAAGAAATGGCAACCTACTGCAAGAAAATCTTCTGTCTAGTCAGTCATGTCTCTCGAAAGAGACATAGTCGCCCAAGCGTATATGACCGCATTTTGAGAGTACTTTAAAGTAATTTTTAAACAATACTCACACAGTTATTAATGCAATGATATATTTTTGAGGTGTTACAATAATGTCTACAAGTGATATTCAGCTCCTAACAAATGTACCAACAAATATTTATCTAACAATGAATGACGATCAGGCCAACTGGAATATTATATATAAAACGAAAGGAAAAAAATGAATAAAAATAATTAATCAAATCGTCAAAATCTTCAACATTTTTAATGCTTCGACAACAAATAGTAACAATAACAATAATAATAATATTGATATTGCATTAAAAGTAAAAAGGGGGACTTGTCAGTATTGACCATTACGCTGACTCTGCCATCAAATAATTTAAGGAGTACACAAGGTAAAGTAATGAAAGATTATGGCGGACTGATGTTGCATTTAATGTGAAAAGAAGACAAATTTGAAATTAGATGACTCCAAAACGAAAAAGCAGAACTGAGAAGAAATACAAATTTGACAAGATGGACATATATAGAAACACAAAAAGAGATTTGAAAATGGATATGCAAAGAACATTTGAAGCGAGAAACTGGGTTCTTATTAATGAGAGCCAAAATAAATAAAATAAATAAAACTATCAAAACAGATATGTGACGAGGTGGGTGGTAACACATACGTTCGAGACAGATAAGGTTTTAGGCTAGCAGTAGTTGACAGTTAAATTTAGAAAGGCCTTGTTTTATGATATACAACAGAGTGAAAGCGTGATAGAGGACCCGATTGCGTTTAATAAGTATTGGAATGTGGAAAAAGAACTAATTATGAAAGTTACGATATATTAGATAGGTTAATGGGTTCTTAAGGAATCAAATTTGTATATTAACTTGAGGATAACGTTTTTCTTAATCATTTCATTCCATGCAAGAGGGATCGCTACTACTGCATAGAGGGTTACAGTGAGAGAAAAGACTGGGTAGAGTGGGTATTTAGGTAAGGATAAACGATGAACAGGAATCAAGAAGATAGAGATTTTGGTTAATTATAGCTAACAGGAAAGCAAGTAAAAGGAAATAGAGTTCTACAGGCGGGAAGTGCGAGAAAATAAACTGTTCAAGTATAAGCATGGGTTACATTTAATTATTTCAGCGGTAAAAGAGATGTGAATCTAGTAGTGTCTTTAAATTCATGTAGTTGGGGACACTAAGGAAAAAGCTCGTCAGAGCAATTGCCATGAAATATTTGAAGAAAAGACAGCGAGAAGCCACGTCAAATCGATGAGAAAGTCAGGGAAATCAAGATGACAAGTCCAGGAGACGTGTGTTACTCTTCAGGAGACATGCATCAGCCATACTGGTAGCAGACAGGATTGTTTGTTCTGTTAGTTAAAAGAGAGCAGTTTTGTTTTGGAGGCATTATGATTTACGAGTTAACCAGTTAACCACTGATTGGAGGTCCGTTTCAAGAGCAGTAGCCAGGTTTATTTTGTCAGCTTTAGCAGATTTCTTGTTTCTTATAGGAGTAAATGGTAGTGTCATCTGTATAGATGCCCACTTGGAAACTGATGACACCAGGAAGATCATTGATGAAGAACAGAAACAGCGTAGGACCTAGGATAGAGCCTTGAAAGACACCCGCGTTCGTGTGAAAGGTTCTGGAAATTTGTCCGTTCAAAACGACCTTCATTTCATCATTTGATAGGAACGATTAGATTAAATCAAACAGTCGTCCAGTAATACCATAGCCCTGTAGCTTGTGCAGAAGGCCAGTATGCCAAACCCTATCAAGCGCTTTCGAGATATCTAGAGCCACAACTCGAGCTTCATTATTATCAAGAGCTTGGTATACATATTCAGTGATAGCCGTTAACACATCAAGGATAGATCTGGCGAAGCATACGCTGTATTGTTTGTCAGAGACTAGGTTCTGAGAGGTGTGATGCTTAACCACTTCAGCATGAATTAGGGCCTCGAATAATTTGCCGAAAAGCAGTAAGAGGTTAACAGAGCGATAGTTAGAGGGAAAAGAGAGTTTACTAGAGTACTCAAAAACAAGAACTACAGATGAGTATTTCCAACGGAGATACTGTAGATATGAGAACTTGGAATTGATTGAATAGAGAAGGGATTGACTTGCGAGATGTTATACGTTGTTTCATTCTTTCAGCAAACAATAACTTTGCAACATTTAGGACACCCTTGCATTCATTACTATCAGAGCAAAGATGCATCTGTTGATGCATCCGGTGGTTCCTGTGAACAATATCAGCCGAACAAGCAGCTGAGAACCAAGGAGATGAACGAGATTTAACTTGGAATTTCCTTGCTGAAATGAAAGCAAGAATGCCGGCTTTCAATCAGGAGAAGACATCAGAGGTGCATTATTGAACAGGGGGGACTAAAAACTTTGTTCTAAGGGACGTCCCAAAAGAAATCATGGAACGAGTCGCAATCAGCACGTTGATAACAGAAAGATATTCTGTTGGTATGAGGTTCCTAGTTGGAAGTGGAATAGAAAGAAATATTTACAGACACTACCGCATGATCAGAGTTGCCAAGAGGGCAGAGCTACATAGTATGACATGAGTCAGTGATAGAAGTCAAAAAGAGATCTAGAAGAGAAGCGTGTTCGTCAAGGTTACTAGGGAAATGCGTGAAGAAGTTTACCACTTGCGTGAGATTTAGTTTGGATGCTAGCAAGATCAATGACAAAATTTTTAAGCCACTTGACATAATGGGCATTAAAGTCACCGAAAATAAATATATTTGCAAACAGATGTAGGGAAATGGCCTTGTCTATATTGTCAGAAATACTACCTAGCAGGCAAGAGCCATGAGAGGAAAGAGAGCGGTAGAGAAAGATAACTTGTATAAACGAGTACAGTTGTGTGTACACCCATTACACTTGCAAAGTTGAATAACATTAAAGACAAAATAATAAATTGCTTTCTCGGCAGAAATAAAAAAATATTCCTAAAGTCTATTGAAACTAGGTTGTTGACATAAAGAGTTATCCGTCAAATTCTTATGATTTCTCAGGGACAATAATTTTCGAGAAAGACCTTCTGAAAAAACTTGTTCAAGCCAACCAAGGGGTCGTTTGTTTTATTTACATGAAGCTATATTCACCGGTGGTTCCATATGAAAATTTGCTCAAGGAAATCGGATTATTAAAACTTTCTTAAGTGGTTAGCTGGCCGTATGCTTTTTACGAACAAAGGAGACTCTTAGAGAGAATTCTTCATTAATGATACCAAATAGGGCAAATACATCAATAATGGTAAGCAGGTAACCCGTGCTCTGTGCATATTACCACGCTGTACAATCTGGTGAGTTCCTCGGGGCCCGACAAAGAATGACATGTGCAAACTGCAAGTTAAAAAGATTCACATAGGCACAAGGAGAGCCGATCATGATAGCAACAATGAATAAACAGGTGGGATAAAATTATAACATAATAAATCCAAACTTTGAAAAGAAGAAAAATAACAGGCATATACGGAATCGTGGTTGTGAATGTACAATACGGCATTAAGATCATTGTGTGTCACTGACATACTTTAGAATTAGAAAAAGAAAGCAACTGTGTACTCAACAGAGAAAATAATGTTTGTTTTTTTTTTGTTTTTTTTAAAATCCTATTAAGGTATTCCAGTTTCCTTCGTCATTATTCAAAGACTGAGCAACTCTGTTAAAAGCTAACTTGGGTAGCAACGTATTGTTTAGAACGTCATCATAGCTAGACACAGTACACTGTGGAGGATTCTCCAGTTTAGAATGTCGCTAGAACAATGACAGGGATAACTGGTCGATGCCGTAGTGCTACATCTAATGACGTGACCAAAAATTATTAAACCTAAAATTAGCAAGGAAAGACATAGAGCTTATATTGCTACATTTAGCAACCATAATAATAATAATAATAATAATAATAATAATAATGATGATGATGATGATGATAATTTCTTGGAGCCGGTGTTAAAAAAGGACACAGTACAATAATAAATGTCGCCTGTGAGATGGTAGAAGCGAAAGTGTTAATGCAGCAAATTACCCTAAAGAATATGAAATAAACTTGTATGGGTAGTGATATGGCTCGGAAAGGGATATATATATCCGTCAGATTCTTATGACAGATTCTCTAAATATCAATAATATTAAACAGGTCATACAAACACCTCCCGACCTTCCTTTATTTCATTCAACGCATCGTGACAGCCTTCAAGACATAACACATACAACTATTTTACGCAATGCCTCAAGCAAATTACAAAACATTACTAATATATATATATATATATCATTCGAGGTAGTTAAGCGGTTTAGGCAAATGTAACCGGGTAGGACAATCTAGTACGTAGGCGTAATAGACGGTACTCATCGAATGCAGTATCCTGAGATGTAGGCGTAGTCAACAGCCGTAGACCAATAGTCGTAGATCTATAGTGGAAGACCAATAGACCTCTGGATTTCTGGTGGAAAGCCAATAGACCTCTAGCAGTAGACCAATAGACATCTGGACGTCCTCGCCTTAGTCTATATTTTTGGTTGATACCAGCCAATCACATTCCAGTGAGGAGGAACCAAGGTGTATACATATTCATTACCTATTCATTACATCACCTCTCCCTGAGCTAAATTTTCCCGTGAAATTTAGTTTCAATATTTTTTTCTTTTTAGGGTCCGGACATAACGATCGACTTTCTGTTTTATATATACGATTGGAGACGCCCAATCTGAGTAATCAACTTTCGAAATTACACTACTTTTCTCCAACCTTTCTAATTCCTCATTTATTGTGTCTAGTGCTGAAAATGGTACTTTTCTCTTCAGTCTAAAAATTGGTTTAACATTTTCTTTTGCTTCGAAGTTGACTTCTGTTTTTGTGCACAGACCTAATCCTTCTGAAAAAAAAAAACAAAAAAAAAAACAAACAAAAAAAAAAAAAAACGCGCGGGAATTCGTTTTACAAATCCGTAATAAATCTTTCTGTTTTCCTCGTCTTACCGTCCTCTATGACGTTATTTACCGATAATTCCCGTAAGTTAAACAATACGATCCAGTCTAAACCAAGGAGGTTTTCTGAACCAGATAGCTTATATACTTTTGATTTGTGAATTTTTTTCCATGAACGCAATGTTACATGTTAATTCACCTTTAAATTTCAGTCTTTTTTCTGACACTCCCCTAGCAATTTTGTCTGTGTTTGTCAATCTAACAAATTGGTAACAATTTTTTTCATGTTTGCTCGTTTATTATGGAGATGTCACTTCCCGAATCGAGTAATAATTTTATGGTCTGACCATTTATTTTTACATTGAGGTATTGTATTTTTTTTCCCTCCTCAATTTCGTTTTTCGAGCAAATTACATTTATCTTTGTTCGCGACTTTGCGTTTCCGTTTCTCTGTTTTGCCCGACAATAAGAACTTCTATGGCATACACGCCCACAATTAAAACATTTTTTATCCTTAAAGGAAACAATTCTTCTTTAATTTACTGTGCTCCACGCGAACTGCATATCATTTTTCTTTATTTATTTTGTTTCCACTTTGTCTTATAGTTTGTACTTGCGAAATGCTCTTCTCCTCAATCTGAGTATGATCTTTTTTTATATTTATAAGTCGCTGACATTCTTCCATTATTTTTTTGTAGCGTAATCTTCGGATCCTGCTCCATGATAGTAAGGATTCGTGATCTAATTTCCTTGTCCTTCGGTGTCGTTAGCCCTTGAACAAAATTTAGACACTTGAACATGTCGCTTAACAATTCCTTTAGTTTAAATGCCCCACACTGTGCATTAACCATACCTGCATATGTGACAAAATCATCATCCCCTTGTTTTACGAAATTTAGACACTTGTATCGTGTGTGAAATATACTCTCTCTTTTATCGAAAATTTTCTATAAAATATCTGTTGTTTCGCTGAACGTAATTTCTTCTGGATTCTTTGAGAGTATTAAATTCGTATATTTTGTATTTTCTTCAGTTTCTAACTTCTGCAACAATAGCGTGATTTTTTCTTCGCCCGACCAATGTTCGTATTGTTTCATAAATATTGTTTAGAATCTACACAAATAAGCCGGAAATGTTGAACCACTGTCCGGGTCGTACTTAAATTCAGATAGTGCATTTGCAATTACTTCCGCAGAAAAAAATATCTAGAATCCGGTTCTTTTGTTCTCCTCGATAATATGTCTTCCAAAAGTAATTCATTGTCTTTTGCCTGCTGTGCGAATAATTTTTTAAACGTTTCTTGCTGCTGCAGAAATCGTTGTTGTTGTTGGAATTGTTGCTGAATAAGTTGTTGTTGTTGCTGTAAACTGCCTTGTAGCACCTTAATTAATTCAACAATTTGTTCGAATTTGCCAACGTATTCATAAAAAATGTTTGTTTCAATTTATGGATCCTATAAATCTTCTACGTCCAACAAGAAGAGGGACACTTTCTTACTTCTTTAAGCGTTGCCAAGTTTTTCCTTTTCTAACGTTCCTCGTTAGTAATCGTTCAAATAAACTGAGCAAAAACTTACTTCCTGTAAATGATAACGAGTATTTCTAACGTTCTTCGTTAGTATTTTCTTTTCTTGTAAACTCGTTTCGAATTCTTCGTCGCCAACTGATATGTCCCGAAAAGGGATACATATATATCATTCGAGGTAGTTAAGCGGTTTAGGAAAATGTAACCGGGTAGGGCAATCTAGTACGTAGACATAATAGACGGTACTTGTCGTATGCAGTATCCTGACACGTAGGCGAAGTCAATAGCCGTAGATCTCTAATGGAAGACCAATAAACCTCTGGATCTCTGGTGGAAAACCAATAGACCTCTCGCGGTAGATCAATAGACTTCTGGAGGTCTTCGCCTTAGTCTATATTTATGGCTGACACCAGCCAATCACATTCCAGTGAGGGAGAATCAAGGTGTATAAATATTCATTACCTATTCATTACATCAGGTAGGAACATTGATCGAAGAGAATTATACAAACAGTTAAAATTTTACTATGGAAACCAATGGTATGTGTAAAAACCGGAAAAGAATTAAGATAATGAAAAATGTAAAATTTCATGAGACTTTCATGTTCAAACAGTTCGCTTAATCTATGCCAGAACATCAGATCAAGCTATCGTAAATAAAGAGAAGATTAGTCAGCTCAAAGGGCGAAAATTCCTGGAAAAATATGCTAACATTATGAGAACTTGATGGACTTGAAAGAATCCTAAAATAAATTAGACAAGAAGGCAAAAATCGGAAAAATTGAAACCATCCAAAAGACAGTTTAAAAAGGTGGAATGCATGTGGAGTGTGTTGGAATAATAAGATTATTTACTATCATTTGGCCTTCAATAAAAGATATTTGTTTTAATTTAGGTTTAATTTTAGATATATTTTTGTTTTCCACTCAAGGTAGAGGATCACTGAAAAGGTTGTTGCAAAGGTGCATAAAGAGGGGCGAGCAAGAGTTACATATTAAGAGGATATGTAGGATATATAATGGTTGACCCTCGACTTGAAGAGGATAAGATTGTAATAATCAGGGAAGCATCTACCCGGGTGTGCGTTCCACATTAAGTTCCACAAGAATGAGGCAACCAATGAGAATTGAACCCACTACGGTGAATCTTCTCAAGATTTAATTTACCAGTCATGATACCGCAGCGAGTTTCAACCAGCATTCTATCAAGAACAACATAACATTCTTCAGAGTAAGAACCTCCAATAATTCGCTGAAAAAACAGCATAACATGAAGAAAAAAAGGCACCAAACTTAATAAAAACAAAGCTGTTACCAGTGTTTACAAATGGATAATGTTATATTACGCTATTCAGTTTTTCAATTTTTTTTTTATTTTTTTTTTGTCAGGTGAAAAACATATTATTTTGGAAATTCTTGCAAAAATCAAATAATTGTAGGATTTTAATGAAACTTTCTGGGCTTATATACAAATATATGAAATCAATTTTAAAATCATTATTCTAATAAGACCTTATTATATATATATATATAGGTAGATAGATAGATATTACATCTGTTTCACACTTCAACGTAAATTATTGTAATTTTAAAAAATTAAATTTTATGTGGGAAATTTTTTTATTCGTTGGGGAATGTAAATCATCTTTCTTTTTTTTTATGCAGTTGCCCGTTTCCCGAAAATCTGCTCCGAATAGTAAAATAATAAATGCAATGAAACTATGACATTATTTAATTGTAACACTCTCGCCCGGACCGGCTGGTTATTTGTGACGCTTTTTCTCATCGACGGTCGTGACGGCACCAGTTGTGACACTGCCACCCGGCTGAGCGGTTGGTTCGGTCGCTCGCTGGTTCGGGAACGGATCCTGCTGCGATTATGTCGAAACGGTACCCGATATATAGACGCTTTCGGCCGCTGTTGCTGGTTGTGATGATCTCGTCACAAAGGTTGGTTTTCAAGACGTCTATTGCAACAACGGACTACTGCCCACGTTGTGAATTGATCTCAGAAAGTCGCGTTGTGCAATTTTAATAGCTGTCTTTCTACCAAAATCAGACCGGACGCTGGTGTACACTTGTGGTTAAAAATAAACACGGCACAAAAGAAAAAAAATAATTAAATGAATAAGGTCGAACACGCCTGGAGAGTTACGAAGAATGTCTTTATATAAAAAAAAAACAATTATTAGTCACAGGAGCAGACAATACAGTTGTCAGAATGATAATACAGTTGTCGGAATGCTAGTTTACAACGGAGAGAGAGAGAGTTCGTTTAAGAATATCAGAACTCTCAATCTTTAAATATGAGTGTCTTTTCCAAGTTTTGTTAAAGTAAACGGAGCTCTTCAAATTTTCACTAAAGTCTTTTCACGTATTCATTAAATTTTCATTAAAGTCTTTTCACATATTCTCTATAATCAGGGCTGTCAGTTCTCTATGTAACTTCTACAATAACAAAGTTCTTTCGGGCCCTTATCGGAGTTTACCGAAGTAGGGCGAACGAAGAATCAGAAATTAAAAAAAAAAACAAAAAACAATGACGTTCTTTCGGGATTCCTCGCGAATGCGCATTATTCAAAATTAACTCTTTAAGTTAATCGGCGGCAGGCTTCATTCGACATTAACTCTTTAGCCATAAGTTCTGTGGTAGGTGACCGGCCGTGGGTCATGGCTCCCCATTTGGGAACCACAGTCGTTATATTTCGACTGCAATTTCCAGAAACTCGCTCCAACTCTCCAGCCAACAACTAAACTGAGTTTTCTCGCCGAGTCCGGATTTTTATAACCATCCCCAATCCTCTCGGGGAAATTAACCGACTCAAATCTTTTAACCAATCAGACCGTTTTCCACACACACGATTTGCTGGGGGGCCGTGGCTCGACGAATGAAATATCAACAGCTCACTTCTTTTCGATTACATCATATTTAGATTTTTCAATTCCCACAAATTTCTGTTCTCAGTGAACATCTGTTGGGGGATCTAACCTTACTTTACCTCATCAAGCAAATTCTGACATTTTGTTAGACTGCGACCATTTTGTCGAATTTCCACCTAGCGCAAAATAATGCATATCGTATATGAAAAAGAAAGAAAACTACAATGAAAAAGACAGAAAACTATATTTCTTTCCCTCAAATTGCCCGCTAATTTTTCTATTCCCCGGATTTTACAAGTACGTGATAGTACTATAATAGTTTTTTACATAAGCTCACATCGCGAATTACAACAGAGCACAACTAATAATACTACTAATATTAATTTCTCTCTCTCTCCGTTGTATTAAACCAAACAAAAGAAAATACACTCGCGGGAGATAGTGTCACATAATTACATAAGCTTAATTGCTTTTAAACACACACACACACACACACACACACACACACACACACACACATATATATATATATATATATATATATATATATAAAGTGCATTATAGAATAATTAACTTTTACAAGAATTGTTTTCATTTTTTGTTTTTTTAATTATAATAATTTATAAAGTTTGAAAAATATTTTTAAATCCTTCCAAGCTATGTCGCGGTTAGGTTAGACTATATTAATTGAAAATTGAAAGTTTTGTACAAATTTTCGAGCCAAAAGATTTTTAAAATGATTTTAAATTTTTTTTTTCTTTGTATGTGCAGAAAGTTTTTTTTAAGCATAATATTTATGTGTTACATTAAAAGGTCAAATGTTTCACGGTTTGTTCCCCTTACAGAAAAATATTTGGACAATTGTGTCAATTCTAGACAGCCAAATTTAGCTTATCACCACGTCTGGCTGTTATCAGTAACTTCACGCATCAGAACCAAAAACACCGAGAATTAACTTTTACAAACTTGTCAAACTGTCAAATGGACGAAAAAGTTATGAAATTTAAAAGCTCTAATGATGGCGTTTGAAGGCGAATTGGAATATTAATATATTCGAATTCGCCTTCAAACGCCATCAGATGCCAGGAAGAAGAGATCGTTAAAACAATTGCATTGAAAATATTTATAGAAAAGGCTGAGGGAAACTCCGTCACAGCTGTGGGAAAGTGATTGAAGTTGAGATGCCAGGTCAGGATCAATAACATTATAGACTCCTCTTTGGCTTTTACCCAGGAGCTAAAGACATATAGCAGAAACACCAAACCAGACATGGCAGTAATATTCAATGCACGGAAGGATGGTAGATTTATAAATGTTTAAGATGGATT
The DNA here is from genome assembly GCA_037127315.1 of Ascarosepion bandense. NCBI lineage: Eukaryota > Metazoa > Mollusca > Cephalopoda > Sepiida > Sepiidae > Ascarosepion > Ascarosepion bandense. The sequence goes on along the minus strand of JBBBDQ010000960.1, from coordinate 430,264 downwards.
CTAGCGAGAAAAATTGTCTGGTATAGTGAACCATGTCTTCTTAGCCACAAACTTAGCAGTTGATTCAGTTTCAATATAACTTCATGTTAGTGGAAAGCATGAGACCAAAAATGGACAATGAGGTTAACATCAGCTACGCTGTTGGAAAGTTAAAATGATTGCCTATGGCGATTAAAGTTTCGTTTTGGAGTCATTTTCTACCCCTATTTATTTATTTATTTTATATTAAGATTATTTTTTACACATTTTCCCTTATTTCCTCAGTATTCATTTCCCTTAGTTTTGTCAGTTTTTTTTTAAATTTTTTTCTCGAGCCGTTTCAAGCTTTTATTTATTTATAACGGTTCTTTTCTTTTAACACTTTCTTCTTTCGACCTCCTCTGGTCTCTCGACTTCTCTTACCCTCATCACACCATCTTATTACATGTGCTATTTTATCTGTCTATAATTTAAAACCCGCTGTTAAAGAACAACACCCATCATTAACAAGAAACAGAAAGATAAGTTTTCTTTTTCAAAAGATAGCTTTGTAGCGTTTTAAGGGTGTATTTTAATAGCCAACAATAATATTTGGAAAGTTATTTGTGTTCTCGCAATGTCTCCGATGAATGCAGCTTTTCTCAATAAAAGTAGATGAAAACTCGTATATGGAAGAATCAATAAGTCCGTAGGTAATAACTCAATTACACTTGAAATTTCCCCCATATCATGTTTCAACTATGTAAGTAAAGGAAAAGCATTTTGATAAATGCATTGACAAGGAAAAGGATCATGTTGAAATATAAATATTTGTAGCATAAAATAAAGGCTGTTTTGCATTAAAAGATAACTGATTTATTGATATACCTACTAATGTATGCGACAATGGTAGTGGTATGTTACATGCACGACACGAAATTGAACAAATTGACACCAAAATATGAAGATGAAATACACGAGCCATGTAAAACAGAACAAACTACAGCTTATATATTACTCATTATAATGGATGATACGCCCACAGCATCGGTATTTTTGTTATAATAATAATTTAATAAAATAATAATTTATAAATGTGAAAGATAATAATAATAATAATAATAATAATTAACAATTATATATAATAATAATAACAACAATTATACTAAAGATAATAATAATAAAATAAAAAATAAAATACTAATAATTATAATAATAATGAAAATAATAAAAATAAAATAATAAAAATAATAATAATAATACTAATAAGTAATAAAATATATACATAAATAAATAAATAAATAAATAATAATAATAATAATAATAATAATAATAATAATAATAATAAAAATGGAACAAAACAACACATTGAAAGAATCCCTGGAAACCCCAGCTTAAGAGACATAAAAAAAATTGTCTTATTAAGTACAGCCCACACACTAAGGAAAACTTTATCTATGTAATGCTGGAGATGATAGGGAAGATAGAAAAACATGAAATGGAGCCATAACAACACGCCACTACCTGCCTTAGGTCTCCCCGCAGACTTGGTTGGTAGTGAGACCAAAGCAGAAATCGAAATATGATGAAAAATGACATAATAATAATAATAATAATAATAATAATAATAATAATAATAATAATAATAACAATAACAACCCTTTACCTCAATCATATAAATGGAACCTATAAGTCTGATGAAATAAACATCAAAAGAGGTATATTTCAAGGTGATTCTTTATCTCCCTTACTATTCTGCATATCATTAATAGCACTAACCAGTCAACTTAATAAGACAGAATGTGGTTATAAAATAGGACAAAAGAAAATAAGCCATCTATTTTACATGGATGACTTAAAGTTATATGCTAAGAATGATAATGAACTGGAAGGTCTTCTGCAAACTGTAAAATGCTTCAGCGAAGACATTGGAATTAAATTTAATTTGAATAAATGTGCTAAAGCTACAGTTTTACGTGGATCAATACAAGAAACATCCTCAATTAGCCTAGACCCTGCTGTAACAATAAAAGAATTGAAACCAGAAGAAGCTTATAAATACCTAGGTGTAAATGAGAGCGAAAACATTCACCATAAAAAAATGAAAGAAATAGTGCGTAAAGAGTACTATAGAAGGCTACGAATGATATTAAAAACTGAATTAAATTCACAGAACAGAGTTATGGCCATTAATAGCCTTGCAATCCCAGTTGTCCAATATAGTTTCAACATCTTAAACTGGAACTCTAAACGACATCAGACGAATGGATGCTAAAACAAGAAAGCTTCTTTCTAAGCATAAGATGCATCATCCAAAGGCTGATGTAGACCGTCTATACATACCCCGTAAAGAAGGTGGAAGGGGTCTTATTCAGCTGGAATTGTCATACAAGACAACAACTATTGGCTTACTAACATACATAGAAACAACAAAGGATTGGATGATACAATTAGTAAGGCAACATGAAGAAAGAAAGAAAAAATATTCAATAATAAAAGAAGGCAGTAAATACAAACAAGATTTACAGTTAGTAGATTCTGTAGAAAAGCAAAACAGAAGCCAAGAACCAACTATTGCGGCAAAAAACATGAAAATGAAAGCCAAAGATAAAGCTCTTGAAAAGATGAAACAGCGCTGGCAAGACAAACCTCTGCATGGCCAATATCCAGTACGTGCCAATAAATCCAATGTTGACAAAGTTAATACTCATCGATGGTTACGTGCATCTGGATTAAAGTCTGAAACTGAAGGATTTATACTTGCAGCACAAGACCAAAGTCTTTTCACGAGAAACTTTCAGGCAAATATTATGCATAATAATATGGATCCAAAATGCAGGTTTTGTGATAAACACCAAGAAACAATAGACCACCTAATCTCAGGCTGTTCTGTGCTTGCCCCAAACGAATATAAAAATCGCCACGATAGAGTTGGGCAATATTTACATTGGACAATGTGCAAACATTATGGAAAAGCTGTAAACAAACACTGGTATGAACATCATCCAGCACCGGTTACAGAAATAGAAGATGTAACCATTCTATGGGATTACACCATCTACACAGACAGAAAAATTGAAGCAAACAGGCCAGACATTATTGTTAAAAACCAGAAGGAGAAAACTTGTCTATTAATTGATATGGCTTGTCCAGCGGATTGTAACATAGCAATCAAGGAATTTGAAAAACTGTCAAAATATAAAGACCTGGAAATTGAAATAGAAAAAATGTGGAAATTGAAAACAAGAGTTGTGCCAGTGATAGTAGGTGCACTTGGAATGATAAAAAATGGAACAAAACAACACATTGAAAGAATCCCTGGAAACCCCAGCTTAAGAGACATACAAAAAATTGTCTTATTAAGTACAGCCCACACACTAAGGAAAACTTTATCTATGTAATGCTGAGGATGATAGGGAAGATAGAAAAACATGAAATGGAGCCATAACAACACGCCACTACCTGCCTTAGGTCTCCCCGCAGACTTGGTTGGTAGTGAGACCAAAGCAGAAATCGAAATATGATGAAAAATGACATAATAATAATAATAGGTAATTAAATAAAATAATATAAAAAAATATAACGCAAATTAGTAAAAAAAATCTAACTAATATAATAAAAGGAGTAGAATCGCAATGGAGAGTTAAATAGTAGTTGGATTAATTAGAAACTTATATTAATTCTACAAAACAAATAATCTATTTTTATGGCGACATTTAAAAATCACTTCATTCCGTTGATTTTCCCACGAAATTTAAGTATTTTAATTTTCTCATTTAAGCATAGGTTACTATTTCTAAAGATACCAGGTCTTCGTAATTTACCAACTATCCATTTATCTGTGGAGAAAATCCTTTATCTTTTAGTACCCAGAAATATTTCGATAAATCTATCTGGGATTTAATGTAGGGCCTAGAGAAGAAATATTTTTTCAAGGCAGAAATTCAAAAATATGCTTTTCTTTCTTTATATCATAGGGAAAATAGTAATTTGGTATATGACTTTTTTGGACATGCATATAATTCTAACTGGACATTCACGCTTAATTCTACAATTACAGGGGGGATTTATATTAATTTGCTGATTATTATAAAAATTGTCGAGTCTTTTATTATTATGAGAATGATGCTGTGGATATTGCCACTACAGGAATAACTAATTTAAAAAATCTTTCGATTAAAGACGTTACTGTGAGTTGTTAATTTAAATTTCAGTTTCAGAAAATATTAACCGATAATTGGCAAAAAGTGGGTGGTTGAATCATACTTTTCTTTTTCTAGACTTCTTAACAATATCAGTTTCATTGTGGTGGTGGGGGTTACAGAATAATTCTTGTATAAATCACTTTTTTAAAGTATTTTTATAAATTATTTTGTTATCATTAAATATTTTGCGATTGGAAGATATATATATATATTCGGCATCCACATACAAGCCTGTTTCGCTGTATCACAGCTCATCAGTGTAGCTACACACACACACACACACACACACACACACACACACACACACACACAAACAAATATATATATATGGTTGCCATTTGTATGATGTTTCCGGCCTGCTAGGAATTTCTAACCGAACCCTTTATTACGATCATTTTCTCATTCCTTGTGCAAAGCCTCTCTCTAATCCGAGTCTCTAAATTACTTGTTCAGCATTACCGTAGACTGTTAGTAAACTCACAAATCTTTGGGTCAAGTTCCTGGAACTAACCAACGTCTATATCCTTTCGGCCATGTGTCCTTATGTGTAAACAACAGCCGAGTTTCTGGGACTTATAAACCTGATGTTCAGTAACCATTTTACCAGAGAATACTGCATTTGATGTTAATGGTTTTCTCCTGTATTTTTTACAAAAGTTGATATATTGCAATTTTTGATGTTAATGGTTTTCTCTACTATTTTTTTACCAGAGTTCATATTGCAATTGTTGATGTTGTTTTCTCTAGTATTCTTCACCAGAGCTAATATTGCAGTTTTTGGTCCTAATGTTTTTCTTTTGCACTCCGTATTTACCAGAGCTCATATTGCAATTTTTGATTCTAATGATTTTCTCTGGCACTGGTTCCCGTATCATATTCATCTCTATGCTTGGTCCGCTTAGGAGATTTTTGTGGCCTAGCATATGTGTTGATTCCTTAAGTTTACATAGTTTCCAGTGGTGTTCTCTATCTATTAATTTCAACTTCATCCCATAGGGGGCGGTGATCCCCTTTCACCCTCCATACATGGTCAGCTACGCCTGGTTTTTCTATCTCTCCTCGTGTTACGGCCTTTCGATGTTCTTGTATCCTTACCTTACGAGGACGGCCTATTTGTCTTTTATATTTCTTTTCACAGCTACATGGAATGGCGTCCTCCTTTGCTGGGGTCTTACTCGGGAAAGGTACCTGCTAAGTGTAGAACCACTTTTGAAGATCGTCATGATGTTATATGGACCACAGATCCTTTGTATTTTCTCCGATAGCCCCTTCACATAGGAAGACAGACTGGGGCTGTTTTCTGGGTGTTGTCATTCTCATGCATTCTCTCTTTCCATGTATGTTGGAGTTGTTGTCATGTACCTTGGATAATTGTTTCGCTGTAGGGTACTGCTTATACTGACCATTTCCTGTTCGTATGACTCTGGATCGTCGCTTATGACTTTTGCTCGATGTTGAAGAACAATCCATTTCTGTACATTGTATGGGTGGTGAGTGTTGAAGTTGAGGTATTGTCCAGTGAACGTTGGCTTGCGATATATGGATGTCTTGAACCCCACCCTGTTCGAGTTATTAGCATATCCAGGAATGCCAGTTTGTTGCCACTCTCTTTTCCTACAGTAAACTGTACTGATGACCTTATTGAGTTCACATGGCCCAGTAGCGTCTAGACCTCCTCAACGCATCTGAGCCATAGAGTTGGCTTTAGAGCTGTGGATTCTAATGCCATCTCTTTAAAGTATTCCATGTATATGTTAGGCAATGATAGTGATTTGAAAAGATTCTTCACAAGGCAAGATTTTATAATAGCAAGGAATTTTTGATGACATACTAAAAACTAAGACAAAAAAAAACCAAAAAAAAAAACGGTTTCGCCCTGAGCTTATCAAGTTTTTAATTTCTGGGATTTTTCTAAATCGTGATTAAAAGATGAAATGAGAATTGAGGGGAAAAAAATTCAAGGAAAACTAGAGCTCAATCACACTCAGACCCAAAAGGCATTCTCTCTGCTTACAGGACTATAGTACCTTTAGATGGAAGAGTGAGTGGGACCTTGATAAAATTGAAAAGTTCTCACCACTCAATCCTGCCACACAATTCCTGCCATTTATTACATGCTGTGTTATTGAAGACCCGGAAGTATTCACAAGTTGGCTACAACTGGCGGCTGAGTCCAAAATTCTGGCAGGTAAATGCTGTTTAACTCTTTGATCCAAACACTGGGATGTAGTCGCATCCGCAACCACACTAAAATTTGTAAATAGCAGAACTAATATGAAGTGGAGATAAAATATCCTGTTCAATAGACGTGGGTGGAGTGTGAACCGGGCGATAGTTTAGTCTATCTACTCCAATAGAAAAAAAAGTGAGAACATTGGAAAAGAGAAAACTGGAAACCGCATCCTAAACAGGGAACAAGGGATGAGCCTCTTCACCTGTTCAATAGACGTGGGTGGAGTGTGAACCGGGCGATGCGGGATAATTTTCTGGCCAGTCAGTCATGTCTCGAAAGAGACATGATCGCCCAAGCGTGTATTACGTATGGCACTTAACTGACTGATATAGGATGGTGCAGTGGATATTAGCTCAGCAAGAGAAATGGGGAAGCCGAGTTCAAATTCCAGTTGAGTATATGTCATATATCTGTGTGTATATATATATATATATATTGAACCGAACTGCTTACTACGTTGAAAGTCGTTGCACTAAGCTGGTGTATATCGCGGTAACTCTAAACTTTTTTGCTCTGAAAAGGGCAGTTGTAGTAGCGCGAGGAATTACTTGTTTGTTGTCCTGATTGTTACATTGATTACTTGCAAATATTGTCTTTTGTTGAATTTTTAAAAAATATTCAATATCTCCTGGGATATTTCAATGTCATAATTTACTTTGTATATCGATAATTTCCCACTCTCCCTCTTATATACCTGTGGGGGGGGGGACACAAAGGGAGAACGAAATAGAATTAATGCATGATGGTTATCAATAATTTAGAAACACAATTTTTTTGTTTACTTTAATTCTCACATGGTCATTTAGTACTGTGCCAGATTATACAAAATTATATTTCTCTCTGTCTCTCTCTCTCTCTGTTTATATATATATATATATATATATATATATATATATATATGTATGTATTGTAAAAGAACAAAGAATAAAATTGCGGCGTTCAAAACATTCAGTTAAAATAGGCCTCAATATAAAAAATGGAGCAATAAATATTTATTATTTAACATTTACATTATGATTAGAACATCTATGTAAATAACTACTACGAATTCGTTCGACATTGAAAAAAACAATATCTCAGGTGGTTAATAATGATGGCAATTTTATTTAAAACTTTGTTTTATGAAGCATCACTTCACTTTCCGTTTTCCATACAAGGTAAAAGGTTTAATAAGGAAAGTAAAAAGAGAAGAAAAGAAAAGAGAACAAAAGAAAAGAAAAGAAAATCAAGAAAAGGAAAAAAAGAGGAAAGAAAAGAAAGCCAAAAGAAAAATAAGAAAGCACAAGAAATTAACTCTACAATGGAGAAAATAGAGAAAAATGCAAAAAGAGTATAAGAAAATAAGAGTGTATAAGAAAAAATTACGAGGAGAAAAAAAGAAAGTGAAACGTAAAGAAAAAACAAATGAGATGTTGGGAAGAGTTTAAGCGAATCAAATAATGCTAAAAATAAGAATTCAAATTTGAACGGAAATGTTACAATGTTGCAATTCAAATTTCATGGCATTTTTTAAAATGAAATCGCATGCTCAAAGAAAGTTTTTTTCATTGAACGTAAAATAAAGAATATGTTAAAAATATGTATCTCCACTAAATCGCTTGAAAAATATAAAGAAAAAAGGTTCCAAACTTAATAAAAACAAACCTTTTCCATCAAAATGTTTATGGCATTATTAAGCGGAAAGATAAAAGTATTTTTTGATTATTTTAAAATATTTTTTATCCCTTCTAATTTAGTGAACAAAAATAAAAATGTAGATTTAAAATTAAAATGCTAAGCACTGATTCATTGATTTTGTTAGAAATAAACGAATTTACTTGAATTTACAAAACCTTTGCTTAGCACACACAAAACTCGCGAAATTTCACACATCGATGTGAAATGTTTTTCGGCCAAATAGAAAAATAGGAAACATCTAAAAACACAAGAAAGAAAAGCCAAGCCCGACTGTCTCTCGAGAGAAATGAGACGAGCGTAATTAACACGTCACTTGACAAACGTCAAGCGATCGCTATTATTGTCTCTATCTTTCTCTCTCACCTCTCATCTCTCACCTCGTTCCTTTTCACCATTCACCCTGAGCAATAACTTCGGAGACAATCCTATCCAACGACAACGCTCATACATACATACATACATACATACATACATACATACATACATAGTTCCTGCCTATGTACACATAATCAGATGTGTAGATCAGATTAATTTAATATTAAATTTGCTAATTTTCCAAAAATAATGTGTCACAGTAGTATATTTTATTTTTGCAAGATTCTTAAAAGTGAGAATTCATTTTTGTTTACAAATGTGTCAATCGCTCAAAAATGACCGAAAAATTAAAAAATTAAAAAAAATCTCAAAATTTTACATTCCAATCAATATAATTTCTGTTTGAAATACAACAGAGTATTTTGTTTACTGGAAATAGTACATTTAATCATTTAACTTTCAATGAAAACTAAAATAAAAGTTTCAAGAAAACTTAATTATTTTTAAAAATTCAATGTAAAAGTTACTTATAAAAAAATGAGTGAATGTGCCTCATGAAAAAGGAATATAAAGAGAGAAAGAGAGAGAGAGAGAGAGAGAGAGAGAGAGAGAGAAAGGGAGGGGAGGGTGAAAGGGAGAAGGAGAGACAATTTTATCGATTAGGTCTGTCTATATTTTATGGCAAGTTCCTTCAGGGTGTAGGTGATCATGTCTCTCCACAGACTGTTTCTTTATTATCTAGGAACCGTCATGACTGTTAGATAAAGATAGTAGAATAGTTTTCCGTTACCTCCTCCAAAATCTAAAATTACGAATCATAATTCTTCTACATTGTCTGCTAACCAAGTCTAGAGAGGCCAACTGTTATTTAGCTGGAGATTAAAAGAAGAAAGGGATTTATGTCTTTGTCAAGCGAAGTTAAGATAAGAGACCCGACTGAAATTGAAATAAAGACTGCCGATTTATTAGATCATTTCAAAAATTCGTGCCCGCTGAGAAAATGAAGAACAATAGGGCACGAACGTTTGCAATTATCCGATACTTTCTACGTCAGGAACCATTACGTTACCTACAAATCCTCTCTATGTTTAAATTTTTTATGACATTTATTTCAGTTTGCGTATCAGTTGATGCAATAGTATTTCATTGAAGTATTATTTAGAGTTTGACCTTAAAAGATTATCACTGTCTACAGTTAAGTGAAAGGCTATATAAATCCATATACAAGTGCTTTCAAGTGCCACATGTAACAGACCAAAGTATTATCAAGAAAATCAGAAATGTTCACACAATTAAAATTATCATGAGAAGGAAATCCAAACTACCTCCTCCCGTGACAAGAAAAGTCATCAGAGATGTCAAGAAAAATGCTAGGATCCTCATTTTGGTCATCAGTTCTTGAGATAGAAGATACAAAAAGTGAGCTTGAGCGCAAGGATGTTGCTTTTGTTTAGCAAACAAAAAAACAAAACAAACAAAAAAACAAACAAAAAACAAACAAAAAACAAAACAACAAAAAACAAAAAACATGAAGCCTTCAACCCAGAGAACATTATCCGATCAACCAAACATGATTATCGCAGCATTATACTCTGGTAAATGGTTTTGGGCCAGTGTAATGGGTCGCCTATTTGAAGTTAATGAAATAAATAAAGAACAGTATATTTGGACGTTGGACCAAAGCATCAAACAATTTGCTGAAAAAACTTGGATTGTAACATTGGTGGACCATCCAAACAAAACAATGACCCAAAAAGAAAAGTAATGGTAGTGTTTCAAGTTGCAAAACCGAGTTCCAGTTCATAACTCAATTGAGAATTTGCAGTGAAAACTGAAGATACTCTTAATGTATGTCAAGGTATACTTGATGATCTGGAGAAGTGAGCAATATACGAGCAGGTAAATAATCAGCGTTGGGACTTTTCAGAATCTTGTGACTAACTATTTGAACCGATTAAAGCTTTTGATAAGTTTTACCTATAACCGGTCGTTTACAATCGATTTTGATGATACAGGTATAAATATTTTTGAACATGACTGATGGTATTAAACTGTAAATAATTCTTTACTGAAATATACTTTTCCTCCGTATTGTTTTTTTTATATATAAATATATCAGCTTGTGACAGAAAAAGTATTTCTTTAATAAAAACTATTTTTAAAAATGACAGATTTTTCGGAGGTATAAATCATTTCGAGGTGATAAAAAGATTTATATTTTTGGTTAGCTTTAAGGGGTGTGCATACTATTGAAACCTATTGTAATCCAGCTCTGTTATTGAATTTATATATTCACGACTGCATACAACTTTAGGTAATTTATCAAACAGTTGACTCGAGACAAATGAAAATATCCGCATCATTGCACTCCTTGGAGCCTCCAAAGATCCCCACTTTCTTCTTGACGGCTTTTCTGTCAAATTTTCATTGGTCCATATCATATCATCAGTTGTAGTTAAATTTAAACACTTATAAGGTTTGTATCGCTTAAGCAATAATAAGTGGCAGGGGATAGTTTTGTGACTTCTGTTGTTTGGTTCAGTGTTTAAATAATTAAGAAACACGCATGATATTTTTTAATTAATCAATTATTATTTTTTTAATTAATCAATTTATTTTGTGGTTCTTATATGTGAACTATATATTTTTTAATACGATAAAAAGGAATAAAGTCTTTACATTGAATATCTAGCGATATGAAAGTGGGATAAATGGGTAGTGTAAATTGATCTTAAACATTTTCATTAGATTATAAGCATTCAAAAATATTATTACAAATTTGATGAGTTAGAAGTATAAAATAATTAAAAATGATAATTAGTTAAAGTAAATGTGAAATAGTCTGAGTTTGTCTTGCACACTTACTTTTGGAAGAAGTGTATTAAAAGAAAGCTAAACTTATTTAGAATTGGTTCTAAAAAGAATCGCCAGAAATAACTGTCAAATTCTGAAAAAAAATTACTTTCATATTTTTGTCCTATGAAAAGAGAATCTTTCACTATTGTAAGTTTAAAGTCGGGGTTCATTGAGCTAGTCCCGAGAGTATTTAAGGATACGGATCAGTGGATGGCGTCAGAAGGTGGTTAGACAATAGAAGGAACGAATCCTGCTGGCTGCGGCAAAGATGGTTAGAAGGCAGAACGGAGTGATACGTCACAGAGATGGGACAGGCTGACAGCCTGCTTGTGAGAAAGTCGCTATCAGAGCAAAGTGTAGAAAGGTTTCGACATTCTTAAAAAGTACGTCGACGAAAGACATTTCTCACTAACGTAAAGCTTTCCAAGGACACTTGTGGGAAAAGTAAAGTAGAAGTAAAATAGACAGATATAAAAAAAAAAAAAAAAATATATCGTTAAAACCTCCCTGAGAATCTCGATCGAAATATGCATAGTTTTCTCGTTTGTCTATTAGGTCAGTTAAACTGTATTATTAAAAAGTAATTTCTTAATTTCAACGTTTTTCGCGTCCTCTTCTCAAAGTGATTTTTTTCTTTAATGATTTGAACAAAATATAATGTGAATCTTTTAGAATCAATTATTTCTATAATTTTATGTTATGTAACTTTGTTTCTAAAAAACGCATAAAAGGAATTTTTTGTACAAACCTGTAAAATTTGTATTTTGTTATATTGTTTTGCATCAGTTTAATAAATGTTTATATCTTTCAAATTTCCGAGATAGTTTCCTAGTCTTTGTTACGGTTTGCATCTTTTTTAATATTCAGAATAATAAAGCGGACGTTTTCCCTTCTCCCACTCCCCTTCAGAAAAAAACAAAATCTTTTAATATAGTTACTATTAAATGTTGTAAACACTCATTGAATTCTTTTAACTTTTCAGTAACATTTTTAAGGAATGCAGAATAAACACCAAAAGTATGACTAGTGCTTAAAAAGAAGGCAGAGATGTCACTACTTGTTGTTATTGTTGCTTTAGCGTTTATATATCCTTGCAAAGAACTTCTAATCTTATTTTCTCCCGCCAGTGCACCGGTCCCCACCCCTGCACTATAAAAATAAATCTGTTCACATCTAAATATACGCACATATTTTCATTTGGCTTTTCTTAAGTTATTTTGTGGATACACCCACAGACATAGAGAGAACCGATTAACGTTTCCGACATGTAATAGTGGTGGTATGTAGAATAAATATTGCAATTTCTTTTTTGTAATCTTATAATAGACCAACTTGAAATCTACGGTATTAAATTTTAGAAAAAAACACCGGCGTAATCCGATTATCAAAATTTGTTCAAATAATTGTAGCATGAAGCTAAAGAAAAAAAAGAAATAGAACTTTCAGAGAACGCCGTAGAGGCTTTAAGACAAACAAGAGATGCTATTAACAGGAAGATGGTTAAAAACTTACTTCATTCAACCTGAGAGGCGGTAATGTTTATCCGTCTGCCTTATGGCGTCAGTGGAGAGTGAAGGAGAAAACACTTGAAATCTGGACACTTGACGAGAAAGAGAAAAAGACATGAAGATAATGTGGAAAGAAAAAGAAACGTTGTACGCGCTGGCACAAGCACTACGATGAGGTACGTCCTTGATATGCGCACACAATCGGTGTGAAGGTAAGAAAAGGAAAAAAAGATGCAAGAGAGAGAGAGAGAGAGAGAGAGAGAGAGAGAGAGAGAAGGCAGGAGACAAGAAATGTGAGATAAAAGAAATAGAAAGTTGGAAAGAAAATATAGTAATATCATATGAAAGAAAGAAGCGCATATGAAACGGAAGACGGGCACAAAAAAAAAAAAAAAGAAAATGTTAGAAAAAAGGAGGACAAAAGGATTGGAAAGAAGGAAGAGCGATAAAAGGAACAAACAAGAAAAAGAGAGAAAGGGCTTAGAATGGAACGAAGAAAAGTAAAACTGAACTTTAGGGATTTTTTTTTTTTTTGGTGTGGGGGGTATTATCAATTTAAAATAACTCTTAAATTGCTATAGTGGGTTTACAGTGAGAAAGGTAAAGATTCTAAGAGAAAATGTTGTTGATAATCTGAAGGCACATCGAAATTTCCTAAAGAAATACCCCCCCCCTGAACTGGCGCCCATTCCTCTAAACCCTACAACAAATGCCTTACTACTTTTTGCTTTCCAGCCTATTAGAAATCATCTCCAGTACTTCCTGTTTTTAAGAATTGTGCTGAAGCTTCTCATTCGTTGAATTATTATCCAATAGTATTTTACCTCTTTTTTGACAAAGACAGTGGATATCGACTTGGAACGAAAGATCGAGGAGCCGAGTTCGAATTCCAGTTGAATTTCTTGCATTCAATTACGTACAAATACCCTTGGGAAAGGTATTAATCCGTCTCTTCTCTCTAGTTATGGATTAAATAATAGGACAGTTTGGGTTCTATAGCCTTGGCTGGCAACCAGTCTACCGTAGAAACCAATGGCAACCTACTTCGGGATAGTCTTCTGCCCAGTCAATCATGTCTCCAAAGAGACATGAACGCCGAAGCGTGTATCTCGTATGGCACTTAAATGACTGACTAACTGAGGCTCTAATCAAGTCCGAATTAATTAAGCATTTCACTTCGCACGATTTTCTTTCAAACAAACAATACGGCTTTCGATTCTCTAGGTCAACCGCCGATATGTTAATGGTTATCACTGAAACTAACTGTCAAGCTTTAGATAAGAACGGCGAAGCTCTGACTATGGCTTTAGATATCTCATTTGACTTCTTCACAATTTCAAATGGATATGGTGTCGCCGGTCGAATTTCGATCTGATCTAATTTTTCTTAACAAATCGCGTTAAGAAAGTCCTGTTGAACGGTCACTTTTCTAGTTCCCTTTACAATAATGCGAGTGTCCTTCAAGTCTCTACCTTTGGGCTTACCTTGTTTCTTTTCTTTATTAACATTCTCCCTTGATGTCATCAGTCTTCAACTCGGTATTTATACCGAAGGCACAACTATTTACTCCTGTCTTAATAAAGTTCAATAAAGTAAAACTAGCAGCTGATCTTGAATATAAGCGTCAATCAGTTGTTATCTGGGACAAATAATGGCCTGAAAATTTTATCACCTCCGAAACAAAACTGCTGGTTTTTAGTAATCTTAGCGCTATATTATTTGCTGGATGTGTATGGCTTATGCCGATCTCTAAGAGAGCAACTCATTACACCTTATTGATCTCACCTTCTCCATAGACATGAAGAGGAATGATAATATTGAATCGATTGCTAACTAGGCCTTATGTTACGAATGTTGGTTCATTGTATCGTCCAAGACAATTTATTATCGCCAGAATCCATATTACATGTTTACAAGTTTACCATTCATCCATCCACTGAATATTGCTACCATATATGGTCTTGTGCTCCTGATATATATTTCGAGATTCTTGACAAAATCCAAAGAAGTCTCGTTGATATTATCGGAACTGACCTGGTATCTTGGATTCAGTCACTTTCCGAGAACCGTTATTTGGTTTCCTTCTGTTTTTTCTAGAAATATTTTCATGGCAATTATTTTGATAAGCTTTCCTCCTTTGTACCTAGACAGCATGGATTACTACTAGATTGGCAATTAAGTATCATCATTTGATTGTGAAAATAGCTTGATGCAACCGTCTGTCCCATTCTCATAGTTTAATTTCTCGTATTTCAAGCCCCTATAATTCACTTCCGGTTTCTTGCTTCCTTGTATGAATATTTATTTCTAAAAGATTTTTCAAAGAATTATTCAAATACTTAAAAATTCATTTAATATTTATTTTATTCTTAAAACTTCTACATACCTAACCACTGTTTTTGTATGTTATACATGATTGGGTGGTGTTGTATCCTTTGAAAAGGTTACAAACAGATAAGGTGGTACTCAAATGAAAGAACAGCAAAACATGCGTAAATGAAAGAAAGAGAGGTTTATTGTAAACAGAATACACTACGGCAAGACAGGGAATCTGGAGGCAGGCACATAATTGCCGAAGCTACCTTCCCACCAAGGCAGGTGGGACTCTACTATTCGTCGGAGCTTCGCTTGGGTCCCTCTCTGCTCGGAAGCAGAGAGGTGAACAAGAAAGTACTTGCTCAAGACCGATCGCTCAATCCATAAGCAAGACTAGATGCGGAAGCAAGTCACTGTGCTCTCTATATATGGCTACTAATATAGTCAGTCCACATAGGTAATAGGAAGCGTGGGAAATTCCATTACAGCACCTCCCCACCAGAGCTAATTTCCACATGATTTTTTTGCCCAATACCTTTTTTTTGGGGGGGGGAGGTCAGGACATAATTCTTTGACTTTTTCCTCTTCCTAGTACTTTTACGTCTCACTAATTTTTTTGTGCTGGTGAGATTTGAGGCATTAGCGATATTTGGGAAGCAGACACTTCCGGCACTGGTGGGGTTAGAGATACTTTCATCGGTACTGGTGAAGATATGGGAACTGATATTTCGAATGCGTCATATATCACTTCCATTGGTAATTCTTCACTAGGTGTGACATCTTTTTTATGCCTTAGCCTTAACTGATTTAAATGTCTCTTGCATTCAAGTCTTCTTCCTTTGAACATGTATATCATTCTTCCAAGTCGTTTGGTGATAATTACGTTTTCTCAGAAGCTTTTTCCTCCTTTATAATTTCTGAAGAAAACTCTGTCTCTTAGTTTGTAAAATTGGTTGCAAAGTTCACTTTTTCTACCGCTTTTTTGTTGCACTAGGCAACAGCATGTTAAACACTGACCGAATTTTTCTCGTGAACATATTCGGCTGGTGATAAGCTTGAATCTATGTTCAGATTGGGAGTAATCCTGTAAACCGCTAAAAACCTATTTTACTCCTCTCATCAGTGTCCATGTCTTGATTCTTTTTTAGAGCCCTTTTAAAAGTGTCTACGGATCTTTCTGCTTGCCCATTTGATCTCGGGTGGTAAACAGATGCCGTAATGTAGTCTATGGACAAAGATGTGCAGAAATTCTTAAATTCTCTGCTGGTAAACTGTGCCCCGTTGTCACTAACTAAAGTTTTTGGTATACCGAAACGACTAAAAAGCTCGTTTAGTAAATTAATAGTATTTGCGGATGTCGGATGTCTACACTGGAATATTTCCGGTCACTTGAAGTAACTGTCCACGATAATAAAGTAGTAGTAATCATTTATTGGTTCAGTGTAGTCGATGTGTAACTTCATCCACGGTATATCCGTTTTAAGCCACGGCTGAATTTTTATTAGTGGTGCTTTTGCCGCAAGTCGAAAACCTGTACACTCTTTTACCATTTTTTTATCTCCTGGTTCATCGTAGCCCAATGCGTATAGCGGTTTCATTCTTGACATACCAGGATGACCTATATCAAATTCCTTCAAGATTTTCATTTGCATTATATATGGTATTACCACTCTATCGGCATATAATAGGACTTGCATGTAGATTGAGAAAGGTGATATTTTAGATCTTTTTAAGTTATTCTTTCAACCCTACCTGTTTCTTCAATTATTTTTAATGAATTCGTCCTTCTCAGCTGCTTTTTTTAAATATCTTCTCGGGTCACGGTAACTCCTTAATTGTATTGCATAATAGTGCTGATAATTCTTTTTCATTTCTTAAAGCAGCTATTACCGTGTCTTATAGTTCTGCAAATTTTGGAATCAATCTAGACAAATTGTCAGCGTGTCCTAGTTCTTTAGAGGGAAGGTATTCCATCTTAAAGTTGTAGTTTAACAAAATTATTACCCAGCGCTGTAACCTGTTAGCAGTGTGCGTGGGTGTACACTTTCTTGATTCAAAAATTGTTAACAGTCTACTATCCGTCTGTATTTCAAAATTTCTTCCATGGATGAAACCTGTAAAATATTTAACCTCCTAAATTATGGTCTGGCTGTTTTTCTCGGTCTGGCTATAACTTCTTTTTGCCGGAAGCAGGGTTCTGGAAGCATGGACTTTGTAGTCTCATCTTCAAACTTGTTCAGAATTGCTTATCTGATTCCATAGTTGCTAGCGTCAGATGTTACAATTATTTCTTTTTTAGGATCAGAATGCGCTAATGATAAAACTGATACCTGACAGCTTTTTATTTTCTGGTACGCATCTCCGCATTCTTTAGACCAAATCCATTTCGCGCCCTTTTCTAATAAGTCATTCAGTGGGGATCTAAGATCATACATTTTGGGAATGTAGATATTGTAATAGCATAAAAACGCCCGAAGATTAGTGACGCTGTTTGGTGGCGGCATATTTTTAACAGCTTTGGACCTTTCCGGGTCTGGTCTTCTTCCGTTCTCGTTGATTATTTGCCCCAAATATTTGATCTGCTTCATGAAGAAGTCGCATTTATCTGAACCTAGCTTGAAGCCATATTCATCAGTCTTCTTGAACACTACCTTGATATGTTTTTGTGCTGTTCGTTGTTTTCGCTCTTTAACAATATGTCATCCAGACATGCTATGGCAAATTCTAGCCCAGCTAAAATTGTGTCCATTATTTGTTAAAACAAACTGGGAGCCACCTTTAAACCAAACGGGAGACGATTTAGTTTGTAGAGTCCCTTGTGTGTAATAACTTTGAGCACTGTTCATCCACTTTCACTTGTAGAGATGCGTCAGACAGAATCTATTTTAGAAAAACACTTTGCCACCATTCAGCTTAGGTGAAGGTAACGGATATTATTGTTCTTTTTTACTTACAAACACTGTAAGCGCAGCCCAATCTGAGTAGTCAACTTTAGAAATTGTAACCATTTTCTCTAACCATTCCAGTACTTGGTTTACGTATTTTAAAGCTGACAATGATACATTTCTTTTTGGTTTGAATACTGGTCTTATGTTGTCTTTAAGTTCGAACCTGACCTCAGTTTTCGTGCATTGTCTGAAACCTTCAGAAAACATGCACGGAAATTCGTTTTTCAGATCAGAAATAAATTTTTCAGTTTCTTCAGATTTTATCTTTAGTGACACGTCCATTTTGTTGCAAAATGAATTTACAGGTAATTCTCATAAATCGAAAAGCACGATCCAATTCGTACCAAATAAATCCGTCTTACATCGAAAAACATAGACTTTTGATTTGAAAGTCCTCTCCCTGAATGATACGTTGCATCTAAATTCGACACTGATGTTTAACTTTTTCCCAGACACTCCTGTAGATATTTTTTGGTACTCGTCAATGATGACCAACCTATTTCCTTCCATGTTTGTTCATTCACAATAAAAATGTCGCTTCCAGTATCCAACAATAACTTCACCATATGATTATTTATTTTCGTATTTACATATTTCCTTTTTTTACCTTTTTCAGTTTCGTTCTTGGATAAAACATTTACTTTTGATTTACATGTTTGCTTCTTTCTTTTCTGTTTATACCAACAGTGGGAGTTTTTGTAATCGACATAGTCACACTCGAAACAAAACTTATCCTTAAAGAAACCACCCTTTTTCAAATGCGACCTCCACGGTATCACACTGGGATATTTTTAGCTTAGATTTTCAAATTTCGGTTGTTTTATCGCTTGGACTCGTGAAATGTTATTTTCTTCGATCCGCGTATTGTCTCTTTTTACACTTATCAATCTCTACCATTCCTCAGTCACCTTCTGTAGCGTAATTTAAGGGTCTTCCTTCATAATTGTCACAATCCTTGATCTGATGTCTTTGTCTTTCGCCGCTGTAAGCCCCTGGACGAAGATTAAACATTTAAACATATCGACGAAAGGTCGCCTAATTTACTGAATATTTTCAACTTGAGTTGATCGAATCTATAATTACTACTGTTGTACATTTTACAAACAGTGTCTTAGGTTTTTCTCACTGTGAGTTGGAACCGCCACTGTTGTATCCTCTTAAGAGTTTACAGACAGACAAGGTGGTACCCGAATGAAATAACAGCAAAACATGCGTAGATGATAGAAAGAGAGGTTTATTGTAAAGAAAATACACTACGGCAAGACAGGGAATCTGATGGCAGGTTAGTAATTGCCGAAGCAAGTCACAGGTATCTCCTATGCTCACTATATTTGGCTACTAATATAATCAGTCCACATAGGCGATAGGGAGTGTGGAACATTCCGTTACAACAGGTGTCACTAGCCATACATATTGGCTGTGGCCTAACATTGTCCAGTAGTCACGTCTATGACTTCGGAATCCTCTGGCACTTCCTCGTTGGTGTCATGAGGAAGTGCTGCTGCAAAGCTGGAATCTTCGGAAGAAAGTCCACCTCCTCACAGGTTACAAAATGTCCAAAGGAAGAAACCGCCGATGATCCGCACTGTGTGGGAAGAGAGACAGAGGACAGACTATAGCTAGAAGGCAGGCTAAAAGATTTGTGTCTTGTTGTCACTTCGTCAATAATATCTGTACATATGAGATTTAAGTGTTGTAAGAGTTTAATATTTAAATGACATCAAGAAGTTTAGTAATGATACCAACACTCGAATGCGTAGATGTCGTCATCAGCTGCAACAACAACATCTACTGCTAGTCCATTGTAGGTCAAATGATTCCACATTTATCCTTCAATGACAACAGTGAGGATACTATTTTGTGTTACATCTTACCTGCAAGAACCTCTATTTTATTTCGTCACCTTTTTAGTTTTTTCTTATTACGTTTACTTTCCATCAAGCAATATTTTACGCCATTTGTTATTGTTTTTTCTTGTTATATGTTTCGCTCATTTCCATCTAACCGTTTAATCACTTCCATCATATCTTATATCTTTATCTACTCATATTGACCTCCACCCGTTTTTTAAGATTACCGCATTGCTCTTTGTACAGATGTATGTGCATTCATGTAGTTTTCTAGCGATTTTGTTAATTTCCATGTTTCGCATTCGGACTCCATAGCTAACAGTATACACTTTTCATGTTATTGACAAAGTGTGTTGTGGTGTTGTTATAGTGCTTTTCTACAAGGAATGGACTCTTCCTCTTACTATATATAATTACCTGCGTGACTTCCGGATGGCAGTTGAAGGCAGTTAGAAACAACAGCTAGTACACAGTTAAAGCTAACTACTATTCAGGCAATAAGCAGCGTAACTGTATCGCTCGGGCTACTTATTTCTATTTACTTATTATTAACACTTACCTTGTACGTATATTATTGGTATACTAATACAGTGTTTTGAACCTATCTCCTGTGTTCCGTGTCTTACTTTCGACCAAACCGGTCACTACAATTTTGCGGCGAAGTTTCGCAACAACAACTTCACAACAAATTGACGAAGAAGATCAACAACAGTTGTAATGACTCGGAAGGAGAAATCGGCAAGCCGAGTTCGAATTCCAGTTGATTTCGGTGCATTCACTTATACGCAAAAGCCCCTGGGAAAGGTGTTAATCTATTTTACTCTCTCCAGCTATAGCAGGACAAATTGGGTTCTATAGCCTTGGGTTATCAACCAGTCTATCGCAGAAAGAAATAGCAAATTATTGCAGGAAAATCTTCTGCCTAATCAGTCATGTCTCTTTCGAGACATGAAGGTTCAAGTTTGTATTACGTATGGCACTTAACTGACTGACCGAATTTTAATTATACGAGGTGGTCCAAAAATAGGTCGACAGCAGGTGGAATAAGTTTGTGTATCGGTTATATTAGTATATTTTTCTAACTCTTATTTTATTCGTGACTTTGTGTGATCGAATCATTGCAGTACATCATATCGCTTATTTTGATATAGTTTTTGTTAATACTTTGAATTCCCAATAACTAGCGCATTCTACTGAGTCAAATATCTTTTATAGCCAACCAAATCTAAACAAAATGTTTTATTATATTATTTTCTCTCCCCTCTTAATCAATTGATCTTTTTTGTACATTGTTGAGTTTTTCAACGAGGATATTTTTTAAATCTGTTTCTAAGCAACCTTGAGAATAATTTGTTCGATAGTAATATGATAAAGTATCGATTAAAAAAATCAAAGGTACTAAACTTGTTATTCTACTTTTTTTTACAATAAAATAGATGGCTACTAGCTTTGAAAAGAAAGACATTATACACTTGCTTTTAAGTCCTGTTAATACTGACTACTTACCAGCTGACGTTGTTGGTCCAGTTTCTAGCCTTCATCGGGGCTTTGAACGTTATCTTCAGCTTGGCTTTGATTTGTGTAATGTCCAGGTCTTTTCTATGCATAATTGTAACAGGAGTAATATATTCGGTAGCTGTAACGTTAAAAGCAAAAACACTTCTCATAAGAGCAGAAACGAAAGTTCTAGATTCTATAATTGTTCTATGATTTATAATGGCCCTGTTGAGTTTCCCTTAAAAGATTTCATTGTTTCGGTGAACGGAAAAATGGTGAACGGAAAGATGGTCTTATGCAGTACCACACATAAAAAAAAAGCAAACTTATAAATTCCTTTGCACATATTTCGTGGAAACTCGTAATGTTATTGGATAAAACATACTACATAGTTATCATAGAACAATTTACTAATCGCAGCTTGACGACAATTTATCTATCGCTTTATTTTTACTAATCAAATTTTGTGCACTTTTTAGAAAGTAGGCACCAACCAGCTTTCTTAATTTTTCTAAAGCTCGCAATTTGATTGGCTAATTCTCTTCACAAAAATATTTCTGCACGAGACGCAATTTTTCCGCCGAGGCGTTTTATCCAATTTGAAAGGTATTTAAACCCTAGATTTTGTCTCCTCGGTCAGTGAGTATTCAAATGCTAATAGAATCCACGTCACGCCAAGCTTCGCACAATAAAACGTGCCAACTCACTCACTCACTCACTGAAACTGCCATGCTGAAATCAACAGTTTCTCAATCATACAGAATATTCTTCAACAAACTTTTCCTCACACAGAATATTCTTCCACGAATTTTTCACCATCTAGAATATTCACTCAGCTTTTCAATTAAATTACATATTGAACATTCAACCAAAAAATATCTTTTTAAAACAAATTTCTTTTCAGCAGAAACCTAATACAAAAATAGTCTAAGTGAGACAACTCCTTATTTTTATTTTTTACATTGTACATATTTTTACCTTGATTCATACCTGTGAACTTTGTAAACCAACAAATTTAATTTCCTCCAACATTGCTTATTTCGCAAATAACATCTTTCGTCTATTTGTTGAATACAATTATATTGTTATTATAACAAATGTTGTTTGTTTAAAAGATTGTTTTCAGAAATTAATTATATAAAAAATGCGGGTTGAAGTATACGTTTAGCGTAATTTCGCCACATTTTATTGGTGACCTCGACGAGGAAGACTCGACAGGTTTTGTTGACGTCACAGTCTGTTGTTGGGGAGGGATAATATTTAGTGATCTATACTTATGTGACACGCGTTTCACTGAGGACTAAGAGAGAGAGAGAGAGAGAGAGAGAGAGAGAGAGAGAGAGAGGCAAAGATGATAAGAAAAAATGATTTACCACCGGGACGAAAAGACATCCGGACGTGTCTTGCGTGTAAAATATTCCCAAAAAGCTTTACGAGTTGTATATTTAAAGAGAATAGACCTCGGAGTCGGATAGACTTTCGCGAGAATTCTTTTTAACCTATGCAAATTTAAACTTTTACTCAATTTACAAAAAGTACTTAAAGAGGCAACAGAGAAATATTGCGTCTATAGTAGCGAACAGGAAACACGTATTATTGGATTGTTTGACTTACGTTTCTCTGTAGTGTTGAAGGAAACAGATTAGGGAAACTTATTATATGTCAGTAGAAACTGACTACAGTCTCCTTCGTGCCCTCTTGCCGGTACCCAGTTCCCCGTGCAGAAGGACCTTCGGAATCCTCCCATCAGTGCACTCTTGTTTCCCATGTTTTGCTTTCGTGGTAAGGCGATGCTAGTGTTTACTCTCCAGAGCGCAGGCCTGGACACGGATTTATGAGAGATTGACGGTTGCCCATGCAGCACGTGCTCCATCTCCACGCCACTGATGTTGTCCAAGTGAAAGGAAGAGTCCAATGCAATTTGGTACCGGCATCGTCGCGGGAGTTGCCAAAACGAAGTCAGACATAACATTGGATTGTCTTAGGGACTCCGGCTCCGAATTCGTCCTCAGGGTTTACTCCCGAAGCCTTTCTCATGAGTGGGCATGACCGCTAGGCAGCGGAGGTTTAAATTCAGTTTTCCCGGGTTTAGTGTTCCATCTACCCGAAGTATATTTATATATATATATATGTGTGTGTGTGTGTGTGTGTGTGTGTGTGTGTGTGTGTTACATTAAAAGTTGCAGTAAACAGTTGGTCATTAAATGTACCACTTTAAAATTATCTTTATATATGTTAAACGATAATAGTAGAAATCAATAAATAAGAAAATAATAATAGTATAAAAATTATCATCAAACACATGAGAAATTTTCTTTCTTGTCAAAAATATTTGAAAGACGCATAATAGAAGAAATTGATTATTCCGGATCAAATAAAATAATCGCTATGACGTTTCTTAAAAATTTGAAAATACGTCATCGGCTATAAAAAAATAAAATGTTACGTTACAATCAATAAATAAGAAAAGAGTAAATTAATAAAATTATAGGCAAACGTTGTTTAAGATATTTGAATGATAAGTGATAGAGAAAGAAATCGACGATACTGAACCAAAACAAACATCACATCGAAATGCTAATTCTACAATTTCGAAAATTATCACTCTTTCATAAAGAAAGAGAAATATTACGTTTAAATACAAATATAGCAGGATTATTTGTGCCAATGTATAATTAATTTAACAAATATATGTTCTTATGACAATTCTTAGCAAGACATTCTTAATAAATTAAACTTAAAATAACTTATTTTAAAAACAAAACAATTGATGTATACCACGACTTATGTTAAAAGGAAATGAATATGTATTTTAATAAAAATTATAAAAGCATAATAATATAGTAAAAATTATAATATAATAAACAAAAAAACAAATATAATAATAAATAGATAAATTTAAAATAATCAAGATTTCCTTTTTAAAATACAACATGGATTTCTTTGAGCAATGAAAAAACATGTCTATTCCTTCGGGAGTAAACCCTGAAGAAAAATCCGTAGGCGGAGTCCCTATGACATCAGCGTTTTATCTGCTATTAAATCATTACGAGCAAAATTATTTAGTAGACTGTGCAATGAGTTTAGTCCTGGACGAATGTCGGACGTATTAAACCTTGTGCCAGACTAACATAAGCTCAGTAAATATCTATACCGCAAGCACGTTTAAAAACCCTATTTAAAGTTAACCACATGCACAGACCTCAATAATACCTAAGGAAATACATTCACACATACATTACACTTACAAATACATGCAGACGCATTTGATTTACATAAAATAGGGTTTTATGGGAGTTGAATCGGCTACAAGAATGAAATGAATTCAAAATAAAAGAATAAGAAATCGAATAACAAAAAACGTAAACTTCCGATAAAAATAGAGAAATAAAAGATTCTTTCCTTTTGACTTTTTGTCTCTCGTATGTCGTCGTCGTCGTCGTATTATTATTATTATTATTATTATGATTATTATTATTATTCGTTTTCTTCTTAATGACATTTATGCTCTTTTTTTCCTTTTTCTTACGTTGTTTCTTTTGTTTCTCTTCTTCACCCATCTCTTTCTTTCTTCCTCTTTCTTCTATTTATCTCTATATTTTTATTGAGTTTCTCTTTATCAACCAGTTTTAATGTCTGCATCATTTATTTTAGGACGGGGTGCAGGAAATTTTTTTTTGACTCGATCTACTTCTCGGAATCAGAATTTAAAATAACCATATATAAAAATACTCTATGAATGGAGGAATAGGTCAAGCCGTGAACTTTTCAGCAGCCACTCATATATCTTTTTACCAATTTACTGATCAATGTATCTTTCTACTGAACGAGTTTTTTTCATTTCTTTTTGTATGATGGACATTATTTCCATCAGTAAATGAGGTTACAATTGACACTTATAACCTCTCTCATAAATGAGTATCAAAGTTGTAAATTTACAAAATCTGTTTAAAAATGACCAATGATGTGATCAGTATCGAGAAACATGTTTAGAAGTGAAAGGGATTTTAACGTATCTTCTCGAAAATTTCTCTAACTTAGGTGATGACAGATTATTAGTTACTAACAACATTGAGGCTGTATCTTGAGCATTATTACTACTGTTATTATAACTACATTATTGTTATTATTACTACTGTTATTATAACTGCATTATTGTTATTATTACTACTGTTATTATGACTGCATTATTGTTATTATTACTACTGTTATTATAACTGCATTATTGTTATTATTACTGCTGTTATTATAACTGCATTATTGTTATTATTACTACTGTTATTATAACTGCATTATTGTTATTATTACTGCTGTTATTATAACTGCATTATTGTTATTATTACTACTGTTATTATGACTGCATTATTGTTATTATTACTACTTTTATTATAACTGCATTATTGTTATTATTACTACTGTTATTATGACTGCATTATTGTTATTATTACTACTGTTATTATAACTGCATTATTGTTATTATTACTACTGTTATTATAACTGCATTATTGTTATTATTACTACTGTTATTATGACTGCATTATTGTTTTTATTACTACTGTTATTATAACTGCATTATTGTTATTATTACTACTGTTATTATGACTGCATTATTGTTATTATTACTACTGTTATTATAACTGCATTATTGTTATTATTACTACTGTTATTATAACTGCATTATTGTTATTATTACTACTGTTATTATGACTGCATTATTGTTTTTATTACTACTGTTATTATAACTGCATTATTGTTATTATTACTGCTGTTATTATAACTGCATTATTGTTTTTATTACTACTGTTATTATAACTGCATTATTGTTATTATTCAGTTGTGCGTTCGACGCTCAGTGGGTGCCACATACATTTTGGCCTTGTGCCAAAACTATGATAAGCTTAGTTTTGAAAAGGAGCCTTGGCGTAAGGTAGTTGCTAGCGAGTTAGTCTTGTTGCCTATAACGACTGAGTAAGGATTTTGATAATTAATTGGCGCCCATAATTTTGTGCTTATACCAAACTAAACGTATTTTGCTATACGGTTATTGTTGCTTAACCTAAACTTAATCTATAGCAAGAATATTAGTGCAGTATCTCCACTATGCAAACACACACGTGCACGTTCACGATCTCTCTCTCTCTCTCTCTCTCTCTCTCTCTCTCTCTCTCGCACGTACGCACACACCTCCTTTCTGCATAATTCAAACAACATTTCCGAATAATTTCTTTCCTCAAATGTTACACCTTTTTTCCACGCGTATATTAAATTATTTTATCTATTTCTAAATCTGTACGAAATGTAGCAATGTATAAAAACATAAAGAAAACCCTGCCTGAGCCTCTAATATTAATTGGCACTGTAGAAACATTCAATGTACGCGACCGTTGAACTGAGCTTCATAAAATACTCTGATGTTTGCCGTTGCTGTCAACATCTCATAGCTATAAAAACAATTTGAAAACCTAATTAGAATCAACGAATAAAACATTTACAATATATCACATGTTTTTCATGGTCGATGAAACATAGACATATGATAGCTGCCTCGTTGTCCAGTTTGGCTATCACACTATAACTGTAAGACTTAGTTATGACTTGAGATATCAATCAATGTGCATGAAATTTTTAAACTAGGGAAACAAAAACAGCAGGTACCCAGAGAAGACTCAACATCAGACTTGGATACCTTAACGAAAGCTCAGTGGTCCTACACACCCATTGGGCTTACGGCATACTTGGAAACCTACCCAGGTATTTCTAAAATAACACACACACACACACACACACACACACACACACACACACACACACACACACACACACACACATTTGTCTATATTTCTGAGATGAAGTAGTATTTACAGTATTTACATTATTCGGACTATTGTCCTCATCTTTGTAGCCATTTGTACGACGTTGTACGCTCTGGCCTTCTTCAGATGCTAGAATTTCGAACCGAACTCTTTATTACAATCACTGGGGTATATCATTCTCATTCCTTGCGTAGAGTTTCGATTGGAAGTCATGAGTTATCTCCCTATAACCCTCTAAGTTGCTTGTTCACCGCTGCTGTAGCCTGGTATTGAACTCACAACTCTAAGAGTCAAGTCAGGACAAGAACAACCGAATTTTTGGGACTTATAAACCTAATGTCAAGTAACACTTTTTTTTACCAGAGTTCATATTGCAATTCTTTATGTTAATGGTTTTCTCTAGTATTTTTTATGTTAATGGTTTTCTCTAGTATTTTTTACCAGAGTTCATATTGCAATTTTTGACATTAATGGTTTTCTCTGGTACTCCGTATTACTGGTTCCTATATTGTGTTCATCTCTATGCTTGATCGGCTTAGGAGATTTTTAAAGCCTAGCGTATGTCCTGATTCATTAAGTCTACGTAGTTTCCAGTGGCGTTCTCTATCTATTATTTAAACTTTATCTCATAAGGGGGCGGTGATCCCTTTCTCCCTGCATATGTGGTCAGCTACGCCTGATCTTTTTATTTCCCCTCGTGCTACGGCCTTGCAATGTTCTTGTAGCCTTACCTTAAGGGGGCGGCCTGTCTCTTCTTAATATTTCTTTCCACGACTACATGGAATGGCGTACACACAGTTCTTAGTCATGTCCTCCTCTGCTGGGGATCTTACTCGGGAGAGGTACCTGTGAAGTGTAGAACCACTTCTGAAGATCGCCCTGATGTTATATAGACTACAGATCCTTTGTATTTTTTCCGATAACCTCTTCACAAAGGCTTGACTGTCCGAAGCTGTTTTCTGAGAGTTGTTATTCTCATGCACCTTCCCTTCCGTGTATGTTGCAGTTGTTGTCATGTAGCCTGGATAATTGTTTCGTCGTAGAGTTCTGCTTATACTAACCATTTCCTGTTCGTATGACTCTGAATCACCGCTTATGACTTTTGCTCGATGTTGAAGGCAGCGAACAATCCATTTCTGTACGTTGTATGGGTGGTGGGAGTTGAAGTTGAGGTATTGTCCGGTGAATGTTGGCTTGCGGTATACGGATGTCTTGAACCCCACCTCTGTTCGAGTTATTAGTACATCCAGCAATGCCAGTTTGTTGTCACACTCAATAGTCTTATTGAGTTCACATGGTCGAGTAGCGTCTGGACCTCCTGCTGGTGTCAGTCATACAGTTGGCTTTAGAACAGTGATGGTGATAATGCTAAGCCAGTGATGGTGATAATGCTAAGCCTTCATCCTGCCGATATATATCTGATCCCAATCCGAAGTGTGTTGTTTGTGTGCAGAAAGTCAGCATCTTCATCAGGTTGTCTAGTGGAACACTAATACGTTCTTCTAGGGATAAGTCCTAAGTCAGTCTGTCCCTGACTATCGATAGTGCCTCTACCGTGAGTACCTTGGTGAACAAACTCTCTACATCCAGGCTCACCATCTGGTTGCATTGGATGGGAGCATCTTTGATAAGTTCCACGAAGTGGGCGGAGTTTCGAACATATGATGGTGACTTTGCTATCAGTGGGTCAATTATATCTACAAGGAAGCGACTCAGATGGTGGCACACCGAGCCTAAGCGGCAAACAATTGGCCTGAGCGGAATACCGTCTTTATGAATCTTAAGTAGACCATATATGTAAGGTAGCTTGCAGTAACTTTGAGACAACTGCCTGTGTGTTCTAGGCTGGAAGTAATCCTTGTTCTTGATTAAGATCTGCGACAGCTGTCGTTCTGCTTTCAACGTTGGGTCTTTCTTTACCTTGCTATAGCTACCACTTGTAATGAAGTCTTCCAGTTTCTTGGTGTATTCAGTTTTGTCCATCACTACATTTGCATTGCCTTTATCAACTGGTAGTATAATGATGTTCTCATTCCTCTGTAAGGTCCTGATTACCAGCCCCTCCTCTTTCGTGATGTTTGGTTTAGGTGGCTTGGCTTTCTCCAGTGTCTGTCTCACTTTCCATCTTAACACATCCGCCTGAGCCTGAGGGATGCTCAAGGCTAATTCCCGATGCGGACAATGATGTCTAAGTATGGTATCTGCCTAATGGTTGTTGCGAAGTTGAGACCCTTGTTCAGCACTGACTCCTTAGAGGCACTCAACTGATGTTGAATGATGTTGACAACTGCCTTCACATAAAAAATTGCAATATGAACTCTGGTAAAAAAAGGGTTACTGGACCCATTATAATGTTCATAAGTCCCAAAAATTCAGTTTTCATGTCCTTAAGGACACATGGTCCAGTGGATATAGACGTTGGTTAGTTCCTGACTTGACTCTTAGAATTGTGAGCTCAAGTAACTTGGAGGGTTAGAGAGAGATGACTCATGACTTCCAATCGAGGCTTTACGCAAAGATTGAGGATGATATACTCCAGTGATTGTAATAAAGGGTTCGGTTCGAAATTTCTAGCACCTGAAGAAGGCCGGAGCGTACAACGGCCGAAACGTCATACAAATAACAACAAAGATGCGGACAATTGACCGAATAATGTAAATACTATATATATATATATATATATATATATATATATATGTGTGTGTGTGTGTGTGTGTGTGTGTGTGTGTGTGTGTGTGTGTGTGTGTAGCGTTGATGGGTTTAATGACGGTTAATTGACTGAGCGAAACATCAAAGTTCATTAATCTCAATATCATAGTTAGTTGCAAATGTAGGTACCTCCATTCATTTTCGATACCTAAATTTAAATTGAATTTTTAAAAATAAAAAAACCTTTCTTGAAGTCTTACTTTTAACTTTAATTGAAAGCCAAGAGATTAAATTTACTAATTCCATTCTCTCGTGTATTTCAAACTGAAATTACATTGATTGGAATCTAAAAATTTTTTTAGTTTAAAAAATTTAAATTTTTCGGCCATTTCTCATCGATCGACACATTTTGTAAACAGTAGCCAATACTTGATTTTAAAAAATCTTGCAAAAATAAAATTTACCTCGCTGAAACATTATTTTATTAAAATTAGCAAATTTAAACTTGCTTTAATCTGATTTGAAACAAATATTGCTTGCTTACTGACTGAAATGTACGACAAAAGCGTTTCTTAAGCACGGTAGTCCTCTTATCAGGGTCACCTGAGGTAATGAATGATTTAATCACAAACAGAAGCCGTCAAAAACGCTATGTATGGCGACAACCATGACATAACTGTATGTAATCGTAATCGCACGTTTCTTTTTTTTTCTTTTTTTTTTTTTGGTTTTTAATTACATAGTAAAATTAAAAAGTTAACATATTTTCAGCAACTATATAATATTTTATAGAATTTTAGTTAGTTTAGCTTTATAGCAATACGTTTGAACATGCTTTCTGAATAAATAAAAATTAATATAAAACTTACTTTTAAAATAATTTTACAATTTAATAAGAATGAAATTGAAATAACTAAACTAACTCATGTTATGCTAAATAGGAATTTAACAATAAAAAATGTATAATTTCAATGGTAAGGTTAGCAAAACGGCTATTGAAATGTTCAACAAAAACAGGCCAAACACGGGTTATAAAAAAAGGAAAACGTTTTCAATTTCTCTAAGTTACCTACGTTCACAATTAATGCAAAAGATGATGAAACTAGGAAGCAAATTACTTTAAATTTTGAAAGCTGGATTCGTGTAGATTTTTTTTTTGGGGGGGGGGGGATTCAGAAACACGTGGAAGTGAAAAGAATTGGGCACTAAATACAAATGTTCATTATAGGGAATTTTTTTTCCTTTAAGCGGGGTAACCCTTGAATCACGTGACTTTTAATGATAAATATCACGCACGTTCACTAATACAAATAAAATACGGCTAATCAGCATGCTTCTTCTTCTTCTTCTTCTTCTTCTTCTTCTTCTTCTTCTTCTTCTTCTTCTTCTTCTTCTATGTGCCTTGTCTTTTCAGGACGTAGGCGATCATGGCATTCCACGTCTCCCTATCCCTGGTGGCTCTTAGCACGCTTTCTCTTGTAACGTCTCGCGGCCCCCGTTCTGTCATCCACCTGCTCAGGCTCTTCAAATACGTTATCCGCTGCCTTCCTCTGTCTCTTTTTCCCCTCTATCTGGCCTGTTAGTATCAGGTTCTCCAATCCCTCCTTCCACATTGCATGTCCCAGGAACTTCAGTTGTCTCTTCCTGATGCTCAATATTAATTTCCTTTTCGTTTCCATTCTTTCCAACACCTCGTCATTGCTCACATGCTCTGTCCACGATATCCTCAGCATCCTTATGTAGATCCACATTTCAGCGGCTTCAAGTTTTCCCTTCATCTTTGTTGATATTGTCCAACATTCACTGCCATATTGAACTGACATCACATAGCAATCCAGTACTCTCTTCTTTATTTCTAGTGAAAGTTTCCTGTGTCTTAATACTTTACTCAGCTTCTGGAACGCGTCCGTCGTCATGCCAATTAGCCTTTGGATCTCTGTGTCGCACCTTCCATCTTCAGTTAGAACACTTCCCAGATATTTAAATTTTCATACCTGCTTGATTTTAACATCCCCCTCCACCTGTATTTGGCACTTTGGGCTGCATTTTTATGACTTTCCACAATAATCAGCATGCACACAACTAAAATGTTTTAATTATTTTAAAAAATCCATTGGCTAAATTATTTGTATTAAGTTTTTCAATTTTTTTACTCGTCACGCATTAATTTAACAAACTAGCGTTAAGGATGAAGGAGGAAATTTTAAGACATTTTTGAAACTTTATAAATTATTATAATAAAAAATAATAAAAATGAAAATAAGTTTAGTAAAAATTCATTATTCATTGAAATTTTTTCTTCTCCGCACACTATGATATTCTTAATATATATTGTTTATAAAACCAGTTAAAAGTTTACCTAGATAAAAAAAAAATAGCATAGTTTTATTGCATTTTTTTCGCAGTTCAGAGCAGATTTTCTAAAAATAGGCTAATTTAGAAGAAAAAATCACATTCCTCAATGACTCCTGAATTTAATTAATATTAGGTTTATGGGGAAACAATCGCGAATTTCAAGTCATTTTTCCGGAAATTAATTGGTGGTATGGTGTAGGGTAAAAGTATTTTTTACCAATATTTTCTGAAAGTAATAATTTAGAAGATGATTTCAGTCAATTATAAATAAATAAGTCCTGAAATGTTCATCAAAATCCGACCATTATTTGATTTTTGCAAGAATTTCCAAATTAATGTGTCTTTCACAGTCCAAAAAAGTACCTTTCGTAATATTACGTTTGCCGTTATAAACCCTTGTAAAAATTGCGCCACTCACGGACAAAAGAAAAATAAGATTTTCTACAAAAACTTCGAACGTGTTAGAAAGAAAAAATACTTTGATCTATCCTCTTAATAACAACATAAACATTTTGCCGATAAAAATTTATTTTTATTTAGTTTGGGGCCTTTCCCCCTCATACTATGCTTTTTTCCCCAGCGATTTATTGGAGATACCTAGGCAAATGTGATAGGATTGCACTTGAACCAGTCTAGAAATTTAGGTAGACAATGTAAATTTCCTTGAAAGAATTCCTATTAAATGTTACAACGATCAGGTATGCATGTATAGAACTACAACTGTAGATGTGACCTTGTATCACAACTAATTTAGTAAATAGCAACTCACACAAAAGAACATATATGTTGTCTTTCTTTCAGGAAGAAAGTCACTGACTTTCTTTGGGCAAACTTATTTCTCGAGGGAAGGCCCAATTCAGTGCTAGACTGTTCAGCGTCTGGCTATTCAGTGTCGAGACATTTTGTAGCCGTCAAAGACTTTTAATAATCAAATGAATTAATCAACTTTTATGAAATGTTTCTTTTTTTAACACCAGTTTTATTGATTTTTTTTACTTTTATTTATAGATATGACTTTTATATTTTAATGATCATTTGTTTTACTTTAACTATCAATGTTTGTCTGACATTTTTTTTGTTACAACGCAATATCAGTGATGTAAACTTTCTAAAGAAACAAACGCATTTAAGATTAATTTTTGCAATCGCTTCAGTTTCTTTTTGTCTGAATTTTTATATTCGGTACTGATCTTTGTTGTTTTTTGACACAACGTTTTGACTGTTGTGACCTTCGGCTTCCCTCAGGTAAATATCAAGCCAGGTAGCCAATAGGGAATTCCGAACTGAACCATTTATTTAATCAAGTTCTTCCTTCACGGGATGTACAGTGGATATCGACTCAGAACGAGAATTTAGAGTCGAATTCTAGTTGTATTCACTTATGCACAAATACTCTTGGGAAAGGTACTAATACGTCTCTTATCCTTCTAGCTATGGGTTAAATAGCAGGACAGATTGGGTTACGTAGCTTTGGTTGGCAACCAGTCTACCGCAGAAAGTAATAGCAACCTACTGCGGGATCATCTTCCGCCTAGTCAGTCATGTCTCTTTCAAGACATGATTGTCCACGCGTATATCACGTATGGCACTTAACTGACAGTCTTGTTCCACGGCTCATGTCTAGGGATATTGTCTAGTTTTTATTTTATTTAGTACTATTCAGTTATTTTTGGCTCGTTTTAACTGAGTTTGTACACACTGGCCAAACCAGCGATTGAACTCCCAATCACTATGTCACAAAATTCACAAACCAACGTTCTTACCCGCTAGGTCATTCTATATTATTTGCTAATATAAGTTTTATTTTTATTTAGTTTCAACAAAGGAAATATTTATTTCTTAATATTTTTCAAAGAATCTGTTGAGATGTCATCTTAACTTGCTTGGTGGTCAAGTTGACATTTTATCTCATAAATTTCTCAATTTGAGTAAAAATTCTTTTTGTCTGTTGCCGCTCAATCAAAAAGGATTAAAGATCAAACCATAGAAATGTTTCATCCCGACATTCAGGATACCCTTAAATTTCTTTATCAAATTAAAGCTAAGTTAAGATTTAATTTGCAAAGATTGTAGCTTATAGGCTTCTTCTATTTGATTTCATTAGATGCACTTGGTTTCAACTAATGCATTGATTCATAGCTCGAGATTAACTTAAATTTTAACTTAAAAGTTGAACGTTTTTATTCGATCCTTTGACAGACTTCGACTTGAAAAAACGTTCGAATAAACGAATTTTATCAAGTGCAGTCTCTGCTTTTGATTTCATTTTAAAACTTGTACTTCTCCCTTGTGACGAAGGGAATGTCGGCTAGGAACAAGAAATCGCAGAGCCAAATTCGAATTCTAGTTGAATTCGTTGCATTCACATACGCACAATTACCCTTGAGAAAGGTATGAATCCATCTCTTCCTCCAGCTATGGATTAAATAGCAGAACAGATTGGGTTCTATAGCCTTGGTTGGCAACCAGTCTACCGCAGAAAGCAATGGCAATCTGCTGTGGGGAAAATCTTCTGTCCAGTCAGTCATCTCTCTTTCAAAACATGATCGCCTAACCGTGTATCACGCATGGCACTTAACTGACTTAGTTCTGCCTTCTCCACAAACTTTTCTGAAGAACTGCTTAGATTCAAATAGACGAATACAACAACTCTGCTCTTTTTCTCCGCCAATTATTTTTAGAAAAATGTTTCATTTTCAGAAGATTTAAAAAAAATTTTTTTTTAATATAGTCACTAAGAAACTGGGGCATCTTGAGGTACCCGAGCGGCGGTTGACACCTTCCTCTACCTAACGTATGAGTTGACAATTGGCTTCGTTTCAAGCTCAGAAAAACATAAAAAGAACCAAGACCGACTTATAAACACGTCTGTAGCTGGTTTTTGAACGTTATGCATTGGGCGTGTTTATTCGTCCGTCTCTGAAAAAGACACTTTTGGTCAAAATGTATATATACGTCTATGTAGAGGAAGCGGTTAAGTATGATGGATTTCGGAGCGTTACAGTTATTTAAATTCCCTCTTTTAAAAGGTAGTTTCGTTTCACACACATAGATCAATAACTATCACTTCTAATTAATTCTGACTTCGTGCAAGTTTTTTAAATATTTCCACCCGAAGAAATGATTGCGTTTTAAACGAGTGTCAATCTATGCTATTTTAAGTTTATATTTTCAATAGAATTGTTGCTTAATTTTGAATAGAATTGGAAAACGTAGATAAAAATGTCATTTGCGTTGACGTCTTTATACCTTTCTAAAAGCTTCCATGTTTTTCTTTTCATCTGATGAAATCGTTTTGAAGCAAAAACTGTTTTAGGGGGAGAAGTATAAAACAAAACAAGTTGAAGAGAGCCTCACACCCAAATTTATTTCACCTTCAAGGCTTGCTAATTCTGATTACTGATTAACCTGAACAAGTTTCGCTCAGTTCGTTCAATTAACTTAAGCCGTTCTACAAGAATTCTGACATTCTAGCAACATACCGGTTTTATATTCAGCCGTACTTAAATAAACAATTGTCTTTCGAGTAAACTGACCAGTTTTAGATAATGACAGACTAAAAATGATTTGCTTAATCCAGGGCCCGACATATAATGGCTGAAAACTACATTAGGATAAACTTCTTTCCGCCTTTTGTGACTGTTTCAAGTGCGTTTACCCTTGGACATGTAGCCACTTCCCCATGTCATAAAAGTTACAAAGAAAGAAAGGAAGAGAGAGGTAGACGAATAAAGAGAAAGAGAGCGAGGAAGAAAGAAAGAAAGAAAGAAAGAAAGAAAGAAAAAAAAAGAGAAAGAAATAGTGTAATTTTTTCATTATACATACATGAACGTTACAAATAAAATTCAATAAAAAACATAAGATTTTGATTGTATTATTGAATATATATATATATATATATATATATATATATATATATATATATATATATATTGTCTTGGCCGCTTCTTCTTCGGGTGATCAACTTGAAGAAGAAGAAGCTGCCAAGACACATGGTCAGCTTCGAAACGCGGAAATTTTTGTGTAGTGATACTATGAATTTATAAACCATTGTAACAACTATTACAATATAACGCTCTACGTTTGCATCAAGCACTCTTTATAAAAGTAAATGCATGAACAACAGGTTAAAAAACCTACGAGTTCTACAACTTAGTTACAATATATATATATATATATATATATATATATATATATATATATGCGTAGAAAGTTAACATTAATATTAGCTCAAGACCTATGGGCCATCCCCCTAGGTAGTACCTCTCGGGAGACGTCTGGAATCATTACGTCTGTTGGGTCTCCCAAAAAAGGAAGTGCCTAGGAGGCTTATGCAATTCAACCTTGTGTCACACTCGGGAGCGACGTGGACGCACTAAAAAAATACCAACACACATACAAATTTTTGTTGCCATTAAAATTTCGTAAATAACCGAAAGCGCCCGATCAAAACTTTGACAGTTCTTACATGCACTGACCTATGCAAACTTGAATGGAAATAATTAAATAAACTAAAAAATATCTTTCTGTGGACGTTAAACAAGTATGTATTAATAAAGAATTGCTAGCAAAGTACACATTGATCTACAAACCTAAATTTAAACGCGTGTATTTATTTTTCTGGTCTATTAAGGATTCAGGTACTTCGATGAAAACAAAAATAAAACCTCGCTCAAAGAAAGTTTGGTAGGATTTGATTAGAACCAATCCTGGACCATTTCTATTGCTTTTGCGAGTGAACAAAAATAGAAAATTAAAGACATTCCAACAGAAAAAAGAAAAAAATTATTTTGTGAATTTCATTGGAAGTCTTTTTTACGTTATGTTAATTCGTAAATCGATAATCAATGATTTAAATCTTTTATCTGATTAAACTGCGTGATTTCAAGTTTTATTAATATTTCTTAAATACGTCTTTTGAATGTCTGCTTGTTCTCCTGGTATAAATGTTAATTTCTTGATTACCCTATTCTACCTTTTTTTTTTCATTTCCATCGAATCAAGACGGGATTTGAATACTCCCCATCTTGTACTGAGGAAACTAAGTTCGGTAGAACGGTTAAATGGAAGAAAGAAAACATGTTTTTATTCCTAATAACAAAAAACAAAAACAAAAAAACAAAACAAAAAAATCGAAAACTACCATTTGAAAAAATGAGAAGCGACAACAGATACCAAGAGAAACAACTCCGTTTACTAGGGCGAAAGTTATGTGGTGACACCGACCGAGCAAAAGCGAGGGACCGAATGTTTGCACTCTAACGACCAGAAAGAAAATGATCAAAACTCGTCGGTACGCATCCGGATTCGCGCAGATGTTCCGGTTGAAAACTAAAAATTAATTAAATATTAAATTTCCAGTTCGCGAGCATACGCGAATTTTATTTATCGGCCAATGGGAAGCCCAGAATCAAATACGGATATGAATTCCCAAATGATCTGCTGCGATCCAAAAAGAAGATATAAAAAGCCGATACAGAAAGCACAGACAGACAGACCCACACGGACTGGCTCGAGAGAGAGAGAGGAGTGTAATCAGTATCCCTCTTGACCTACGTCAAGCGGCTTACTATGCTAGCTTCCCTTACCCCTCTCATCTTATCTTTCACTGTCTCAAAATTACTTACTGACCTAAGGAGCGGATACATCAAAGACATTCCTTACTTACAACGCTCCCACATTCCTAAGCATTCTCTTTTCAGCATTTTATTGCCATGAACATTGGACCTATACGCCAAGTATTACTTTAATTGTAAAAACTTTAATTGATATGTGTATATATAAAATGTTATTTTTCAACTCAATTTGCTTTCCTCCATTTATAATCATTTTATGACTTATAGTGGGCTATCTACAACAAGGCCAAATTCCGTCAATCTTCAACAATATACAACTACTCTCCTAAAGAACGACTCCCAACTATAAACTGGAAAACTATGGATAACCCACTATAGAGCCACTAAATCCCTCCCAAGTACATTTTTCAGATGTCAGGTCATTACCAACTGACAATCTATGTCTTCGTTTCTTGATAGCGTCGAACGGATTGACGGAACTATCATGGGGTTTGTAGTGATTTTATTTGGAAGGCTAAATGTTTTCGTCTTCATTATTGACGATGAAACAATTTCTGCCTCCATTGTGTTTAATCGAAGTTTGAGCTTAGGTAGTGATAAATATTTTGAATGCTGATTTTGAAAGTAGTTCTTTAGAGATTAATACCATTCAGTTTCCATTCGAATAGTTGCAAAATCTATGATAGGTGCATGTGGTACATGTTAGATATGTGGGTAGTGTAACTGTTATCCGCGCGACCATGTCAATTACTTTGCATCGTACTAATGCTCTTGGGAAAAGGAGAAATCCATAACTTTTCGGCACCACCAATGGGTTAAATAGCAGAGTTAACTTAGCTTTCTAGCCTTGAATGGAAAAAAAGGAAAAGTCTTAATTGAAAACTAGGCATTTTTACGGCTTATTAACTTTTTTTTTAATCATTTCACCCCAAGCAAGGCATTCCACTGCCACTATTGCGCATGGGGCTACATAGGGGAAGGTAAAGAGAAGGAGTGGTTAGACATAAGGAATGTCAGGAGGAAGGTGACAGATGAGTAAGGATAGCGAGGATGAGGGTTGGCAGATGGGAAGAGTGTTTGATAGAATGGGAGCAAGTTAGTGTGTTAGGAGGTGTCTATTGACCTTACATTTAAACTCCTGGAGATTGTAGCCGTCGGGGAAGCAATCGTGTGGAAGGGAATTCCACAGTCGGGAAGTGCGAGGAAAGAAACTGTTGGAGTAGAAGTTGCGGTTGCATTTTATCGGTTTCACTGTAAAAAGGTGGGATCTAGTTGCTAATCTAGTATCTCCTGCAAATTCGTATTTAGGAGGCACCAGTGATCTAAGTTCATCGGAGCAGGAGCCGTGAAAGTATTTATAGAAGAGACACAGGGAAGCCACGTCGCGCCGGTGGGAGAGAGATTGCAGGCGGTCTGCCAAGTCGGTATCTATCACATTACAGACCCTCCTCTGAACCTTATCGAGAAGCCCGAGGAGAATAGCAGGGACACCCGACCAGATATGGCAGCAGTATTCAATGCACGGGCGGATGGTAGATTTATATATGTGCAGGATAGATTTAGACGGGCCCTACACAGAGAACCGACTTTCATAGCAGCGGATTTAGCAATGGATTCGATATAGTCATACCATTTGATGTCCGCTGAAAGTGTGAGACCAAGGAGGCGTAGTGTTTTACTCTCTGGGAGGCAAGCCTGGTCCATGCTAATGGGAGGTAGGTGAGATTGTCGATGATGGTTAATTGAGAGTAGCTTCGTTTTAGAAGCATTAAAATTTACTAGCCATTTCTTACCCCAGTCCAATATGGATTGGAGGTCTTTTTCAATCTCGGCTGCGAGGTTAGCTTTGACGCCTACACCAGATTTTTGTAGGAGGCGAGAGTAAACTGTGGTGTCATCGGCGTACAAACCTACTGGGGCTCTTATGGAATCAGGGAGATCATTAATGTATATCAGGAAGAGTGTAGGACCTAAGATGGAGCCTTGGGGGACACCTGCGTTTGTATGGTAGTTCTGGGAGGCATATCCGTTTAATACCACCTTCATTGTTCGGTTAGAGAGGAATGGCTGGATTAGTTGAAACAAATGTCCAGTTATACCATAGCTCCGCAGTTTACATAGAAGGCCAGCATGCCAAACTCTGTCGAACGCCTTAGATATATCCAATGCAACGGTTCAAGCTTCGCCATTCCTGTCGGGTGCCTGGTATATGTACTTGGTGATGGTCGTTAGCATATCAGCAGTAGACCTGGTGAAGCGGAAACCATATTGCTTGTCCGAGAGGAGCCTGTGTGCTGTGAGATGCTGAACCACCTCGGCGTTGATAATGGCTTCGAACAATTTGCCAAAGATCGGAAGAAGGCTGATAGGGCGGTAATTTGCAGGGTCAGAGGGTTCTCCAGTGTTTTTAAATATAGGAACTACAGACGAAGATTTCCAACAGGCAGGAAAGCAGGAAGCAGATAGGCAGAGATTGTAGAGCTTAGAAAGTACAGAGGAGAGTTCAGGGGCACATTTCTTTAAGACTATGGTTGGGATTCCGTCCCCACCGCTCGCTTTGTGAAGGTCAAGTTTTAAGATTATCTTAGAGACAAGCGAACGTGTAATGTGGACATCATTCAGTTGTGCCTCGGTTCTAGGAGAAGTCGGGTGTAAAAACTCCAGATGAGTCCAGACTCGAATTGTTCGAGAATCTGCGGGCAAAGCATTCAGCCTTATCTGCCGGGGAGGTGAGGACCTCAAATTTGTTGATTAGCGGGGGTATTGTGGACTTGCTCTTGTTAACAAAGGTTGATAAACCATAAAAAAGCCGAAATATATTTTGGATTGTAAGAATTATTCTTTCTTTTTTTGTGAGTAAATATTGCATTAACATTATTTTGAGAATAACAACAATTTTTTTTTCAGATAGTCCTATTATTTAACTCATAACTAAGGTAATGAAATGGATTCTTACCTTTCCCAACAGTATTTGCGCATAAATTAATATAATGAACCCGACTGGCAGTGGGTAACAACCCTAATAACCTTTCTTAAGAGATCATGGTAAATCACGCATATTAAACATAAAGGAAGCTGTTGAGAGCTATGATCTCCTAAAATCTGAAGGGACATGGCATTAAAAAAATATCAGCAGTTAATCATTAACATTCTTTAGAATTGGAATGTCGGATAAAACATGATTCCGTAACAATATCTGATACTAATAACTCCCAAAGAAACATGGCTGATACGAAGGGTGAAGTTGAGATAATGAGGTGGAAATTAAAAAGAAAAAATGCGTAGGAAATCTGATAAATAAAACCAGGATAAATTTTTATGAAATGGAATTTGTAAAAGTTTGAATAATACAATATTAAGCCGAAAGTCTAAGAAAAAAAGTGGCGGAATTAATGAAAAGATGAAAATAAAGGAAAAAGAGGACAAAAGTTGTTAAGGAGAAGAAAGAATAAAGCTTGATAGAAAGAAGGGAATAATAAAGAAAATGAATGAGCAAAAGAATGAAGAAGAATGATAAATATAAAGGTTTTGCTCTGTTCGTATTAAAGTGGGTCTTCAACGTTGTGAACCCGGAGGTCTACATTCACAAGGTACGATTCGCAAATGCCAATTGCAGCCTGGTAAATAATGCAGATATGAAGGTGGGCCTTGACACCCATCTTGTAATGCCATTCAATGGTTTAAAATCTTCACTACTGAAACAAGCTGCTTAAATATATGCCAATACATCAATAAGTTCACAGGCTAATAAGGGAAAAATATTTTACACATCCATTTTTAACATAATCTCCTTAAGTCTCAATGCCCAATCCGGCGAATGTTATAAAATGAAAATTTTAGGTGAAAATTTTCTTAATAACCACGTGTTCCGCTATGGATTTACTGATCTCTCCTCGTATGTAGTACAAGAAATAAATTGCTAGAAACAGTAAATAAATTATTAGGGTAAATACTATATTGTTTTTTGAAGTTAGGTGTAAGCGGGTGATGTATGAAACATACCAACAGAACTGGTGAACTAAGTAGCCTCTATTTAGTTCACTGAGTGGAACTTTGTTAGTGTTATTTCAAAAGAGATCAGCTATTTGTTGTGAATGTGCCATTGCGTGTGTCTTTCTTTCTTTTTTTTTTTTTCATTGTATTTGTTTCATTGTATTCATACTTGTAAGTAGGAAACTGGTGAAAATGTGGTTTCTACTGAAAAAGAATTTGTAGTTGTTATATTTGGGTTAGAAGTTATATAAAACGCATTCACAATTCCTGAACATGAAAATAGGGGACTTCTTTTTACAAAGAACTTTTCATGTGAACTCTCTGGAATAATCAACACGGTTGGTTATGTGTGTTCTACGCAAGGAAAAACAAGTTTTATTTGTTGTATGTAGAACGCTTTGATTACAATTTTCTTTCGTCTACAATAAACACCTGGAGGTTAACCGCTTGTACTCGTTAACCTCACTATGACATATTATTTTTCAGTTTACTTACAACGATTGTCCTTTTTACTTTATTAGTTAGTTCATCTGGGTACTTAAACAAAATTATGCTTTGAGGTTTGTCTTATAGATTTGACTTTTTAACATCAATAATCATTGATCACGTAATCACATTGTTTTCAAGGATGATTTTTCTGACATATTCTCAAAGATTGTTCTTATACATGCATAACTTATTTTTATCAAATTCGGTAAATATGGAAGAATAAATGATAAATAAGACTAAGATTACGGTCCACCATGGATGTTAATTTTTTTTTTTTTTTTGCGGGGAGGACATTTAAGTGAATTAATATAGCAGCCAGTCAGTTAATTGCCATACGTGATACACACTTGGACGATCATGTCTCTTTCGACTAAGCAGTAGGTTGCCATTATTTTCTGCGGTATACTGATTACCAACCAAGGCAATAAAACTCAATCTGTCCTGCTATTCATCCCATATCTGGAGGGAAAAGAGATAGATTAATATATTTTCCATGTGTAAGTAAATGAAACGAATTCGATTGGAATTCGAACTCGACTCTCCGAGCCCATATCCAATACCCCACAACGCACATATAATATATAGATGCAAAATTGTCATTTTACCCACATTTACTTTACAGTTAAGTTATTCTTGATTTTGAGAGTTACACTATGAGTCAATGTTTGGGAAGTTGTTTTCATATTGTTAATGTAATAACATTTTAGACTAAAGATTTATTTATCATTTTTTAAATATATTTTCCATGCGCTTAATTTGCTGTCACGTTCCTTATTGTTACATTTGTGTCAGTAATAAAAATAAAACAAATGGTAATTTTTATTTATATTTTATCTAGATGTTGTCCAGTTTTGGATTGGTGTTTAACGGAGCAACAAATTACGAACGCACCAGGTGGCACAACTGCAAGGTGCGGCGATGATTAAGATGCTTGATATTTTCGTAATTTCTTTACAAAGAAAGAATAAACGTATGAAGGTAAATTTAGCAGTGATTATCTACTAGTTCTTCAACAGTCATGTATGTATTTTTATGAACAAATATGCATTAAATTAAGTATTTTTGTTTGAAATGAATCGTTCAGTGTTCGGTGTTTATTCAAACTTCACGGTCAGTGTCATAGGCTGACCACACCCTACTTCTTTGGGTTGTTTTTGTGCGCTGTTCTTTTCCAAGATTACTTGTTCTGAGTACCTGTTATTTAATCCATATTTGGAGGAAAATGAATTCACGCCTTTTCTAAAGGTATTAATTCGAAGTAAATGAAATATATGCTGTGAGGATTCGAACCCGGCACGCCAATTCCTCTTTCCACATAACCGATAACCGTTACACACACACACACACACACACACACACACACACACACACACATATATATATATTGAAATCTGACAAGAT
This sequence comes from Ascarosepion bandense, assembly GCA_037127315.1. NCBI lineage: Eukaryota > Metazoa > Mollusca > Cephalopoda > Sepiida > Sepiidae > Ascarosepion > Ascarosepion bandense. Next base: position 386,625 of record JBBBDQ010000960.1, on the reverse strand, counting down.
GATAGAATAAGTAAAGATTTTATAATTTTTAAATTCGTGTCTTGTAAACAAATTCCTGAAGAAGCTTAATAAAGCGAAATATGCTTAATTGAGACACTTTTCGTACACACACACACACACACACACACACACACACACACACACACACACACACATTTATATGATGTCTGATAATGATGGCACTCATTATAAATGCAAGTATCTTGGATTATAACCATGACACAGAATACCAAATATATTTGTTACATAGCTGATATAATAGAGTTCAGCAGTTCTTATATCTCTCATATCTTACATCTGATATCTGTATTTGAAATGAGGCAGCTAGTTCGTAAATGTTCTCTTCATGGTAGTGACTATCTCAGGGGTGTAATATCTTAGATAATATGTAGAGCTCTTGTATATCAGTTATGTAGTAAATATATTTGGTACTCTATGTAATTTTTATAATCCAGGCTACTTGCATTTAAAACGTGTCCCACCATTGTGGTACATTTAAATGTAAAAATGAACCAATGTTATACAAATTACTAGGAGCACCGTAGACAAGGAATTCTTGCGCAAAAAAAAAAAAAATGATGCATTTGAAGAAATAAACTGAAACTTGTTACAACAGAATTTTGAAGAAAGAGTCGAATTCCAGTCGAATTCATTGCATTCACTTACGCGCAAATAACCTTGGGAAAGGTATCAATCCGCGGTTTCACCCTCCAACTATGTGTTAAATAGCAGAGCAGATTGAGTTCTATAGCCTTGGTCGGCAACTAGTCTACCGCAGAAAGAAATGGCAACCTACTGCAGAAAATCTTCTGTTCACTCAGCCATGTCTCTTTCGAGATATGATCACCCAAGCGTGTATCACTTATGACACTTAATCGACTAAGAACTTTCATGAACTGCGGAAAGTTCCTATACCTTTAACAACGAAAGAGAGAAAGTAATCCATCAACAAGAAAAACTTATTAAAATATCATTTGCATAACTGGTCAGTTCAGTTATCTTTACCAAAATTTGTTTAAATTAATATGTCTACGCAGATACACTAGTGGGTGGATCTCCGACTGCTGACAAATCAATTGTGTTTCAGTCTCGGGCAAACGGTTAATCTATCCGCACTATGATACAGCAAAATAGGCCTGTATGCAGATTATATATATATATATATTTGGGCAACAATCACTCTTTTATACAGGTTTCACCAAAAATAGCAAGATATTGGACAATTTTTGTCTTTATTTTCACCTGAAATTACAGCCAAAATACAATGTTTACAACGGCTCATGATTAGACATAATAGACATTCATTGTCTGTTATATTAGCAATACATGTTTAGAAAATATATAAAAATGGATATGTCTGTCTGTCTCTGTGTGTGCGTTTGTGTGTCTCCATTCTAATGAACCCTACTCCATCGACACCTTTGGTCCGATTTCAACCAAAATTGTGTCACTTGTCGATCATGAATCTTTGACATACGCAAAAGATTTTCGAATCGATTTACAGGTTACGGCAGAAATCACCGAAACACTTAGATTTTACGAACTGTTCTCCTCCGAGACGCCTTATGTAAATTCAACCTTGTCGATCAAGGTCCGAACCTTTGATGTGCACAAAATTCTTTCGAAACAATGTACAGTGTTCGTAAAAAATCAACGACATAGTTCCGGGTGGTCTTTTCTGCACTTTTCTGCATTTCTCCAAGATGCTTCACTCAAACTCAACCAAAATCGAGTTACTGGTAGATCAAAGTCTGATGCCTTAATATGTGAACAAAAATTTCAATTGACATATGAGGTGCGGCAAAAATTAATGGAAAATGTTGCTTTTTGCGATCGTTTATTTCTCCGAAACGCTTCGTTGTATTCCAACAAAATCGGTTTTTTTTTGTAACTTCTATTTTACCATATTCCATAGCAATTTCACGTTTTCTACAAGATGTCAACTCCCCCACGTTGCAGGGACAATGCATCCACCTCTTCTGCGTCGCAACGTCATCACATCACATTACAGACTCCTGTAACGCCCGACCCCGTTCTTCCAATCGTATATATATGATTTCCGTTTATTGACAAAATTGACCAAGCAAGAATTCCGTTTTACAAAGACAACAAAACCCAATACTTAGTTCGCATTTTTTTTAACTTACGCATCACGGCAATCTTTTTTTTTTTTTTGGCTAAGCTCATGTGTGAAGTTGAGAACAGAATTATCAATAACATATCACAGGTTGACCCAAGCTTTTTGAGGTAGACGGCTCCCTTTTAGAGGTCGTCGATGGTTGTTCTAGCGCGAAGTCACAACTCATTGTGACCGAGGGTTTGAGGGTTTGTTCGGACTGTTGATCATGCTAGATAACGCAATCTCTCACAGAAACTATCACAAAAGTCTGCTCAGTATAAACGACCGGTGGGCTTTATGGGTGTTGAACAAGCACGCCTGAGCAAGCGTCTGCAACGAGGATTAGCTAGCCGCCCCAGTAGACGCGTATCCTCGAATACGAGTGTGATGACATTATATATATATATATATATATATATATATATATATGTGTGTGTGTGTGTGTGTGTGTGTGAACAGTATATTTGGGCATCAATCTCTCTTTTATGCAGGTTTCATTGAAAATGACAAAAAAGGTATTATAACGTTTTTTTTAATAATTTTTCATGTGTTCTTATAATTTTTTCAGTGTTCAAATTATATAAGAATTGTCCGAAGATTTTGTTTTTTCGTGCACTTTCGGCTACACTTTTAGCCATTATCAAGAATGAGTTTTATTTTGCTTGTAAGTAAATATGTGTAAAGTGTATGTGTATAGAGTCATGTGTATGTTATGTTCCGAACACAGAATTTTGTTCATAGTTGACATTATTGTGTAGGATTTCTCTTTTTTATTAGTAATACCTCCACAATTTTTAATATTCTTTTGCATGTGGATGATGCTATTATGTATGTATTGTCAATCAGTATGTCACATATCATTTATAACACACGTAGATCTACCAGGACCTATCCTATAACTTAATGTCTGTCATTTTCAATGAAACACACACACACACACACACACACACACACACACACACACACACACACATATATATATATATATATATATATGCCTACATGGCAAAGCATTTGCGTTGTTTGATTGGGTAATCTTTTATTTATTATTTTTCGCTTAGTTTATGTGGAGACGTTAACAACTCCACACGCCACTTGTTTACAGACTTCCTCGTTTTGAAGAGATGTGTGTATTAAGGTAAGGTTTATGGGGTGTTTAGGGTTGAAGACGACCTGCGCACGGTATCCGGTAAAGAGTGCACGAAAAACCTCATAAAAACTTCAACGGTGTTTTAATTTTGATGAATTAAGAAAGCAGGAAAAAAGGTTTTCAGTGCATCGACTGCTTTCCTAATCTCTCTCCCACCACCGTCGTACTTTGATTTTTCACATTTATGAGTGAAACTGACGTCGTAAGAGAAAAGGTGGCACAAAGACGTAATAGATTTTATAATCCAAAGTGAAACACAATTTTGACTGCTTGCGTCGGAGAAAAAGAAAAAAGTTATTTCATAAAACCACGGCTGTAAAACCATCTTAAGATAACTGTAGTGATTTGTAGAGAGAAGAGAGAAGATAATTATGCATTTTGAAATGTAGATGCATCTATACAATATATGCACCATTTCTATTAAACTGTTTGCTTCAAGTATATCTCGAATGTTCTGATTACGTGCTATAGTCATCTATACAATATATGCACCATTTCTATTAAACTGTTTGTTTCAAGTATATCTCGAATGTTCTGATTACGTGCTATAGTCATCTATACAATATATGCACCATTTCTATTAAACTGTTTGCATAAAGTATATCTCGAATGTTCTGATTACGTGCTATAGTCATCTATACAATATATGCACCATTTCTATTAAACTGTTTGCTTCAAGTATATCTCGAATGTTCTGATTACGTGCTATAGTCATCTATACAATATATGCACCATTTCTATTAAACTGTTTGCTTCAAGTATATCTCGAATGTTCTGATTACGTCATCTATACAATATATGCACCATTTCTATTAAACTGTTTGCTTCAATTATATCTCGAATGTTCTGATTACGTGCAATAGTCATCTATACAATATATGCACCATTTCTATTAAACTGTTTGTTTCAAGTATATCTCGAATGTTCTGATTACGTCATCTATACAATATATGCACCATTTCTATTAAACTGTTTGTTTCAAGTATATCTCGAATGTTCTGATTACGTGTTATAGTCATCTATACAATATATGCACCATTTCTATTAAACTGTTTGTTTCAAGTATATCTCGAATGTTCTGATTACGTGCTATAGTCATCTATACAATATATGCACCATTTCTATTAAACTGTTTGCTTCAAGTATATCTCGAATGTTCTGATTACGTGCTATAGTCATCTATACAATATATGCACAATTTCTATTAAACTGTTTGCTTCAAGTATATCTCGAATGTTCTGATTACGTGCTATAGTCATCTACACAATATATGCACCATTTCTATTAAACTGTTTGCTTCAAGTATATCTCGAATGTTCTGATTACGTCATCTATACAATATACGCATCATTTCTATTAAACTGTTTGCTTCAAGTATATCTCGAATGTTCTGATTACGTGCTATAGTCATCTATACAATATATGCACCATTTCTATTAAACTGTTTGCTTCAAGTATATCTCGAATGTTCTGATTACGTCATCTATACAATAGATGCACCATTTCTATTAAACTGTTTGCTTCAAGTATATCTCGAATGTTCTGATTACGTGCTATAGTCATCTATACAATATATGCACCATTTCTATTAAACTGTTTGCTTCAAGTATATCTCGAATGTTCTGATTCCGTGCTATAGTCATCTATACAATATATGCACCATTTCTATTAAACTGTTTGCTTCAAGTATATCTCGAATGTTCTGATTACGTGCTATAGTCATCTATACAATATATGCACCATTTCTATTAAACTGTTTGCTTCAAGTATATCTCGAATGTTCTGATTACGTGCTATAGTCATCTATACAATATATGCACCATTTCTATTAAACTGTTTGCTTCAAGTATATCTCGAATGTTCTGATTACGTGCTATAGTCATCTATACAATATATGCACCATTTCTATTAAACTGTTTGCTTCAAGTATATCTCGAATGTTCTGATTACGTCATCTATACAATATATGCACCATTTCTATTAAACTGTTTGTTTCAAGTACATCTCGAATGTTCTGATTACGTGCTATAGTCATCTATACAATATATGCACCATTTCTATTAAACTGTTTGCTTCAAGTATATCTCGAATGTTCTGATTACGTGCTGTAGTCATCTATACAATATATGCACCATTTCTATTAAACTGTTTGTTTCAAGTATATCTCGAATGTTCTGATTACGTGCTATAGTCATCTATAGAATATATGCACCATTTCTATTAAACTGTTTGCTTCAAGTATATCTCGAATGTTCTGATTACGTGCTATAGTCATCTATACAATATATGCACCATTTCTATTAAACTGTTTGCTTCAAGTATATCTCGAATGTTCTGATTACGTCATCTATACAATATATGCACCATTTCTATTAAACTGTTTGTTTCAAGTATATCTCGAATGTTCTGATTACGTGCTATAGTCATCTATACAATATATGCACGATTTCTATTAAACTGTTTGCTTCAAGTATATCTCGAATATTCTGATTACGTGCTATAGTCATTTATACAATATATGCACCATTTCTATTAAACTGTTTGCTTCAAGTATATCTCGAATGTTCTGATTACGTGCTATAGTCATCTATACAACAGGCGTACCTATTTCTATTAAACTGTTTGCTTCAAGTATCTCGAATGTTCTGATTACGTGCTATAGTCATCTAAAAATATATGCACCATTTCTATTAAACTGTTTGTTTCAAGTATATCTCGAATGTTCTGATTACGTGCTATAGTCATTCATACAATATATGCACCATTTCTATTAAACTGTTTGCTTCAAGTATATCTCGAATGTTCTGATTACGTGCTATAGTCATCTATACAATATATGCACCATATTTCTATTAAACTGTTTGTTTCAAGTATATCTCGAATGTTCTGATTACGTGCTATAGTCATCTATACAATATATGCACCATTTCTATTAAACTGTTTGCTTCAAGTATATCTCGAATGTTCTGATTACGTGCTATAGTCATCTATACAATATATGCACCATTTCTATTAAACTGTTTGCTTCAAGTATATCTCGAATGTTCTGATTACGTCATCTATACAATATATGCACCATTTCTATTAAACTGTTTGCTTCAAGTATATCTCGAATGTTCTGATTACGTGCTATAGTCATCTATACAATATATGCACCATTTCTATGAAACTGTTTGCTTCAAGTATATCTCGAATGTTCTGATTACGTGCTATAGTCATCTATAATATGACCATTTCTATTAAACTGTTTGTTTCAAGTATATCTCGAATGTTTTGACTACGTGCTATAGTCATCTATACAATATATGCACCATTTCTATTAAACTGTTTGCTTCAAGTATATCTTGAATGTTCTGATTACGTGCTATAGTCATTCATACAATATATGCACCATTTCTATTAAACCGTTTGCTTCAAGTATATCTCGAATGTTCTGATTACGTGCTATAGTCATCTATGCAATATATGCACCATTTCTATTAAACTGTTTGTTTCAAGTATATCTCGAATGTTCTGATTACGTGCTATAGTCATCTATACAATATATGCACCATTTCTATTAAAGTGTTTGCTTCAAGTATATCTTGAATGTTCTGATTATGCTATAGTCATCTATACAATATATGCACCATTTCTATTAAACTGTTTGTTTCAAGTATATCTCGAATGTTCTGATTACGTGCTATAGTCATCTATACAATATATGCACGATTTCTATTAAACTGTTTGCTTCAAGTATATCTCGAATATTCTGATTACGTGCTATAGTCATTTATACAATATATGCACCATTTCTATTAAACTGTTTGCTTCAAGTATATCTCGAATGTTCTGATTACGTGCTATAGTCATCTATACAATATATGCACCATTTCTATTAAACTGTTTGCTTCAAGTATATCTCGAATGTTCTGATTACGTGCTATAGTCATCTATGCAATATATGCACCATTTCTATTAAACTGTTTGTTTCAAGTATATCTCGAATGTTCTGATTACGTGCTATAGTCATCTATACAATATATGCACCATTTCTATTAAAGTGTTTGCTTCAAGTATATCTCGAATGTTCTGATTACGTGCTATAGTCGTCTATACAATATATGCACCATTTCTATTAAACTGTTTGTTTCAAGTATATCTCGAATGTTCTGATTACGTGCTATAGTCATCTATACAATATATGCACCATTTCTATTAAACTGTTTGCTTCAATTATATCTCGAATGTTCTGATTACGTGCTATAGTCATCTATACAATATATGCACCATTTCTATTAAACTGTTTGCTTCAAGTATATCTCGAATGTTCTGATTACGTGCTATAGTCATCTATGCAATATATGCACCATTTCTATTAAACTGTTTGTTTCAAGTATATCTCGAATGTTCTGATTACGTGCTATAGTCATCTATACAATATATGCACCATTTCTATTAAAGTGTTTGCTTCAAGTATATCTCGAATGTTCTGATTACGTACTATAGTCATCTATACAATATATGCACCATTTCTATTAAACTGTTTGTTTCAAGTATATCTCGAATGTTCTGATTACGTGCTATAGTCATCTATACAATATATGCACCATTTCTATTAAACTGTTTGCTTCAATTATATCTCGAATGTTCTGATTACGTGCTATAATTATATACAATATATACTAACTATATTAAACTATTTTGTTCAGTATATCTCGAATGTTCTGATTACGTCATCTATACAATATATGCACGATTTCTATTAAACTGTTTGCTTCAAGTATATCTCCGATATTTCTGATTACGTGCTATAGTCATCTATACAATATATGCACCATTTCTATGAAACTGTTTGCTTCAAGTATGTCTCAAATGTTCTGATTACGTGCTATAGTCATCTATACAATATATGCACCATTTCTATTAAACTGTTTGTTTCAAGTATATCTCGAATGTTCTGATTACGTGCTATAGTCATCTATACAATATGCACCATTTCTATTAAACTGTTTGCTTCAGGTATGTCTATAATTTCTGATTACGTGCTGTAGTCATCTATACAATATATGCACGATTTCTATTAAACTGTTTGCTTCAAGTATATCTCGAATATTCTGATTACGTGCTATAGTCATTTTTATACAATATATGCACCATTTCTATTAGACTGTTTGCTTCAAGTATATCTCGAATGTTCTGATTGCATTCACTGAATCATCATTCTACAATATATACCATTTCTATTAAAGCTGTTTGCTTCAAGTATATCTCGAATGTTCTGATTACGTGCTATAGTCATCTATACAATATATGCACCATTTCTTAAACTGTTTGTTTCAGTATATCTCGAATGTTCTGAATTACGTGCTATAGTCATCTATACAATATATGCACCATTTCTATTAAAGTGTTTGCTTCAAGTATATCTCCAGTATTACGATTACGTGCTATAGTCATCTATACAATATATGCCATTTCTATTAAACTGTTTGTTTCAAAGTATCTCAGATATTTCTGATTAATTGCTATAGTCATCTATACAATATATGCACCATTTCCTATTAAACTGTTTGCTTCAAGTATATCTCGAATGTTCTGATTTTGTGCTATAGTCATCTATACAATATATGCACCATTTCTATTAAACTGTTTTGCCTTCAAGTATCTCTAGATATTTCTGATTACGTCATCTATACAATGTCACACCATTTTCTATTATTAAACTGTTTGCTTCAAGTATATCTCGAATGTTGATTACGTGCTATAGTCATCTATACAATATATGCACCATTTCTATGAAACTGTTTTGCTTCAAGTATATCTCAAATGTTCCTGATTACGTGCTATAGTCATCTATACAATATAACCTTATGCCACCATTTCTATTAAACTGTTTGTTTCAAGTACATCTCGAATGTTCTGATTACGTGCTATAGTCATCTATACAATATATGCACCATTTCTATTAAACTATTTGCTTCAAGTATATCTCGAATGTTCTGATTACGTGCTGTAGTCATCTATACAATATATGCACCATTTCTATTAAACTGTTTGTTTCAAGTATATCTCGAATGTTCTGATTACGTGCTATAGTCATCTATACAATATATGCACCATTTCTATTAAACTGTTTGCTTCAAGTATATCTCGAATGTTCTGATTACGTGCTATAGTCAACTATACAATATGTACCATTTCTATTAAACTATTTTGCTTCAGTATATCTCGAATGTTCTGATTACGTCATCTATACAATATGTGCACCATTTCTATTAAACTGTTTTGCTTCAAGTATATCTCGAATGTTCTGATTACGTGCTATAGTCATCTATACAATATGTACTACATTTCTATTAAACTGTTTGCTTCAAGTATATCTCGAATGTTCTGATTACGTGCTATAGTCATCTATACAATATATTCACCATTTCTGTTAAACTGTTTGTTTCAAGTATATCTCGAATGTTCTGATTACGTGCTATAGTCATCTATACAATATATGCACCATTTCTATTAAACTGTTTGTTTCAAGTATATCTCGAATATTCTGATTACGTGCTATAGTCATCTATACAATATATGCACCATTTCTATTAAACTGTTTGCTTCAAGTATATCTCGAATGTTCTGATTACGTGCTATAGTCATCTAACCAATATATGCACCATTTCTATTAAACTGTTTGCTTCAAATATATCTCGATATTCTGATTACGTGCTATAGTCATCTATACAATATATGCACCATTTCTATTAAACTGTTTGTTTCAAGTATATCTCGAATATTCTGATTACGTGCTATAGTCATCTATACAATATACTTTTCATTCTAGTAAACTGTTTGCTTCAAGTATATCTCGAATGTTCTGATTACGTGCTATAGTCATCTATACAATATGTACCATTTCTATTAGCTGTTTGTTTTCAGTATATCTCGAATATTCTGATTACGTGCTATAGTCATCTATACAATATATGCACCATTTCTATTAAACTGTTTGTTTAAAATATATCTCGAATGTTCTGATTACATTACTGTAGTCATCTATACAATATATGCCTGTTCTATTAAACTGTTTTAGCTAAAGTATATCTCGAATGTTCTGATTACGTCGTCTATACAATATATGCACCATTTCTATTAAACTTGTTTTGCTTCAGTATATCTCAGGGTGTTCTGATTGTTGCTATAGTCATCTACAATATGTACTCATTCTGTAGCGAAACTGTTTAACTAAAGTGTCCTCTCGAATGTTCTGATTACGTGCTATAGTCATCTATACAATATATACTGTTCTATTAAACTGTTTGTTTCATTATCTCGAATGTTCACAGTTACGTGCTATAGTCATCTATACAATATATGCCTGTTCTATTAAACTGTTTTGCTTCAAGTACTCGAATGTTCTGATTACGTTGCTGTGATCCATCTATACCAATATATACACCATTTCTATTAAACTGTTTTGTTTCAAGTATATCTCGAATGTTCTGATTACGTGCTATAGTCATCTATACAATATGTACCATTTCTAATAAACTGTTGCTTCAAGTATATCGAATGTTCTGATTACGTGCTATAGAGTCATCCTACAATATGTGCACCATTTCTATTAAACTGTTTGCTTCAAGTATATCTCGAATGTTCTGATTACGTCTCATCTATACAATATATGCACCATTTTCTATTAAACTGTTTGCTTCAAGTATATCTCCGAATGTTCTGATTACGTTACTTTAGTCACATCTATACAATATATGCACTTATTTACCTGTTAAACTGCTTGTTTCAAGTATATCTCGAATGTTCTGATTACGTGCTATAGTCATCTATACAATATATACCATTTCTATTAAACTGTTTGTTTCAAGTATATCTCAGATATTCTGATTACATTATATAGTCATCTATACAATATATGCCGTTTCTATTAAACTGTTTGTTTCAAAGTATATCTCGAAATGTTCTGATTACGTACTGCAATTAATACCACAATATGTACCTGTTCTATTAAACTGTTTGCTTCAAGTATATCTCGAATGTTCTGATTACGTGCTATAGTCATCTATACAATATATGCACCATTTCTATTAAACTGTTTTGCTTCAAGTATATCTCGGAAAATGTTCTGATTACGTGCTATAGTCATCTGTTATACAATGTATACTCATTCTATTAAACTGTTTTGTTTCAAGTATATCTCGAATGTTCTGATTGATGTAATTCATCTATACAATATATACCATTCCTATTCAAACCTGTTTTGCTTCAAGTATATCTCGAATGTTCTGATTACATTTTCATAGTCATCTATACAATATATGCACTGTTCTATTAAACTCTTTGCTTCAAGTATATCTCGAATGTTCACAGTTACGTCATCTATACAATATATGCACCATTTCTATTAAACTGTTTGTTTCAAAGTATATCTCGAATATTCTGATTACGTGCTATAGTCATCTATACAATATGTACTGTTCTAGTAAACTGTTTTGCTTCAAGTATATCTGAATGTTCTGATTACGTGCTCTAGTCATCTATACAATATATGCACTATTTCTATTAAACTGTTTGCTTCAAGTATATCTCGAATGTTCTTATTACGTCATCTATACAATATATGCACCATTTCTATTAAACTGTTTGCTTCAAGTATATCTCGAATGTTCTGATTACGTGCTATAGTCATCTATACAATATATGCACCATTTCTATTAAACTGTTTGTTTCAAGTATATCTCGAATGTTCTGATTACGTGCTATAGTCATCTATACAATATATGCACCATTTCTATTAAAGTGTTTGTTTCAAGTATATCTCGAATGTTCTGATTACGTGCTATAGTCATCTATACAATATATGCACCATTTCTATTAAACTGTTTGCTTCAAGTATATCTCGAATGTTCTGATTACGTCATCTATACAATATATGCACCGTTTCTATTAAACTGTTTGCTTCAAGTATATCTCGAATGTTCTGATTACGTGCTATAGTCATCTATACAATATATGCACCATTTCTATTAAACTGTTTGCTTCAAGTATATCTCGAATGTTCTGATTACGTCATCTATACAATATATGCACCATTTCTATTAAACTGTTTGCTTCAAGTATATCTCGAATGTTCTGATTACGTGCTATAGTCATCTATACAATATATGCACCATTTCTATTAAACTGTTTGCTTCAAGTATATCTCGAATGTTCTGATTACGTGCTATAGTCATCTATACAATATATGCACCATTTCTATTAAACTGTTTGTTTCAAGTATATCTCGAATGTTCTGATTACGTGCTATAGTCATCTATACAATATATGCACCATTTCTATTAAACTGTTTGCTTCAAGTATATCTCGAATGTTCTGATTACGTCATCTATACAATATATGCACCATTTCTATTAAGCTGTTTGCTTCAAGTATATCTCGAATGTTCTGATTACGTGCTATAGTCATCTATACAATATATGCACCATTTCTATTAAACTGTTTGCTTCAAGTATATCTCGAATGTTCTGATTACGTGCTATAGTCATCTATACAATATATGCACCATTTCTATTAAACTGTTTGTTTCAAGTATATCTCGAATGTTCTGATTACGTGCTATAGTCATCTATACAATATATGCACCATTTCTATTAAACTGTTTGCTTCAAGTATATCTCGAATGTTCTGATTACGTGCTATAGTCATCTATACAATATATGCACCATTTCTATTAAACTGTTTGCTTCAAGTATATCTCGAATGTTCTGATTACGTCATCTATACAATATATGCACCATTTCTATTAAACTGTTTGCTTCAAGTATATCTCGAATGTTCTGATTACGTGCTATAGTCATCTATACAATATATGCACCATTTCTATTAAACTGTTTGCTTCAAGTATATCTCGAATGTTCTGATTACGTGCTATAGTTATCTATACAATATATGCACCATTTCTATTAAACTGTTTGCTTCAAGTATATCTCGAATGTTCTGATTACGTCATCTATACAATATATGCACCATTTCCATTAAACTGTTTGCTTCAAGTATATCTCGAATGTTCTGATTACGTGCTATAGTCATCTATACAATATATGCACCATTTCTATTAAACTGTTTGTTTCAAGTATATCTCGAATGTTCTGATTACGTGCTATAGTCATCTATACAATATATGCACCATTTCTATTAAACTGTTTGCTTCAAGTATATCTCGAATGTTCTGATTACGTCATCTATACAATATATGCACCATTTCTATTAAACTGTTTGCTTCAAGTATATCTCGAATGTTCTGATTACGTGCTATAGTCATCTATACAATATATGCACCATTTCTATTAAACTGTTTGTTTCAAGTATATCTCGAATGTTCTGATTACGTGCTATAGTCATCTATACAATATATGCACCATTTCTATTAAACTGTTTGCTTCAAGTATATCTCGAATGTTCTGATTACGTCATCTATACAATATATGCACCATTTCTATTAAGCTGTTTGCTTCAAGTATATCTCGAATGTTCTGATTACCGTTGCTATAGTCATCTATGCAATATGCACCATTTCTATTAAACTGTTTGCTTCAAGTACTGTATCGAATGTTCCTGCAATTCACGTGCTATAGTCTCTATACCAATATCGCTTACTTGTTTCTATTAAACTGTTTGTTTCAAGTATATCTCGAATGTTCTGATTACGTGCTATAGTCATCTATACAATATATGCACCATTTCTATTAAACTGTTTGCTTCAAGTATATCTCAGATATTTTGATTACGTGCTATAGTCATCTATACAATATGTACACCATTTCTATTAAACTGTTTGCTTCAAGTATATCTCGAATGTTCTGCAAATTGCATTGTCTATATACAATATCTCTGCACCCATTTCTATTGAAACTGTTTTAGCTAGTATATCTCGAATGTTCTGATTACGTGCTATAGTCATCTATACAATATATGCACCATTTCTATTAAACTGTTTGCTTCAAGTATATCTCGAATGTTCTGATTACGTGCTATAGTCATCTATACAATATATACCGACATTTCTATTAAACTGTTTGCTTCAAGTATATCTCGAATGTTCTGATTACGTCATCTATACAATATATACACCATTTCCATTAAACTGTTTGCTTCAAGTATATCTCGAATGTTCTGATTACGTGCTATAGTCATCTATACAATATATGCACCATTTCTATTAAAACATTTTGTTTCAAGTATATCTCGAATGTTCTGATTACGTGCTATAGTCATCTATACAATATATGCACCATTTCTATTAAACTGTTTGCTTCAAGTATATCTCGAATGTTCTGATTACGTCATCTATACAATATGTACACCATTTCTATTAAACTGTTTGCTTCAAGTATATCTCGAATGTTCTGATTACGTGCTATAGTCATCTATACAATATATGCACCATTTCTATTAAACTGTTTGTTTCAAGTATATCTCGAATGTTGTGATTACATTGTATAATTATCTTGTATTCTTGTGTTTCTACTTCAACTGTTTGTTTCAAGTATATCTCGAATCATTTGATTCCCGTTGCTATGGTCATCTATACAATATATGCACCATTTCTATTAAACTGTTTGTTTCAAGTATATCTCGAATGTTCTGATTACGTGCTATAGTCATCTATACAATATATGCACCATTTCTATTAAACTGTTTGCTTCAAGTATATCTCGAATGTTCTGATTACGTGCTATAGTCATCTATACAATATATGCAGCATTTCTATTAAACTCTTTTAGCTTCAAGTATATCTCGAATGTTCTGATTAAAAATAATATATACAATATATGCACCATTTCTATTAAACTGTTTCCAAGTATATCGAATGTTCTGATTACGTGCTATAGTCATCTATACAATATATGCACCATTTCTATTAAACTGTTTTGCTTCAAGTATATCTCGAATGTTCTGATTACGTGCTATAGTCATCTATACAATATATGCACTATTTCTATTAAACTGTTTGCTTCAAGTATATCTCGAATGTTCTGATTACGTCATCTATACAATATATGCACCATTTCTATTAAACTGTTTGCTTCAAGTATATCTCGAATGTTCTGATTACGTGCTATAGTCATCTATACAATATGCACCATTTCTATTAAACTGTTTGTTTCAAGTATATCTCGAATGTTTCTGATTACGTGCTATAGTCATCTATACAATATATGCACCATTTCTATTAAACTGTTTGTTTCAAGTATATCTCGAATGTTCTGATTACGTGCTATAGTCATCTATACAATATATCATACACCATTTCTATTAAACTATTTACTTCAGTATATCTCGAATGTTCTGATTACGTCATCTATACAATATATGCACCATTTCTATTAAACTGTTTGCTTCAAGTATATCTCGAATGTTCTGATTCGTGCTATAGTCATCTATACAATATATGCACCATTTCTATTAAACTGTTTTATTAGTATATCTGGAATATTTTGATTACGTCATCTATACAATATATGCACAATTTCTATTATTTATTTTTGCTTCAGTATATCTCCAGAATGTTCTTCTGAATTGCATTGTAGTCGTCTATACAATATATGCACCATTTCTATTAAGCATTTGCTTCAGTATATATAGATGTTATGATTGCATTTTTTTATAGTCATCTCTTAGTATGTACCATTTCTATTAAACTGTTTGCTTCAATTATATCCTCGAATGTTCTGATTACGTGCTATAGTCATCTATACAATATATGCACCATTTCTATTAAACTGTTGCTTCAAGTATATCTCGAATGTTCTGATTGCGTGCTATAGTCATCTATACAATATATGCATATTTCTATTAAACTGTTTGCTTCAAGTATATCTCCGAATGTTCTGATTACGTCATCTATACAATATATACCATTTCTATTAAACTGTTTGCTTCAAGTATATCTCGATGTTTCTAGTTACGTGCTATAGTCATCTATACAATATATGCACCATTTCTATTAAACTGTTTGTTTCAAGTATATCTCGAATGTTCTGATTACGTGCTATAGTCATCTATATGCTGTACCATTTCTTGGTAACTGTTTTGTTTCAAGTACATCTGATATTAGTTGCATTTTTTCGTCATCTATACAATATATGCACCATTTCTATTAAACTGTTTGCTTCAAGTATATCTCGAATGTTCTGATTACGTCATCTATACAATATGTACACCATTTCTATTAAACTGTTTTGCCTTCAAGTATATCTCGAATGTTCTGATTACGTGCTATAGTCATCTATACAATATACTTTTCAATTTCTATTAACTGTTTGCTTCAGAGTATATCTCGAATGTTCTGATTACGTCATCTACATATACAATATATACCTGATTTCTGTATTTGTTTTAGCTAGTATATCTCGAATGTTCTGATTACGTGCTATAGTCATCTATACAATATATGCACCATTTCTATTAGCTTCTGTTTGCTTCAAGTATATCTCGAATGTTCTGATTACGTGCTATAGTCATCTATACAATATATGCACCATTTCTATTAAACTGTTTGTTTTTCAAGTATATCTCGAATGTTCTGATTACGTGCTATAGTCATCTATACAATATATGCACCATTTCTATTATTGTTTGCTTCAAGTATATCTCGGAGAATGTTTCTGATTACGTCATCTATACAATATATGCACCATTTCTATTAAACTGTTTGCTTCAAGTATATCTCGAATGTTCTGATTACGTGCTATAGTCATCTATACAATATATTATATTCTATTAAACTGTTTGCTTCAAGTGTATCTGAATGTTCTGATTACGTGCTATAGTCATCTATACAATATATGCACCATTTCTATTAAACTGTTTGTTTCAAGTATATCTCGAATGTTCTGATTACGTGCTATAGTCATCTATACAATATATACTTTTAGTATTTCTATTAAACAATTTTAGCTGCAGTATATCTCCGAATGTTCTGATTACGTCATCTATACAATATCTGCACCATTTCTATTAAACTGTTTGCTTCAAGTATATCTCGAATGTTCTGATTACGTGCTATAGTCATCTATACAATATATGCACCATTTCTATTAAACTGTTTGCTTCAGGTATATCTCGAATGTTCTGATTGCGTCCTGAATTTATCTATTAGTATGCTAACATTTCTATCCAAACTGTTTGCTTCAAGTATATCTCGAATGTTCTGATTACGTGCTTCTATACAATATATGCTAATTTCCATTAAACTGTTTGCTTCAAGTATATCTCGAATGTTCTGATTACGTGCTATAGTCATCTATACAATATATGCACCATTTCTATTAAACTGTTTGTTTCAAGTATATCTCGAATGTTCTGATTACGTCATCTCATCATGTCATTAACATTTATTAAACTGTTTGTTTCAAGTATATCTCGAATGTTCTGATTACGTGCTATAGTCATCTATACAATATACTTTTCTATTAAACTGTTTGGCCCAAGTATATCTCTAGAATATTCTGATTGCGTGCTATAGTCATCTATACAATATATGCACTATTTCTATTAAACTGTTTGCTTCAAGTATATCTCGAATGTTCTGATTACGTCATCTATACAATATATGCACCATTTCTATTAAACTGTTTGCTTCAAGTATATCTCGAATGTTCTGATTACGTGCTATAGTCATCATAACTCTTGCCATTTCTATTAAACTGTTTGTTTCAAGTATATCTCGAATGTTAGATTACGTGCTATAGTCATCTATACAATATATGCACCATTTCTATTAAATTGTTTGTTTCAAGTATATCTCGAATGTTCTGATTACGTGCTATAGTCATCTATACAATATATGCACCATTTCTATTAAACTGTTTGCTTCAAGTATATCTCGAATGTTCTGATTACGTCATCTATACAATATATGCACCATTTCTATTAAACTGTTTGCTTCAAGTATATCTCGAATGTTCTGATTACGTGCTATAGTCATCTATACAATATATGCACCATTTCTATTAAACTGTTTGCTTCAAGTATATCTCGAATGTTCTGATTACGTCATCTATACAATATATGCACAATTTCTATTAAACTGTTTGCTTCAAGTATATCTCGAATGTTCTGATTACGTGCTATAGTCATCTATACAATATATGCACCATTTCTATTAAACTGTTTGCTTCAAGTATATCTCGAATGTTCTGATTACGTGCTATAGTCATCTATACAATATATGCACCATTTCTATTAAACTGTTTGTTTCAAGTATATCTCGAATGTTCTGATTACGTGCTATAGTCATCCATACAATATATGCACCATTTCTATTAAACTGTTTGCTTCAAGTATATCTCGAATGTTCTGATTACGTCATCTATACAATATATGCACCATTTCTATTAAACTGTTTGCTTCAAGTATATCTCGAATGTTCTGATTACGTGCTATAGTCATCTATACAATATATGCACATTTCTATTAAACTGTTTGCTTCAAGTATATCTCGAATGTTCTGATTACGTGCTATAGTCATCTATACAATATATGCACCATTTCTATTAAACTGTTTGTTTCAAGTATATCTCGAATGTTCTGATTACGTGCTATAGTCATCTATACAATATATGCACCATTTCTATTAAACTGTTTGCATCAAGTATATCTCGAATGTTCTGATTACGTGCTATAGTCATCTATACAATATATGCACCATTTCTATTAAACTGTTTGCTTCAAGTATATCTCGAATGTTCTGATTACGTCATCTATACAATATCTGCACCATTCCTATTAAACTGTTTGCTTCAAGTATATCTCGAATGTTCTGATTACGTGCTATAGTCATCTATGCAATATATGCACCATTTCTATTAAACTGTTTGCTTCAAGTATATCTCGAATGTTCTGATTACGTGCTATAGTTATCGCTAATATATGCACCATTTCTATTAAACTGTTTGCTTCAAGTATATCTCGAATGTTCTGATTACGTCATCTATACAATATATGCACCATTTCCATTAAACTGTTTGCTTCAAGTATATCTCGAATGTTCTGATTACGTGCTATAGTCATCTATACAATATATGCACCATTTCTATTAAACTGTTTGTTTCAAGTATATCTCGAATGTTCTGATTACGTGCTACATAGTCATCTATACAATATATGCACCATTTCTATTAAACTGTTTGCTTCAAGTATATCTCGAATGTTCTGATTACGTCATCTATACAACTATATACACCATTTCTAGTAAACTGTTTGCTTCAAGTATATCTCGAATGTTCTGATTACGTGCTATAGTCATCTATACAATATATGCACCATTTCTATTAAACTGTTTGTTTCAAGTATATCTCGAATGTTCTGATTACGTGCTATAGTCATCTATATAATATATGCCATTTCTATTAAACTGTTTGTTTCAAGTATATCTCGAATGTTCTGATTACGTGCTATAGTCATCTATACAATATATGCACCATTTCTATTAAACTGTTTGTTTCAAGTATATCTCGAATGTTCTGATTGCAGTGCTATAGTCATCACTATACAATATATGCACCATTTCTATTAAACTAATTTTGCTTCAAGTATATCTCGAATGTTCTGATTACGTGCTATAGTCATCTATACAATATATGCACCATTTCTATTAAACTGTTTGCTTCAATGCATATCGAATGTTCCACGGTCATTGCTATAGTCATCTATACAATATATGCACCATTTCTATTAAACTGTTTGTTTCAAATGCTATCTAAATGTTCTGATTACGTGCTATAGTCATCTATACAATATATGCACCATTTCTATTAAACTGTTTGCTTCAAGTATATCTCCGAATGTTCTGATTACGTGCTATAGTCATCTATACAATATATGCAGCATTTCTATTAAACTCTTTGCTTCAAAGTATATCTCGAATGTTCTGATTACGTCATCTATACAATATATGCACCATTTCTATTAAACTGTTTGTTTCAAGTATATCTCGAATGTTCTGATTACGTGCTATAGTCATCTATACAATATATGCACCATTTCTATTAAACTGTTTGCTTCAAGTATATCTCGAATGTTCTGATTACGTGCTATAGTCATCTATACAATATATGCACTATTTCTATTAAACTGTTGCTTCAAGTATATCTCGAATGTTCTGATTACGTCATCTATACAATATAGCCATATTTCTATTAAACTGTTTGCTTCAAGTATATCTCGAATGTTCTGATTACGTGCTATAGTCATCTATACAATATATGCACCATTTCTATTAAACTGTTTGTTTCAAGTATATCTCGAATGTTCTGATTACGTGCTATAGTCATCTATACAATATATGCACCATTTCTATTAAACTTGTTGTTTCAGTATATCTCGAATCGTTGATTACGTGCTATAGTCATCTATACAATATATGCACCATTTCTATTAAACTGTTTGCTTCAAGTATATCTCGAATGTTCTGATTACGTCATCTATACAATATATGCACCATTTCTATTAAACTGTTTGCTTCAAGTATATCTCGAATGTTCTGATTACGTGCTATAGTCATCTATACAATATATGCACCATTTCTATTAAACTGTTTGCTTCAAGTATATCTCGAATGTTCTGATTACGTCATCTATACAATATATGCACAATTTCTATTAAACTGTTTGCTTCAAGTATATCTCGAATGTTCTGATTACGTGCTATAGTCATCTATACAACACTCCTTGCACCATTTCTAGTAAACTGTTTGCTTCAAGTATATCTCGAATGTTCACGATTACGTGCTATAGTCATCTATACAATATATGCACCAATTTCTATTAAACTGTTTGCTTCAAGTATATCTCGAATGTTCTGATTACGTGCTATAGTCATCTATACAATATATGCACCATTTCTATTAAACTGTTTGCTTCAAGTATATCTCGAATGTTCTGATTACGTGCTATAGTCATCTATACAATATATGCACTATTTCTATTAAACTGTTTGCTTCAAGTATATCTCGAATGTTCTGATTACGTCATCTATACAATATATGCACCATTTCTATTAAACTGTTTGCTTCAAGTATATCTCGAATGTTCTGATTACGTGCTATAGTCATCTATACAATATATGCACCATTTCTATTAAACTGTTTGTTTCAAGTATATCTCAGATAATTCTGATTACGTGCTATAGTCATCTATACAATATATGCACCATTTCTATTAAACTGTTTGTTTCAAGTATATCTCGAATGTTCTGATTACGTGCTATAGTCATCTATACAATATGTACCATTTCTATTAAACTGTTTGCTTCAAGTATATCTCGAATGTTCTGATTACGTCATCTATACAATATATGCACCATTTCTATTTGTTTATTTAAAGTATATCTCGAATGTTCTGATTACGTGCTATAGTCATCTATACAATATATGCACCATTTCTATTAAACTGTTTGCTTCAAGTATATCTCGAATGTTCTGATTACGTCATCTATACAATATATGCACAATTTCTATTAAACTGTTTGCTTCAAGTATATCTCGAATGTTCTGATTACGTGCTATAGTCATCTATACAATATATGCACCATTTCTATTAAACTGTTTGCTTCAAGTATATCTCGAATGTTCTGATTGGTATTATAGTCATCTGTCCCAATATATGCACCATTTCTATAAACTGTTTGTTTCAAGTATATCTCGAATGTTCTGATTACGTGCTATAGTCATCTATACAATATATGCACCATTTCTATTAAACTGTTTGCTTCAAGTATATCTCGAATGTTCTGATTACGTCATCTATACAATATATGCACCATTTCTATTAAACTGTTTGCTTCAAGTATATCTCGAATGTTCTGATTACGTGCTATAGTCATCTATACAATATATGCACCATTTCTATTAAACTGTTTGCTTCAAGTATATCTCGAATGTTCTGATTACGTGCTATAGTCATCTATACAATATATGCGCATTTCTATTAAACTGTTTGTTTCAAGTATATCTCGAATGTTCTGATTACGTGCTATAGTCATCTATACAATATATGCACCATTTCTATTAAACTGTTTGCTTCAAGTATATCTCTCGAATGTTCTGATTACGTCAAAATATACAATATCTGCACCATTTTCTATTCAACTGTTTGCTTCAAGTATATCTCGAATGTTCTGATTACGTGCTATAGTCATCTATACAATATATGCACCATTTCTATTAAACTGTTTGCTTCAAGTATATCTCGAATGTTCTGATTACGTGCTATAGTTATCTATACAATATATGCACCATTTCTAGTAAGAAACTGTTTGCTTCAAGTATATCTCGAATGTTCTGATTACGTCATCTATACAATATATGCACCATTTCCATTAAACTGTTTGCTTCAAGTATATCTCGAATGTTCTGATTACGTGCTATAGTCATCTATACAATATATGCACCATTTCTATTAAACTGTTTGTTTCAAGTATATCTCGAATGTTCTGATTACGTCATCTATACAATATGCACCATTTCTATTAAACTGTTTGTTTCAAGTATATCTCGAATGTTCTGATTACGTGCTATAGTCATCTATACAATATATGCACCATTTCTATTAAACTGTTTGCTTCAAGTATATCTCGAATGTTCTGATTACGTGCTATAGTCATCTATACAATATATGCACTATTTCTATTAAACTGTTTGCTTCAAGTATATCTCGAATGTTCTGATTACGTCATCTATACAATATATGCACCATTTCTATTAAACTGTTTGCTTCAAGTATATCTCGAATGTTCTGATTACGTGCTATAGTCATCTATACAATATATGCACCATTTCTATTAAACTGTTTGTTTCAAGTATATCTCGAATGTTCTGATTACGTGCTATAGTCATCTATACAATATATGCACCATTTCTATTAAATTGTTTGTTTCAAGTATATCTCGAATGTTCTGATTACGTGCTATAGTCATCTATACAATATATACCATTTCTATTAAACTGTTTTGCTTCAAATATATCTCGAATGTTCTGATTACGTCATCTATACAATATATGCACCATTTCTATTAAACTGTTTGCTTCAAGTATATCTCGAATGTTCTGATTACGTGCTATAGTCATCTATACAATATATGCACCATTTCTATTAAACTGTTTGCTTCAAGTATATCTCGAATGTTCTGATTACGTCATCTATACAATATATGCACAATTTCTATTAAACTGTTTGCTTCAAGTATATCTCGAATGTTCTGATTACGTGCTATAGTCATCTATACAATATATGCACCATTTCTATTAAACTGTTTTATTAAGTATATCTCGAATGTTCTGATTACGTGCTATAGTCATCTATACAATATGCACCATTTCTATTAAACTGTTTGTTTCAAGTATATCTCGAATGTTCTGATTACGTGCTATAGTCATCTATACAATATATGCCACATTTCTATTAAACTGTTTGCTTCAAGTATATCTCGAATGTTCTGATTACGTCATCTATACAATATATGCACCATTTCTATTAAACTGTTTGCTTCAAGTATATCTCGAATGTTCTGATTACGTGCTATAGTCATCTATACAATATATGCACCATTTCTATTAAACTGTTTGCTTCCAGTATATCTCGAATGTTCTGATTACGTGCTATAGTCATCTATACAATATATGCACCATTTCTATTAAACTGTTTGTTTCAAGTATATCTCGAATGTTCTGATTACGTACTATAGTCATCTATACAATATATGCACCATTTCTATTAAACTGTTTGCTTCAAGTATATCTCGAATGTTCTGATTACGTGCTATAGTCATCTATACCTAATATATACCATTTCTATTAAACTGTTTGCTTCAAGTATATCTCGAATGTTCTGATTACGTCATCTATACAATATCTGCACCATTTCTATTAAACTGTTTGCTTCAAGTATATCTCGAATGTTCTGATTACGTGCTATAGTCATCTATACAATATATGCACCATTTCTATTAAACTGTTTAGCTTCAAGTATATCTCGAATGTTCTGATTACGTGCTATAGTTATCTATACAATATATGCACCATTTCTATTAAACTGTTTGCTTCAAGTATATCTCGAATGTTCTGATTACGTCATCTATACAATATATGCACCATTTCCATTAAACTGTTTGCTTCAAGTATATCTCGAATGTTCTGATTACGTGCTATAGTCATCTATACAATATATGCACCATTTCTATTAAACTGTTTGTTTCAAGTATATCTCGAATGTTCTGATTACATTGCTATAGTCATCTATACAATATATGCACCATTTCTATTAAACTGTT
The DNA here is from genome assembly GCA_037127315.1 of Ascarosepion bandense. Lineage (NCBI taxonomy): Eukaryota > Metazoa > Mollusca > Cephalopoda > Sepiida > Sepiidae > Ascarosepion > Ascarosepion bandense. The sequence continues at coordinate 362,038 of JBBBDQ010000960.1, read as the reverse complement.
TGCTTCAAGTATATCTCGAATGTTCTGATTACGTACTATAGTCATCTATACAATATATACACCATTTCTATTAAACTGTTTGCTTCAAGTATATCTCGAATGTTCTGATTACGTGCTATAGTCATCTATACAATATATGCACCATTTCTATTAAACTGTTTGCTTCGAGTATATCTCGAATGTTCTGATTACGTGCTATAGTCATCTATACAATATATGCACCATTTCTATTAAACTGTTTGCTTCAAGTATATTTCGAATGTTCTGATTACGTGCTATAGTCATCTATACAATATATGCACCATTTCTATTGACTGTTGCTTCAAGTATATCTCGAATGTTCTGATTACGTCATCTATACAATATATGCTCCCATTTCTATTACACTGTTTGCTTCAAGTATATCTCCGAATGTTCTGATTACGTGCTATAGTCATCTATACAATATATGCACCATTTCTATTAAGCTGTTTGCTTCAATCTATATCTCGAATGTTCTGATTACGTGCTATAGTCATCTATACAATATATGCACCATTTCTATTAAACTGTTTGCTTCAAGTATATCTCGAATGTTCTGATTACGTGCTATAGTCATCTATACAATATATACCATTTCTATTAAACTGTTTGTTTCAAGTATATCTCGAATGTTCTGATTACGTGCTATAGTCATCTATACAATATATGCACCATTTCTATTAAACTGTTTGCTTCAAGTATATCTCGAATGTTCTGATTACGTCATCTATACAATATATGCACCATTTCTATTAAACTGTTTGCTTCAAGTATAATATGAATGTTCTGATTACATTATATAGTCATCTATACAATATATGCCATTTCTAATATTAAACTGTTTGCTTCAAGTATATCTCGAATGTTCTGATTACGTGCTATAGTCATCTATACAATATGCACCATTTCTATTAAACTGTTTGTTTCAAGTATATCTCGAATGTTCTGATTGCGTGCTATAGTCATCTATACAATATATGCACCATTTCTATTAAACTGTTTGCTACAGTATATCTCAGATATTCTGATTACGTGCTATAGTCATCTATACAATATATGCACCATTTCTATTAAACTGTTTGCTTCAAGTATATCTCGAATGTTCTGATTACGTCATCTATACAATATATGCCACCATTTCTATTAAACTGTTTGCTTCAAGTATATCCGAATGTTCTGATTACGTGCTATAGTCATCTATACAATATATGCACCATTTCTATTAAACTGTTTGCTTCAAGTATATCTCGAATGTTCTGATTACGTGCTATGATCATCTATACAATATGTACACCATTTCTATTAAACTGTTTGCTTCAAGTATATCTCGAATGTTCTGATTACGTCATCTATACAATATATGCCATTTCTATTAAACCTAACGCTTCAGTATATCTCGAATGTTCTGATTTTATGCTATAGTCATCTATACAATATATGCACCATTTCTATTAAACTGTTTGCTTCAAGTATATCTCGAATGTTCTGATTACGTGCTATAGTCATCTATACAATATATGCACCATTTTCATAAACTGTTTGTGAGTATATCTCGAATGTTCTGATGCGATACTATAGTCATCTATACAATATATTTTCATTTCTATTAAACTGTTTAGCAAAAAGTATATTTCGAATGTTCTGATTACGTGCTATAGTCATCTATACAATATATGCACCATTTCTATTAAACTGTTTGCTTCAAGTATATCTCGAATGTTCTGATTATGTCATCTATACAATATAATAACCATTTCTATTACACTGTTGGCTTCAAGTATATCTCGAATGTTCCAGTTACATTGCTATAGTCATCTATACAATATATGCACCATTTCTATTAAACTGTTTGGCTTCAGTATATCTCGAATGTTCTGATTACGTGCTATAGTCATCTATACACAATATATGCACCATTTCTATTAAACTGTTTGCTTCAAGTATATCTCGAATGTTCTGATTACGTGTACTATAAGTCATCTATACAATATATGCACCATTTCTATTAAACTGTTTGTTTCAAGTATATCTCGAATGTTCTGATTACGTGCTATAGTCATCTATACAATATATGCACCATTTCTATTAGCTTCTTGCTTCAAGTATATCTCGAATGTTCTGATTACGTCATGCATCTATACAATATATGCACCATTTCTATTAAACTACTTGCTTCAAGTATATCTCGAATGTTCTGATTACGTGCTATAGTCATCTATACAATACATTTTACCATTTCTATTAAACTGTTTGCTTCAAATATATCTCGAATGTTCTGATTACGTGCTATAGTCATCTATACAATATATGCGCATTTCTATTAAACTGTTTGTTTCAAGTATATCTCGAATGTTCTGATTACGTGCTATAGTCATCTATACAATATATGCACCATTTCTATTAAACTGTTTGCTTCAAGTATATCTCGAATGTTCTGATTACGTGCTATAGTCATCTATACAATATATACACCATTTCTATTAAACTGTTTGCTTCAAGTATATCTCGAATGTTCTGATTACGTCATCTATACAATATATGCACCATTTCTATTAAACTGTTTTGCTTCAAGTATATCTCGAATGTTCTGATTACGTGCTATAGTCATCTATACAATATATGCACCATTTCTATTAAACTGTTTGTTTCAAGTATATCTCGAATGTTCTGATTACGTGCTATAGTCGTCTATACAATATATGCACCATTTCTATTAAACTGTTTGCTTCAAGTATATCTCGAATGTTCTGATTACGTGCACAAGGTATCTATACAATATATACTACATTTCTATTAAACTGTTTGCTTCAAGTATATCTCGAATGTTCTGATTACGTCATCTAAACAATATATGCACCATTTCTATTAAACTGTTTGCTTCAAGTATATCTCGAATGTTCTGATTACGTGCTATAGTCATCTATACAATATATGCACCATTTCTATTAAACTGTTTGTTTCAAGTATATCTCGAATGTTCTGATTACGTGCTATAGTCATCTATACAATATATGCACCATTTCTATTAAACTGTTTGTTTCAAAGTATATCTCGAATGTTCTGATTACGTGCTATAGTCATCTATACAATATGCACCATTTCTATTAAACTGTTTGTTTCAAGTATATCTCGAATGTTCTGATTACGTGCTATAGTCATCTGTACAATATATGCACCATTTCTATTAAACTGTTTAGCTTCAAGTATATCTCGAATGTTCTGATTACGTGCTATAGTCATCTATACAATATATGCACCATTTCTATTAAACTGTTTGCTTCAAGTATATCTCGAATGTTCTGATTACGTGCTATGGTCATCTATACAATATATGCACCATTTCTATTAAACTGTTTGCTTCAAGTATATCTCGAATGTTCTGATTACGTGCTATAGTCATCTATACAATATATGCACCATTTCTATTAAACTGTTTGTTTCAAGTACCATCTCGAATGTTCTGATTACGTGCTATAGTCATCTATACAATATATGCACCATTTCTATTAAACTGTTTGCTTCAAGTATATCTCGAATGTTCTGATTACTTCATCTATACAATATATGCTTCTATTAAACTGTTTGCTTCAAGTATATCTCGAATGTTCTGATTATGTGCTATAGTCATCTATACAATATATGCACCATTTCTTATTAAACTGTTTGCTTCAAGTATATCTCGAATGTTCTGATTACGTGCTATAGTCATCTATACAATATATGCACCATTTCTATTAAACTGCTTGTTTCAAGTATATCTCGAATGTTCTGATTACGTGCTATAGTCATCTATACAATATATGCACCATTTCTATTAAACTGTTTGCTTCAAGTATATCTCGAAATGTTCTGATTACGTGCTATAGTCATCTATACAATATATGCACCATTTCTATTAAACTGTTTGCTTCAAGTATATCTCGAATGTTCTGATTACGTCATCTATACAATATATGCACCATTTCTATTAAACTGTTTGCTTCAAGTATATCTCGAATGTTCTGATTACGTGCTATAGTCATCTATACAATATATGGGCACCATTTCTATTAAACTGTTTGTTTCAAGTATATCTCGAATGTTCTGATTATGCTATAGTCATCTATACAATATATGCACCATTTCTATTAAACTGTTTATTTCAAGTATATCTCGAATGTTCTGATTACGTGCTATAGTCATCTATACAATATATGCACCATTACTTTCTATTAAACTGTTTGCTTCAAGTATATCTCGAATGTTCTGATTACGTCATCTATACAATATATGCACCATTTCTATTAAACTGTTTGCTTCAAGTATATCTCGAATGTGTTCTGATTACGTGCTATAGTCATCTATACAATATATGCACCATTTCTATTAAACTGTTTGTTTCAAGTATATCTCGAATGTGATTACGTGCTATAGTCATCTATACAATATATGCACCATTTCTATTAAACTGTTTGTTTCAAGTATATCTCGAATGTTCTGATTACGTGCTATAGTCATCTATACAATATATGCACCATTTCTATTAAACTGTTTGTTTCAAGTATATCTCGAATGTTCTGATTATTACGTGCTATAGTCATCTATACAATATATGCACCATTTCTATTAAACTGTTTGCTTCAAGTATATCTCGAATGTTCTGACATGTGCTATAGTCATCTATACAATATATGCACCATTTCTATTAAACTGTTTGCTTCAAGTATATCTCGAATGTTCTGATTACGTGCTATAGTCATCTATACAATATATGCACCATTTCTATTAAACTGTTTGTTTCAAGTATATCTTAATGTTCTGATTACGTGCTATAGTCATCTATACAACATATGCACCATTTCTATTAAACTGTTTGCTTCAAGTATATTCCAATGTTCTGATTACGTGCTATAGTCATCTATACAATATATGCACCATTTCTATTAAACTCTTTGCTTCAAGTATATCTCGAATGTTCTGATTACGTCATCTATACAATATATGCACCATTTCATTAAACTGTTTGTTTCAAGTATATCTCGAATGTTCTGATTACGTGCTATAGTCATCTATACAATATATGCACCATTTCTATTAAACTGTTTGCTTCAAGTATATCTCTAGAATGTTCCGATTACGTGCTATATTGTATCTATACAATATATGCACTATTTCTATTAAACTGTTTGCTTCAAGTATATCTCGAATGTTCTGATTACGTCATCTATACAATATATGCACCATTTCTATTAAACTGTTTGCTTCAAGTATATCTCGAATGTTCTGATTACGTGCTATATCATCTATACAATATATGCACCATTTCTATTAAACTGTTTGTTTCAAGTATATCTCGAATGTTCTGATTACGTGCTATAGTCATCTATACAATATATGCACCATTTCTATTAAACCTTATTTGTTTCAAGTATATCTCGAATGTTCTGATTACGTGCTATAGTCATCTATACAATATATGCACCATTTCTATTAAACTGTTTGCTTCAAGTATATCTCGAATGTTCTGATTACGTGCTATAGTCATCTATACAATATATGCACCATTTCTATTAAACTGCTTGCTTCAAGTATATCTCGAATGTTCTGATTACGTCATCTATACAATATATGCACCATTTCTATTAAACTGTTTGCTTCAAGTATATCTCGAATGTTCTGATTACGTGCTATAGTCATCTATACAATATATGCACCATTTCTATTAAACTGTTTGTTTCAAGTATATCTCGAATGTTCTGATTACGTGCTATAGTCATCTATACAATATATGCACCATTTCTATTAAACTGTTTGTTTCAAGTATATCTCGAATGTTCTGATTACGTGCTATAGTCATCTATACAATATATGCACCATTTCTATTAAACTGCTTGTTTCAAGTATATCTCGAATGTTTGATTACGTGCTATAGTCATCTATACAATATATGCACCATTTCTATTAAACTGTTTGCTTCAAGTATATATCGAATGTTCTGATTACGTGCTATAGTCATCTATACAATATATGCACCATTTCTATTAAACTGTTTGCTTCAAGTATATCTCGAATGTTCTGATTACGTGCTATAGTCATCTATACAATATATGCACCATTTCTATTAAACTGTTTGTTTCAAGTATATCTCGAATGTTCTGATTACGTGCTATAGTCATCTATACAATATATGCACCATTTCTATTAAACTGTTTGCTTCAAGTATATCTCGAATGTTCTGATTACGTGCTATAGTCATCTATACAATATATGCACCATTTCTATTAAACTGTTTGTTTCAAGTATATCTCGAATGTTCTGATTACGTGCTATAGTCATCTATACAATATATGCACCATTTCTATTAAACTGTTTGCTTCAAGTATATCTCGAATGTTCTGATTACGTCATCTATACAATATATGCACCATTTCTATTAAACTGTTTGCTTCAAGTATATCTCGAATGTTCTGATTACGTGCTATAGTCATCTATACAATATATGCACCATTTCTATTAAACTGTTTGCTTCAAGTATATCTCGAATGTTCTGATTACGTGCTATAGTCATCTATACAATATATGCACCATTTCTATTAAACTGTTTGTTTCAAGTATATCTCGAATGTTCTGATTACGTGCTATAGTCATCTATACAATATATGCACCATTTCTATTAAACTGTTTGCTTCAAGTATATCTCGAATGTTCTGATTACGTGCTATAGTCATCTATACAATATATGCACCATTTCTATTAAACTGTTTGCTTCAAGTATATCTCGAATGTTCTGATTACGTCATCTATACAATATATGCACCATTTCTATTAAACTGTTTGCTTCAAGTATATCTCGAATGTTCTGATTACGTGCTATAGTCATCTATACAATATATGCACCATTTCTATTAAACTGTTTGTTTCAAGTATATCTCGAATGTTCTGATTACGTGCTATAGTCATCTATACAATATATGCACCATTTCTATTAAACTGTTTGCTTCAAGTATATCTCGAATGTTCTGATTACGTGCTATAGTCATCTATACAATATATGCACCATTTCTATTAAACTGTTTGCTTCAAGTATATCTCGAATGTTCTGATTACGTCATCTATACAATATATGCACCATTTCTATTAAACTGTTTGCTTCAAGTATATCTCGAATGTTCTGAGTACGTGCTATAGTCATCTATACAATGTATGCACCATTTCTATTAAACTGTTTGTTTCAAGTATATCTCGAATGTTCTGATTACGTGCTATAGTCATCTATACAATATATACCATTTCTATTAAACTGTTTGTTTCAAGTATATCTCGAATGTTCTGATTACGTGCTATAGTCATCTATACAATATATGCACCATTTCTATTAAACTGTTTGTTTCAAGTATGTCTCCAGAATGTTCTGATTACGTGCTATAGTCATCTATACAATATATGCCATTTCTATTAAACTGTTTGCTTCAAGTATATCTCGAATGTTCTGATTACGTGCTATAGTCATCTATACAATATATGCACCATTTCTATTGACTTCAATGTTTGCTTCAAGTATATCTCGAATGTTCTGATTACGTGCTATAGTCATCTATACAATATATGCACTATTTCTATTAAACTGTTTGCTTCAAGTATATCTCGAATGTTCTGATTACGTCATCTATACAATATATGCACCATTTCTATTAAACTGTTTGCTTCAAGTATATCTCGAATGTTCTGATTACGTGCTATAGTCATCTATACAATATATGTACCATTTCTATTAAACTGTTTGTTTCAAGTATATCTCGAATGTTCTGATTACGTGCTATAGTCATCTATACAATATATGCACCATTTCTATTAAACTGTTTTGTTTCAAGTATATCTCGAATGTTCTGATTACGTGCTATAGTCATCTATACAATATATGCACCATTTCTATTAAACTGTTTGCTTCAAGTATATCTCGGAGAATGTTCTGATTACGTCATCTATACAATATGTGCACCATTTCTATTAAACTGTTTAGCTAAAGTATATCTCGAATGTTCTGATTACGTGCTATAGTCATCTATACAATATATGCACCATTTCTATTAAACTGTTTGCTTCAAGTATATCTCGAATGTTCTGATTACGTCATCTATACATTATATGCACCATTTCTATTAAACTGTTTGCTTCAAGTATATCTCGAATGTTCTGATTACGTGCTATAGTCATCTATACAATATATGCACCATTTCTATTAAACTGTTTGCTTCAAGTATATCTCGAATGTTCTGATTACGTGCTATAGTCATCTATACAATATATGCACCATTTCTATTAAACTGTTTGTTTCAAGTATATCTCGAATATTCTGATTACGTGCTATAGTCATCTATACAATATATGCACCATTTCTATTAAACTGTTTGCTTCAAGTATATCTCGAATGTTCTGATTGCGTCATCTATACAATATATGCACCATTTCTATTAAACTGTTTGCTTCAAGTATATCTCGAATGTTCTGATTACGTGCTATAGTCATCTATACAATATATGCACCATTTCTTCAAGCTGTTTAGCTTCAAGAATATCTCGAATGTTCTGATTACGTGCTATAGTCATCTATACAATATATGCACCATTTTCTATTAAACTGTTTGTTTCAAGTATATCTCGAATGTTCTGATTACGTGCTATAGTCATCTATACAATATATGCACCATTTCTATTAAACTGTTTGCTTCGAAAGTATATCTCGAATGTTCTGATTACGTGCTATAGTCATCTATACAATATATGCACCATTTCTATTAAACTGTTTTGCTTCAAGTATATCTCGAATGTTCTGATTACGTCATCTATACAATATATGCACCATTTCTATTAAACTGTTTGCTTCAAGTATATCTCGAATGTTCTGATTACGTGCTATAGTCATCTATACAATATATGCACCAAATTTCTATTAAACTGTTTGCTTCAAGTATATCTCGAATGTTCTGATTACGTGCTATAGTTATCTATACAATATATGCACCATTTCTATTAAACTGTTTGCTTCAAGTATATCTCGAATGTTCTGATTACGTCATCTATACAATATATGCACCATTTCCATTAAACTGTTTGCTTCAAGTATATCTCGAATGTTCTGATTACGTGCTATAGTCATCTATACAATATATGCACCATTTCTATTAAACTGTTTGTTTCAAAGTATATCTCGAATGTTCTGATTACGTGCTATAGTCATCTATACAATATATGCACCATTTCTATTAAACTGTTTGCTTCAAGTATATCTCGAATGTTCTGATTACGTGCTATAGTCATCTATACAATATGTGCACCATTTCTATTAAACTGTTTGCTTCAAGTATATCTCGAATGTTCTGATTACGTGCTATAGTCATCTATACAATATGCACCATTTCTATTAAACTGTTTGCTTCAAGTATATTTCGAATGTTCTGATTACGTGCTATAGTCATCTATACAATATATGCACCATTTCTATTAAATATTTTGCTTCAAGTATATCTCAGTGTTCCAGTTATCGTATATAATATATGCTCCCATTTCTATTACACTGTTTTGCTTCAAGTATATCTCGAATGTTCTGATTACGTGCTATAGTCATCTATACAATATATGCACCATTTCTATTAAACTGTTTGCTTCAAGTATATCTCGAATGTTCTGATTACACGTGCTATAGTCATCTATACAATATATGCACCATTTCTATTAAACTGTTTGCTTCAAGTATATCTCGAATGTTCTGATTACGTGCTATAGTCATCTATACAATATATGCACCATTTCTATTAAACTGTTTGTTTCAAGTATATCTCGAATGTTCTGATTACGTGCTATAGTCATCTATACAATATATGCACCATTTCCTATTAAACTGTTTGCTTCAAGTATATCTCGAATGTTCTGATTACGTCGTCTATACAATATATGCACCATTTCTATTAAACTGTTTGCTTCAAGTATATCTCGAATGTTCTGATTACGTGCTATAGTCATCTATACAATATATGCCATTTCTATTAAACTGTTTGCTTCAAGTATATCTCGAATGTTCTGATTACGTGCTATAGTCATCTATACAATATATGCACCATTTCTATTAAACTGTTTGTTTCAAGTATATCTCGAATGTTCTGATTACGTGCTATAGTCATCTATACACAATATATGCACCATTTCTATTAAACTGTTTGCTTCAAGTATATCTCGAATGTTCTGATTACGTGCTATAGTCATCTATACAATATATGCACCATTTCTATTAAACTGTTTGCTTCAAGTATATCTCGAATGTTCTGATTACGTCATCTATACAATATATGCACCATTTCTATTAAACTGTTTGCTTCAAGTATATCTCGAATGTTCTGATTACGTGCTATAGTCATCTATACAATATATGCACCATTTTATTAAACTGTTTGCTTCAAGTATATCTCGAATGTTCTGATTACGTGCTATAGTCATCTATACAATATATGCACCATTTCTATTAAACTGTTTGCTTCAAGTATATCTCAGTCATTCTGATTTTGTGCTATAGTCATCTATACAATATATGCACCATTTCTATTAAACTGTTTGCTTAAGAAGTATATTTCGAATGTTCTGATTACGTGCTATAGTCATCTATGCAATATATGCACCATTTCTATTAAACTGTTTGCTTCAAGTATATCTCGAATGTTCTGATTACGTCATCTACACAATATATGCACCATTTCTATTAAACTGTTTGCTTCAAGTATATCTCGAATGTTCTGATTACGTGCTATAGTCATCTATACAATATATGCACCATTTCTATTAAACTGTTTGTTTCAAGTATATCTCGAATGTTCTGATTACGTGCTATAGTCATCTATACAATATATGCACCATTTCTATTAAACTGTTTGTTTCAAGTATATCTCGAATGTTCTGATTACGTGCTATAGTCATCTATACATTATTTTCCATTTCTATTAAACTGTTTGTTTCAAGTATATCTCGAATGTTCTGATTACGTGCTATAGTCATCTATACAATATATGCACCATTTCTATTAAACTGTTTGCTTCAAGTATATCTCGAATGTTCTGATTACGTGCTATAGTCATCTATACAATATATGCACCATTTCTATTAAACTGTTTGCTTCAAGTATATCTCGAATGTTCTGATTACGTGCTACATAGTCATCTATACAATATATGCACCATTTCTATTAAACTGTTTGCTTCAAGTATATCTCGAATGTTCTGATTACATTATATAGTCATCTATACAATATATGCACCATTTCTATTAAACTGTTTGTTTCAAGTATATCTCGAATGTTCTGATTACGTGCTATAGTCATCTATACAATATATGCACCATTTCTATTAAACTGTTTGCTTCAAGTATATCTCGAATGTTCTGATTACGTCATCTATGCAATATATGCACCATTTCTATTAAACTGTTTGCTTCAAGTATATCTCCGAATGTTCTGATTATGTGCTATAGTCATCTATACAATATATGCACCATTTCTATTAAACTGTTTGCTTCAAGTATATCTCGAATGTTCTGATTACGTGCTATAGTCATCTATACAATATATGCACCATTTCTATTAAACTGTTTGTTTCAAGTATATCTCGAATGTTCTGATTACGTGCTATAGTCATCTATACAATATATGCACCATTTCTATTAAACTGTTTTGCTTCAAGTATATCTCGAATGTTCTGATTACGTGCTATAGTCATCTATACAATATATGCACCATTTCTATTAAACTGTTTGCTTCAAGTATATCTCGAATGTTCTGATTACGTCATCTATACAATATATGCACCATTTCTATTAAACTGTTTGCTTCAAGTATATCTCGAATGTTCTGATTACGTGCTATAGTCATCTATACAATATGCACCATTTCTATTAAACTGTTTGTTTCAAGTATATCTCGAATGTTCTGATTACGTGCTATAGTCATCTATACAATATATGCACCATTTCTATTAAACTGTTTGCTTCAAGTATATCTCGAATGTTCTGATTACGTGCTATAGTCATCTATACAATATATGCACCATTTCTATTAAACTGTTTGCTTCAAGTATATCTCGAATGTTCTGATTACGTCATCTACATACAATATATGCACCATTTCTATTAAACTGTTTGCTTCAAGTATATCTCGAATGTTCTGGGTCCGTGCTATAGTCATCTATACAATATATGCACCATTTCTATTAAACTGTTTGTTTCAAGTATATCTCGAATGTTCTGATTACGTGCTATAGTCATCTATACAATATATGCACCATTTCTATTAAACTGTTTGTTTCAAGTATATCTCGAATGTTCTGATTACGTGCTATAGTCATCTATACAATATATGCACCATTTCTATTAAACTGTTTGTTTCAAGTATATCTCGAATGTTCTGATTACGTGCTATAGTCATCTATACAATATATGCACCATTTCTATTAAACTGTTTGCTTCAAGTATATCTCGAATGTTCTGATTACGTGCTATAGTCATCTATACAATATATGCACCATTTCTATTAAACTGTTTGCTTCAAGTATATCTCGAATGTTCTGATTACGTGCTATAGTCATCTATACAATATATGCACCATTTCTATTAAACTGTTTGTTTCAAGTATATCTCGAATGTTCTGATTACGTGCTATAGTCATCTATACAATATATGCACCATTTCTATTAAACTGTTTGCTTCAAGTATATCTCGAATGTTCTGATTACGTGCTATAGTCATCTATACAATATATGCACCATTTCTATTAAACTCTTTGCTTCAAGTATATCTCGAATGTTCTGATTACGTCATCTATACAATATATGCACCATTTCTATTAAACTGTTTGTTTCAAGTATATCTCGAATGTTCTGATTACGTGCTATAGTCATCTATACAATATATGCACCATTTCTATTAAACTGTTTGCTTCAAGTATATCTCGAATGTTCTGATTACGTGCTATAGTCATCTATACAATATATGCACTATTTCTATTAAACTGTTTGCTTCAAGTATATCTCGAATGTTCTGATTACGTCATCTATACAATATATACCATTTCTATTAAACTGTTTGCTTCAAGTATATCTCGAATGTTCTGATTACGTGCTATAGTCATCTATACAATATATGCACCATTTCTATTAAACTGTTTGTTTCAAGTATATCTCGAATGTTCTGATTACGTGCTATAGTCATCTATACAATATATGCACCATTTCTATTAAACTGTTTGTTTCAAGTATATCTCGAATGTTCTGATTACGTGCTATAGTCATCTATACAATATATGCACCATTTCTATTAAACTGTTTGCTTCAAGTATATCTCGAATGTTCTGATTACGTGCTATAGTCATCTATACAATATATGCACCATTTCTATTAAACTGTTTGCTTCAAGTATATCTCGAATGTTCTGATTACGTCATCTATACAATATATGCACCATTTCTATTAAACTGTTTGCTTCAAGTATATCTCGAATGTTCTGATTACGTGCTATAGTCATCTATACAATATATGCACCATTTCTATTAAACTGTTTGTTTCAAGTATATCTCGAATGTTCTGATTACGTGCTATAGTCATCTATACAATATATGCACCATTTCTATTAAACTGTTTGTTTCAAGTATATCTCGAATGTTCTGATTACGTGCTATAGTCATCTATACAATATATGCACCATTTCTATTAAACTGTTTGTTTCAAGTATATCTGAATGTTCTGATTACGTGCTATAGTCATCTACAATATATGCACCATTTCTATTAAACTGTTTTGCTTCAAGTATATATCGAATGTTCTGATTACGTGCTATAGTCATCTATACAATATATGCACCATTTCTATTAAACTGTTTGCTTCAAGTATATCTCGAATGTTCTGATTACGTGCTATAGTCATCTATACAATATATGCACCATTTCTATTAAACTGTTTGTTTCAAGTATATCTCGAATGTTCTGATTACGTGCTATAGTCATCTATACAATATATGCACCATTTCTATTAAACTGTTTGCTTCAAGTATATCTCGAATGTTCTGATTACGTGCTATAGTCATCTATACAATATATGCACCATTTCTATTAAACTGTTTGTTTCAAGTATATCTCGAATGTTCTGATTACGTGCTATAGTCATCTATACAATATATGCACCATTTCTATTAAACTGTTTGCTTCAAGTATATCTCGAATGTTCTGATTACGTCATCTATACAATATATGCACCATTTCTATTAAACTGTTTGCTTCAAGTATATCTCGAATGTTCTGATTACGTGCTATAGTCATCTATACAATATATGCACCATTTCTATTAAACTGTTTGCTTCAAGTATATCTCGAATGTTCTGATTACGTGCTATAGTCATCTATACAATATATGCACCATTTCTATTAAACTGTTTGTTTCAAGTATATCTCGAATGTTCTGATTACGTGCTATAGTCATCTATACAATATATGCACCATTTCTATTAAACTGTTTGCTTCAAGTATATCTCGAATGTTCTGATTACGTGCTATAGTCATCTATACAATATATGCACCATTTCTATTAAACTGTTTGCTTCAAGTATATCTCGAATGTTCTGATTACGTCATCTATACAATATATGCACCATTTCTATTAAACTGTTTGCTTCAAGTATATCTCGAATGTTCTGATTACGTGCTATAGTCATCTATACAATATATGCACCATTTCTATTAAACTGTTTGTTTCAAGTATATCTCGAATGTTCTGATTACGTGCTATAGTCATCTATACAATATATGCACCATTTCTATTAAACTGTTTGCTTCAAGTATATCTCGAATGTTCTGATTACGTGCTATAGTCATCTATACAATATATGCACCATTTCTATTAAACTGTTTGCTTCAAGTATATCTCGAATGTTCTGATTACGTCATCTATACAATATATGCACCATTTCTATTAAACTGTTTGCTTCAAGTATATCTCGAATGTTCTGAGTACGTGCTATAGTCATCTATACCAATCGCATGCACCAGTACCTACAATAAACTGTTTATTTCAATTATATAGAATGTTCTGATTACGTGCTATAGTCTCATCTATACACAATATATGCACCATTTCTATAAACTTTGTGCTTTTAAAGTATATCTCGAATGTTCTGATTACGTGCTATAGTCATCTATACAATATATGCACCATTTCTATTAAACTGTTTGTTTCCAAGTATATCTCGAATGTTCTGATTACGTGCTATAATTAATACATCACAATATATACCATTTCTATTAAACTGTTTGCTTCAAGTATATCTCGAATGTTCTGATTACGTGCTATAGTCATCTATATAATATCTGCCATTTCTATCAGCTGTTTTGACTAGGAAGGCCTCTCAGATGTTCTGATTAAATTTTCTAAATTCATCTATTCTTGAAATACCTTTTTTGCTATTTCTATTAAACTGTTTGCTTCAAGTATATCTCGAATGTTCTGATTACGTCATCTATACAATATATGCACCATTTCTATTAAACTGTTTGCTTCAAGTATATCTCGAATGTTCTGATTACGTGCTATAGTCATCTATGCAATATATGCACCATTTCTATTAAACTGTTTTGTTTCAAGTATATCTCGAATGTTCTGATTACGTGCTATAGTCATCTATACAATATATGCCATTTCTATTAAACTGCGCGTTTGTTTCGAAATTTATCATCTCGAATGTTCTGATTACGTGCTATAGTCATCTATACAATATGCACCATTTCTATTAAACTGTTTGCTTCAAGTATATCTCGAATGTTCTGATTACGTCATCTCTCCCAATATGTTGTATTTCTATTAGCTTTATTTGTGAAAGTATATCTCTGTAGAATGTTCTGATTACGTGCTATAGTCATCTCTTCTTTCTTCTGCCATTTCTATTCAACTTGTTTGCTTCAAGTATATCTCGAATGTTCTGATTACGTCATCTATACATTATATGCACCATTTCTATTAAACTGTTTGCTTCAAGTATATCTCGAATGTTCTGATTACGTGCTATAGTCATCTATACAATATATGCACCATTTCTAGTAAACTGTTTGCTTCAAGTATATCTCGAATGTTCTGATTACGTGCTATAGTCATCTATACAATATATGCACCATTTCTATTAAACTGTTTTGTTTCAAGTATATCTCGAATGTTTCGATTATAGTACTTATGGTCATCTATACAATATATGCACCATTTCTATTAAACTGTTTGGCTTCAAGTATATCTCGAATGTTCTGGTTACGTCTCATCTATCCACATTATCTTCACCATTTCTGACCAAACTGGCGCATTAAAGGTATATCTCGAATGTTCTGATTACGTGCTATAGTCATCTATACAATATATGCCATTCTATTAAACTGTTTGCTTCAAGAATATCTCGAATGTTCTGATTACGTGCTATAGTCATCTATACAATATATGCACCATTTCTATTAAACTGTTTGTTTCAAGTATATCTCGAATGTTCTGATTACGTGCTATAGTCATCTATACAATATATGCCACATTTCTATTAAACTGTTTGCTTCAAGTATATCTCGAATGTTCTGATTACGTGCTATAGTCATCTATACAATATATGCACCATTTCTATTAAACTGTTTGCTTCAAGTATATCTCGAATGTTCTGATTACGTCATCTATACAATATATGCACCATTTCTATTAAACTGTTTTGCTTCAAGTATATCTCGAATGTTCTGATTACGTGCTATAGTCATCTATACAATATATGCACCATTTCTATTAAACTGTTTGCTTCAAGTATATCTCGAATGTTCTGATTACGTGCTATAGTTATCTATACAATATATGCACCATTTCTATTAAACTGTTTGCTTCAAGTATATCTCGAATGTTCTGATTACGTCATCTATACAATATATGCACCATTTCCATTAAACTGTTTGCTTCAAGTATATCTCGAATGTTCTGATTACGTGCTATAGTCATCTATACAATATGTGCACCATTTCTATTAAACTGTTTGTTTCAAGTATATCTCGAATGTTCTGATTACGTGCTATAGTCATCTATACAATATATGCACCATTTCTATTAAACTGTTTGCTTCAAGTATATCTCGAATGTTCTGATTACGTGCTATAGTCATCTATACAATATATGCACCATATTTCTATTAAACTGTTTGCTTCCATTATATCTCGAATGTTCTGATTACGTGCTATAGTCATCTATACAATATATGCACCATTTCTATTAAACTGTTTGCTTCAAGTATATTTCGAATGTTCTGATTACGTGCTATAGTCATCTATACAATATATGCACCATTTCTATTAAACTGTTTGCTTCAAGTATATCTCGAATGTTCTGATTACGTCATCTATACAATATATGCTCCCATTTCTATTACACTGTTTGCTTCAAGTATATCTCGAATGTTCTGATTACGTGCTATAGTCATCTATACAATATATGCACCATTTCTATTAAACTATTTGCTTCAAGTATATCTCGAATGTTCTGATTACGTGCTATAGTCATCTATACAATATATGCACCATTTCTATTAAACTGTTTGCTTCAAGTATATCTCGAATGTTCTGATTACGTGCTATAGTCATCTATACAATATATGCACCATTTCTATTAAACTGTTTGTTTCAAGTATATCTCGAATGTTCTGATTACGTGCTATAGTCATCTATACAATATATGCACCATTTCTATTAAACTGTTTTGGCAAGTATATCTCGAATGTTCTGATTACGTCATCTATACAATATATGCACCATTTCTATTAAACTGTTTGCTTCAAGTATATCTCGAATGTTCTGATTACGTGCTATAGTCATCTATACAATATATGCACCATTTCTATTAAACTGTTTGCTTCAAGTATATCTCAAAGATATTCTGATTACGTGCTATAGTCATCTATACAATATATGCACCATTTTCTATTAAACTGTTTGTTTCAAAGGTATATCTCGAATGTTCTGATTACGTGCTATAGTCATCTATACAATATATGCACCATTTCTATTAAACTGTTTGCTTCAAGTATATCTCGAATGTTCTGATTACGTGCCATAGTCATCTATGCAATATATGCACCATTTCTATTAAACTGTTTGCTTCAAGTATATCTCGAATGTTCTGATTACGTCATCTATACAATATATGCACCATTTCTATTAAACTGTTTGCTTCAAGTATATCTCGAATGTTCTGATTACGTGCTATAGTCATCTATACAATATATGCACCATTTCTATTAAACGCTTCAAGTATATCTCGAATGTTCTGATTACGTGCTATAGTCATCTATACAATATATGCACCATTTCTATTAAACTGTTTGCTTCAAGTATATCTCGAATCTCCTGATTACGTGCTATAGTCATCTATACAATATGTGCACCATTTCTATTAAACTGTTTGCTTAAAGTATATTTCGAATGTTCTGATTACGGTGCTATAGTCATCTATACAATATATGCACCATTTCTATTAAACTGTTTTGCTTCAAGTATATCTCGAATGTTCTGATTACGTCATCTATACAATATATGCTCCCATTTCTATTACACTGTTTGCTTCAAGTATATCTCGAATGTTCTGATTACGTGCTATAGTCATCTATACAACATATGCACCATTTCTATTAAACTGTTTGCTTCAAGTATATCTCGAATGTTCTGATTACGTGCTATAGTCATCTATACAATATATGCACCATTTCTATTAAACTGTTTGCTTCAAGTATATCTCGAATGTTCTGATTACGTGCTATAGTCATCTATACAATATATGCACCATTTCTATTAAACTGTTTGTTTCAAGTATATCTCGAATGTTTCTGATTACGTGCTATAGTCATATACAATATATGCATATTTCTATTAAACTGTTTGCTTCAAGTATATCTCGAATGTTCTGATTACGTCATCTATACAATATATGCACCATTTCTATTAAACTGTTTGCTTCAAGTATATCTCGAATGTTCTGATTACGTGCTATAGTCATCTATACAATATATGCACCATTTCTATTAAACTGTTGCTTCAAGTATATCACAAATGTTCTGATTACGTGCTATAGTCATCTATACAATATATGCACCATTTCTATTAAACTGTTTGTTTCAAGTATATCTCCAGATATTCTGATTACGTGCTATAGTCATCTATACAATATATGCACCATTTCTATTAAACTGTTTGCTTCAAGTATATCTCGAATGTTCTGATTACGTGCTATAGTCATCTATACAATATATGCACCATTTCTATTAAACTGTTTGCTTCAAGTATATCTCGAATGTTCTGATTACGTCATCTATACAATATATGCCATTTCTATTAAACTGTTTGCTTCAAGTATATCTCGAATGTTCTGATTACGTGCACTTATAGTCATCTATACAATATATGCACCATTTCTATTAAACTGTTTGCTTCAAGTATATCTCGAATGTTCTGATTACGTGCTATAGTTATCTATACAATATATGCACCATTTCTATTAAACTGTTTGCTTCAAGTATATCTCGAATGTTCAGATGCGTCATCTATGCAATATATGCACCATTTCTATTAAACTGTTTGCTTCAAGTATATCTCGAATGTTCTGATTACGTGCTATAGTCATCTATACAATATATGCACCATTTCTATTAAACTGTTTGTTTCAAGTATATCTCGAATGTTCTGATTACGTGCTATAGTCATCTATACAATATATGCACCATTTCTATTAAACTGTTTGCTTCAAGTATATCTCGAATGTTCTGATTACGTGCTATAGTCATCTATACAATACATGCACCATTTCTATTAGGCTTCTGTTTGCTTCAAGTACTATATCTCGAATGTTCTGATTACATGCTATAGTCATCTATACCAATATATGCACCATTTCTATTAAACTGTTTTGCTTCAAGTATATCTCGAATGTTCTGATTACGTGCTATAGTCATCTATACAATATATGCACCATTTCTATTAAATTGTTTGCTTCAAGTATATCTCGAATGTTCTGATTACGTGCTATAGTCATCTATACAATATATGCACCATTTCTATTAAACTGTTTGCTTCAAGTATATCTCGAATGTTCTGATTACGTCATCTATACAATATATGCACCATTTCTATTAAACTGTTTGCTTCAGAAGCATATCTCGAATGTTCTGATTACGTGCTATAGTCATCTATACAATATATGCACCATTTCTATTGAACTGTTTGTTTCAAGTATATCTCGAATGTTCTGATTACGTGCTATAGTCATCTATACAAGATATGCACCATTTCTATTAAACTGTTTGCTTCAAGTATATTTCGAATGTTCTGATTACGTGCTATAGTCATCTATACAATATATGCACCATTTCTATTAAACTGTTTGCTTCAAGTATATCTCGAATGTTCTGATTACGTCATCTATACAATATATGCTCCCATTTCTATTACACTGTTTGCTTCAAGTATATCTCGAATGTTCTGATTACGTGCTATAGTCATCTATACAATATATGCACCATTTCTATTAAACTGTTTGCTTCAAGTATATCTCGAATGTACTGATTACGTGCTATAGTCATCTATACAATATATGCACCATTTCTATTAAACTGTTTGCTTCAAGTATATCTCGAATGTTCTGATTACGTGCTATAGTCATCTATACAATATATGCACCATTTCTATTAAACTGTTTGTTTCAAGTATATCTCGAATGTTCTGATTACGTGCTATAGTCATCTATACAATATATGCACCATTTCTATTAAACTGTTTGCTTCAAGTATATCTCGAATGTTCTGATTACGTGCTATAGTCATCTATACAATATATGCACCATTTCTATTAAACTGTTTGCTTCAAGTACATCTCGAATGTTCTGATTACGTCATCTATACAATATATGCACCATTTCTATTAAACTGTTTGTTTCAAGTATATCTCGAATGTTCTGATTACGTGCTATAGTCATCTATACAATATATGCACCATTTCTATTAAACTGTTTGCTTCAATATATCTCGAATGTTCTGATTACGTGCTATAGTCATCTATACAATATATGCACTATTTCTATTAAACTGTTTGCTTCAAGTATATCTCAAATGTTCTGATTACGTCATCTATACAATATATGCACCATTTCTATTAAACTGTTTGCTTCAAGTATATCTCGAATGTTCTGAGTACGTGCTATAGTCATCTATACAATATATGCACCATTTCTATTAAACTGTTTGTTTCAAGTATATCTCGAATGTTCTGATTACGTGCTATAGTCATCTATACAATATATGCACCATTTCTATTAAACTGTTTGTTTCAAGTATATCTCGAATGTTCTGATTACGTGCTATAGTCATCTATACAATATATGCACCATTTCTATTAAACTGTTTGCTTCAAGTATATCTCGAATGTTCTGATTACGTCATCTATACAATATATGCACCATTTCTATTAAACTGTTTGCTTCAAGTATATCTCGAATGTTCTGATTACGAGCTATAGTCATCTATGCAATATATGCACCATTTCTATTAAACTGTTTGCTTCAAGTATATCTCGAATGTTCTGAAGTTACGTCATCTATACAACATATGCACCATTTCTATTAAACTGTTTGCTTCAAGTATATCTCGAATGTTCTGATTACGTGCTAGTCATCTATACAATATATGCACCATTTCTATTAAACTGTTTGCTTCAAGTATATCTCAGAGAATGTTCTGATTACGTGCTATAGTCATCTATACAATATATGCACCATTTCTATTAAACTGTTTGT
Source organism: Ascarosepion bandense (assembly GCA_037127315.1). Classification (NCBI taxonomy): domain Eukaryota; kingdom Metazoa; phylum Mollusca; class Cephalopoda; order Sepiida; family Sepiidae; genus Ascarosepion; species Ascarosepion bandense. The sequence continues at coordinate 340,173 of JBBBDQ010000960.1, read as the reverse complement.
TTCAAGTATATCTCGAATGTTCTGATTACGTGCTATAGTCATCTATACAATATATGCACCATTTCTATTAAACTGTTTGCTTCAAGTATATCTCGAATGTTCTGATTACGTCATCTATACAATATATGCACCATTTCTATTAAACTGTTTGCTTCAAGTATATCTCGAATGTTCTGATTACGTGCTATAGTCATCTATACAATATATGCACCATTTCTATTAAACTATTTTGCTTCAAGTATATCTCGAATGTTCTGATTACGTCATCTATACAATATATACACCATTTCTATTAAACTGTTTGCTTCAAGTATATCTCAGAATGTTCTGATTACGTGCTATAGTCATCTATACAATATATGCACCATTTCTATTAAACTGTTTGTTTCAAGTATATCTCGAATGTTCTGATTACGTGGTATAGTCGTCTATACAATGTACCATTTCTATTAAACTGTTTGCTTCAAGTATATCTCGAATGTTCTGATTACGTGCTATAGTCATCTATACAATATATGCACCATTTCTATTAAACTGTTTGCTTCAAAGTATATCGAATGTTCTGATTACGTCATCTATACAATATATGCTCCCATTTCTATTACACTGTTTGCTTCAAGTATATCTCGAATGTTCTGATTACGTGCTATAAAGTCATCTATACAATATATGCACCATTTCTATTAAACTGTTTGTTTCAGAAGTATATCTCGAATGTTCTGATTACGTGCTATAGTCATCTATACAATATGTGCACCATTTCTATTAAACTGTTTGCTTCAAGTATCTCTCGAATGTTCAGTTACGTGCTATAGTCATCTATACAATATGTACGCCATTTCTATTAAACTGTTTGCTTCAAGTATATCTCGAATGTTCTGATTACGTGCTATAGTCATCTATACAATATATGCACCATTTCTATTAAACTGTTTGCTTCAAACATATCTCGAATGTTCACTATCTTTGATTACGTCATCTATACAATATATGCACCATTTCTATTAAACTGTTTGCTTCAAGTATATCTCGAATGTTCTGATTACGTGCTATAGTCATCTATACAATATATGCACCATTTCTATTAAACTGTTTGTTTCAAGTATATCTCGAATGTTCTGATTACGTGGTATAGTCATCTATACAATATATGCACCATTTCTATTAAACTGTTTGCTTCAAGTATATCTCGAATGTTCTGATTACGTGCTATAGTCATCTATACAATATATGCACCATTTCTATTAAACTGTTTGCTTCAAGTATATCTCGAATGTTCTGATTACGTCATCTATACAATATATGCTCCCATTTCTATTACACTGTTTGCTTTAATTATCTCGAATGTTCTGATTGCATTATATAGTCAATGCATACAATATGCCACCATTTCTATTAAACTGTTTGTTTCAAGTATATCTCGAATGTTCTGATTACGTGCTACTAGTCATCTATACAATATATGCACCATTTCTATTAAACTGTTTGCTTCAAGTATCTACTCGAATGTTCGCAGTTGCATTGCTATAGTCGTATACAATATATGCCATTTCTATTAAACTGTTTGCTTCAGTATATCTCGAATGTGATTACGTGCTATAGTCATCTATACAATAGCGCACCACATTTCTATTAAACTGTTTGCTTCAAGTATACTCGAATGCTACAGTGCGTCGCTCTATACAATATATGCACCATTTCTATTAAACTGTTTTGCTTCAAGTATATCTCGAATGTTCTGATTACGTGCTATAGTCATCTATACAATATGTGCACATTTCTATTAAACTGTTTGTTTCAAGTATATCTCGAATGTTCTGATTACGTGGTATAGTCATCTATACAATGCCACCATTTCTATTAAACTGTTTGCTTCAAGTATATCTCGAGATGTTCAATTCGTACTATAGTCATCTATACAATATATGCACCATTTCTATTAAACTGTTTTGCTTCAAGTATATCTCAGATATTTCATGATTACGTCATCTATACAATATATGCTCCCATTTCTATTACACTGTTTGCTTCAAGTATATCTCCAGATATTTCTGATTACGTGCTATAGTCATCTATACAATATATGCACATTTCTATTAAACTGTTTGTTTCAAGTATATCTACTCTAAGAATGTTCTGATTACGTGCTATAGTCATCTATACAATATATACCATTTCTATTAAACTGTTTGGCCAAGTATCTCTCGAATGTTCTGATTGCGTGCTATAGTCATCTATACAATATATGCACCATTTCTATTAAACTGTTTGCTTCAAGTATATCTCGAATGTTCTGATTACGTGCTATAGTCATCTATACAATATATGCACCATTTCTATTAAACTGTTTAATAAGTATATCTCGAATGTTCTGATTACGTCATCTATACAATATATGCACCATTTCTATTAAACTGTTTGCTTCAAGTATATCTCGAATGTTCTGATTACGTGCTATAGTCATCTATACAATATATGCACAATTTCTATTAAACTGTTTGCTTCAAGTATATCTCGAATGTTCTGATTACGTGCTATAGTCATCTATACAATATATGCACCATTTCTTCAACTGTTTGCTTCAAGTATATCTCGAATGTTCTGATTACGTGCTACTCGTCGTCTATACAATATATGCACCATTTTCTATTAAACTGTTTGTTTCAAGTATATCTCGAATGTTCTGATTACGTGCTATAGTCATCTATACAATATATGCACCATTTCTATTAAACTGTTTGCTTCAAGTATATCTCGAATGTTCTGATTACGTGCTATAGTCATCTATACAATATATGCACCATTTCTATTAAACTGTTTGCTTCAAGTATATCTCGAATGTTCTGATTACGTCATCTATACAATATATGCACCATTTCTATTAAACTGTTTGCTTCAAAGTATATCTCGAATGTTCTGATTACGTGCTATAGTCATCTATACAATATATGCACCATTTCTATTAAACTGTTTGCTTCAAGTATATCTCGAATGTTCTGATTACGTCATCTATACAATATATGCACCATTTCTATTAAACTGTTTGCTTCAGAAAGTATATCTCCGAATGTTCTGATTACGTGCTATAGTCATCTATACAATATATGCACCATTTCTATTAAACTGTTTTGCTTCAGTATATCTCGAATGTTCTGATTACGTGCCTATAAGTCATCTATACAATATATGCACCATTTCCATTAAACTGTTTGCTTCAAGTATATCTCGAATGTTCTGATTACGTCATCTATACAATATATGCACCATTTCTATTAAACTGTTTGCTTCAAGTATGCTCGAATGTTCTGATTACGTCATCTATACAATATATGCACCATTTCTATTAAACTGTTTGCTTCAAGTATATCTCGAATGTTCTGATTACGTGCTATAGTCATGTATACAATATATGCACCATTTCTATTAAACTGTTTGCTTCAAGTATATCTCGAATGTTCTGATTACGTGCTATAGTCATCTATACAATATATGCACCATTTCTATTAAACTGTTTGCTTCAAGTATATCTCGAATGTTCTGATTACGTGCTATAGTCATCTATACAATATATGCACCATTTCTATTAAACTGTTTGCTTCAAAGTATATCTCGAATGTTCTGATTACGTCATCTATACAATATATGCACCATTTCTATTAAACTGTTTGCTTCAAATATATCTCGAATGTTCTGATTACGTGCTATAGTCATCTATACAATATATGCCATTTCTATTAAACTGTTTGCTTCAAGTATATCTCGAATGTTTGGAATTACGTGCTATAGTCATCATACAATATATGCACCATTTCTATTAAACTGTTTGCTTCAAGTATATCTCGAATGTTCTGATTACGTCATCTATACAATATATGCACCATTTCTATTAAACTGTTTGCTTCAAGTATATCTCGAATGTTCTGATTACGTCATCTATACAATATATGCACCATTTCTATTAAAACTGTTTGGCTTCAAGTATATCTCGAATGTTCTGATTACGTGCTATAGTCATCTATACAATATATGCACTACATTTCTAATAAACTGTTTGCTTCAAGTATATCTCGAATGTTCTGATTACGTGCTATAGTCATCTATACAATATATGCACCATTTCTATTAAACTACACTTCAAGTATATCTCGAATGTTCTGATTACGTGCATATAGTCATCTATACAATATATGCACCATTTCTATTAAACTGTTTGCTTCAAGTATATCTCGAATGTTCTGATTACGTCATCTATACAATATATGCACCATTTCTATTAAACTGTTTTGCTTCAAGTATATCTCGAATGTTCTGATTACGTGCTATAGTCATCTATACAATATATGCACCATTCTATTAAACTGTTTGCTTCAAGTATATCTCGAATGTTCTGATTACGTGCTATAGATCATCTATACAATATATGCACCATTTCTATTAAACTGTTTGTTTCAAGTATATCTCAGATATTTCTGATTACATTGCTATAGTCATCTATACAATATACCATTTCTATTAAACTGTTTGTTTCAAGTATATCTCGAATGTTCTGATTACGTGCTATAGTCATCTATACAATATATGCACCATTTCTATTAAACTGTTTGCTTCAGAAGTATCTCTCGAATGTTCTGATTACATTTTCTATAGTCATCTATACAATATATGCCATTTCTATTAAACTGTTTGCTTCAAGTATATCTCGAATGTTCTGATTACGTGCTATAGTCATCTATACAATATATGCACCATTTCTATTAAACTGTTTGCTTCAAGTATATCTCGAATGTTCTGATTACGTCATCTATACAATATACCATTTCTATTAAACTGTTTAGCTTCAAGTATATCTCGAATGTTCTGATTACGTGCTATAGTCATCTATACAATATATGCACAATTTCTATTAAACTGTTTGCTTCAAGTATATCTCGAATATTTCTGATTACGTGCTATAGTCATCTATACAATATATGCACCATTTCTATTAAACTGTTTGCTTCAAGTATATCTAAGAATGTTCTGATTACGTGCTATAGTCATCTATACAATATATGCACCATTTCTATTAAACTGTTTGTTTCAAGTATATCTCGAATGTTCTGATTACGTGCTATAGTCATCTATACAATATATACCATTTCTATTAAACTGTTTGCTTCCTGAGAGAGTATATCTCGAATGTTCTGATTACGTGCTATAGTCATCTATACAATATATGCCATTTCTATTAAACTGTTTGCTTCAAGTATATCTCGAAGATGTTCTGATTACGTCATCTATACAATATATGCACCATTTCTATTAAGCTATTTGCTTGAAGTATATCTCGAATGTTCACAGTTACGTGCACAAAGTCATCTATACAATATATGCACCATTTCTATTAAACTGTTTGCTTCAAGTATATCTCGAATGTTCTGATTACGTCATCTATACAGCCTACACCATTTCTATTAAACTGTTTTGCTTCAAGTATATCTCGAATGTTCTGATTGCGTGCTTTATAGTCATCTATACACAATATATGCACCATTTCTATTAAACTGTTTGTAGCCAAGTATATCTCGAATGTTCTGATTACGTGCTATAGTCATCTATACAATATATGCACCATTTCTATTAAACTGTTTGCTTCAAGTATATCTCGAATGTTGATTGCGTCATCTATACAATATATGCACCAGCTTTTCTATTAAACTGTTTTGGCACAGTATATCTCGAATGTTCTGATTACGTCATCTATACAATATATGCCATTTCTATTAAACTGTTTGTGAAGTATATCGAATGTTCTGGATTACGTTGTATAGTCATCTATACAATGCTTCACAGCTACCATTAAACTGTTTGCTTCAGTATGTCGAATGTTTCTGATTACGTGCTATAGTCATATATACAATATATGCACCATTTCTATTAAACTGTTTGCTTCAAGTATATCTCGAATGTTCTGATTACGTGCTATAGTCATCTATACAATATATGCACCATTTCTATTAAACTGTTTGCTTCAAGTATATCTCGAATGTTCTGATTACGTCATCTATACAATATATGCACCATTTCTATTAAACTGTTTGCTTCAAGTATATCTCGAATGTTCTGATTACGTGCTATAGTCATCTATACAATATATGCACCATTTCTATTAAACTGTTTGCTTCAAGTATATCTCGAATGTTCTGATTACGTGCTATAGTCATCTATACAATATATGCACCATTTCTATTAAACTGTTTGTTTCAAGTATATCTCGAATGTTCTGATTACGTGCTATAGTCATCTATACAATATATGCACCATTTCTATTAAACTGTTTGCTTCAAGTATATCTCGAATGTTCTGATTACGTCATCTATACAATATATGCACCATTTCTATTAAACCGTTTGCTTCAAGTATATCTCGAATGTTCTGATTACGTGCTATAGTCATCTATACAATATATGCACCATTTCTATTAAACTGTTTGCTTCAAGTATATCTCGAATGTTCTGATTACGTCATCTATACAATATATGCACCATTTCTATTAAACTGTTTGCTTCAAGTATATCTCGAATGTTCTGATTACGTGCTATAGTCATCTATACAATATATGCACCATTTCTATTAAACTGTTTGCTTCAAGTATATCTCGAATGTTCTGATTACGTGCTATAGTCATCTATACAATATATGCACCATTTCTATTAAACTGTTTGCTTCAAGTATATCTCGAATGTTCTGATTACGTCATCTATACAATATATGCGCCATTTCTATTAAACTGTTTGCTTCAAGTATATCTCGAATGTTCTGATTACGTGCTATAGTCATCTATACAATATATGCAACATTTCTATTAAACTGTTTGTTTCAAGTATATCTCGAATGTTCTGATTACGTGCTATAGTCATCTATACAATATATGCACCATTTCTATTAAACTGTTTGCTTCAAGTATATCTCGAATGTTCTGATTACGTGCTATAGTCATCTATACAATATATGCTCCATTTCTATTAAACTGTTTGCTTCAAGTATATCTCGAATGTTCTGATTACGTCATCTATACAATATATGCTCCCATTTCTATTACACTGTTTGCTTCAAGTATATCTCGAATGTTCTGATTACGTGCTATAGTCATCTATACAATATATGCACCATTTCTATTAAACTGTTTGTTTCAAGTATATCTCGAATGTTCTGATTACGTGCTATAGTCATCTATACAATATATGCACCATTTCTATTAAACTGTTTGCTTCAAGTATATCTCGAATGTTCTGATTACGTGCTATAGTCATCTATACAATATATGCACCATTTCTATTCAACTGTTTGCTTCAAGTATATCTCGAATGTTCTGATTACGTCATCTATACAATATATGCACCATTTCTATTAAACTGTTTGCTTCAAGTATATCTCGAATGTTCTGATTACGTGCTATAGTCATCTATACAATATATGCACCATTTCTATTAAACTGTTTGTTTCAAGTATATCTCGAATGTTCTGATTACGTGCTATAGTCATCTATACAATATATGCACCATTTCTATTAAACTGTTTGCTTCAAGTATATCTCGAATGTTCTGATTACGTGCTATAGTCATCTATACAATATATGCACCATTTCTATTAAACTGTTTGCTTCAAGTATATCTCGAATGTTCTGATTACGTCATCTATACAATATATGCTCCCATTTCTATTACACTGTTTGCTTCAAGTATATCTCGAATGTTCTGATTAAGTGCTATAGTCATCTATACAATATATGCACCATTTCTATTAAACTGTTTGCTTCAAGTATATCTCGAATGTTCTGATTACGTCATCTATACAATATATGCACCATTTCTATTAAACTGTTTGCTTCAAGTATATCTCGAATGTTCTGATTACGTGCTATAGTCATCTATACAATATATGCACAATTTCTATTAAACTGTTTGCTTCAAGTATATCTCGAATGTTCTGATTACGTGCTATAGTCATCTATACAATATATGCACCATTTCTATTAGACTGTTTGCTTCAAGTATATCTCGAATGTTCTGATTACGTCATCTATACAATATATGCACCATTTCTATTAAACTGTTTGCTTCAAGTATATCTCGAATGTTCTGATTACGTGCTATAGTCATCTATACAATATATGCACCATTTCTATTAAACTGTTTGTTTCAAGTATATCTCGAATGTTCTGATTACGTACTATAGTCATCTATACAATATATGCACCATTTCTATTAAACTGTTTGCTTCAAGTATATCTCGAATGTTCTGATTACGTGCTATAGTCATCTATACAATGTATACCATTTCTATTAAACTGTTTGCTTCAAGTATATCTCGAATGTTCTGATTACGTCATCTATACAATATATGCCATTTCTATTAAACTGTTTTGCTTGAAGTATATCTCGAATGCTCTGATTACGTGCTATAGTCATCTATACAATATATGCACCATTTCTATTAAACTGTTTGCTTCAAGTATATCTCGAATGTTCTGATTACGTCATCTATACAATATATGCACCATTTCTATTAAACTGTTTGCTTCAAGTATATCTCGAATGTTCTGATTACGTCATCTATACAATATGTGCACCATTTCTATTAAACTGTTTGCTTCAAGTATATCTCGAATGTTCTGATTACGTGCTATAGTCATCTATACAATATATACACCATTTCTATTAAACTGTTTGCTTCAAGTATATCTCGAATGTTCTGAATTACGTGCTATAGTCATCTATACAATATGTGCACCATTTCTATTAAACTGTTTGCTTCAAGTATATCTCGAATGTTCTGATTACGTGCTATAGTCATCTATACAATATATGCACCATTTCTATTAAACTGTTTGGCTTCAAGTATATCTCGAATGTTCTGATTACGTCATCTATACAATATATGCACCATTTCTATTAAACTGTTTGCTTCAAGTATATCTCGAATGTTCTGATTACGTGCTATAGTCATCTATACAATATGTACCATTTCTATTAAACTGTTTGCTTCAAGTATATCTCGAATGTTCTGATTACGTGCTATAGTCATCTATACAATATATGCACCATTTCTATTAAACTGTTTGCTTCAAGTATATCTCGAATGTTCTGATTACGTGCTATAGTCATCTATATAAATATATGCACCATTTCTATTAAACTGTTTGTTTCAAGTATATCTCGAATATTCTGATTACGTGCTATAGTCATCTATACAATATATGCACCATTTCTATTAAACTGTTTGCTTCAAGTATATCTCGAATGTTCTGATTACGTGCTATAGTCATCTATATACAATATATGCACCATTTCTATTAAACTGTTTGCTTCAAGTATATCTCGAATGTTCTGATTACGTGCTATAGTCATCTATACAATATATGCACCATTTCTATTAAACTGTTTGCTTCAAGTATATCTCGAATGTTCTGATTACGTCATCTATACAATATATGCACCATTTCTATTAAACTGTTTGCTTCAAGTATATCTCGAATGTTCTGATTACGTGCTATAGTCATCTATACAATATATACCATTTCTATTAAACTGTTTGCTTCAAGTATATCTCGAATGTTCTGATTACGTCATCTATACAATATATGCACCATTTCTATTAAACTGTTTGCTTCAAGTATATCTCAAATGTTCTGATTACGTGCTATAGTCATCTATACAATATGCACCATTTCTATTAAACTATTTTAACTATTATATATGTTCTGATTACGTGCTATAGTCATCTATACAATATATGCGCAAGCTATTAAACTGTTTGCTTCAAGTATATCTCGAATGTTCTGATTACGTCATCTATACAATATATGCACCATTTCTATTAAACTGTTTCTTCAAGTATATCTCGAATGTTCTGATTACGTCATCTATACAATATATGCACCATTTCTATTAAACTGTTTGCTTCAAGTATATCTCGAATGTTCTGATTACGTGCTATAGTCATCTATACAATATATGCACCATTTCTATTAAACTGTTTGCTTCAAGTATATCTCGAATGTTCTGATTACGTGCTATAGTCATCTATACAATATATGCACCATTTCTATTAAACTGTTTACTTCAAGTATATCTCGAATGTTCTGATTACGTGCTATAGTCATCTATACAATATATATGCACCATTTCTATTAAACTGTTTAGCTTCAAGTATATCTCGAATGTTCTGATTACCGTCATCTATACAATATGTACACCATTTCTATGTTGTTGCTTCAAGTATATCGAATGTTAATTCGTACATAGTCATCTATACAATATGCGCATTTCTATTAAGCCTGACGCTTCAAGTGCTATCTAGAATGTTCTGATTACGTGCTATAGTCATCTATACATGTCTTTTTATTTCTATTAAACTGTTTGTTTCAAGTATATCTCGGAGAATGTTCACTGATTACGTTGCTATGTCATCTATACAATATATGCACCATTTCTATTAAACTATTTGCTTCAAGTATATCTCGAATGTTCTGATTACGTCATCTATATAATATAATAACATTTCTATTAAACCGTTTAGCTTCAGTATATCTCGAATGTTCTGATTACGTGCTATAGTCATCTATACAATATATGCACCATTTCTATTAAACTGTTTGCTTCAAGTATATCTCGAATGTTCGTTACGTCATCTATACAATATATGCACCATTTCTATTAAACTGTTTGCTTCAAGTATATCTCGAATGTTCTGATTACGTGCTATAGTCATCTATACAATATATGCACCATTTCTATTCTAAACTGTTGCTTCAGTATATCTCAAATGTTCTGATTACGTGCTATAGTCATCTATACAATATATGCACCATTTCTATTAAACTGTTTGCTTCAAGTATATCTCGAATGTTCTGATTACGTCATCTATGATATATGCACCATTTCTATTAAACTGTTTGCTTCAAGTATATCTCCGAATGTTCTGATTACGTGCTATAATCATCTATACAATATATGCACCATTTCTATTAAACTGTTTTGTTTCAAGTATATCTCGAATGTTCTGATTACGTGCTATAGTCATCTATACAATATATACCATTTCTATTAAACTGTTTGCTTCAAGTATATCTCGAATGTTCTGATTACGTGCTATAGTCATCTATACAATATATGCACCATTTCTATTAAACTGTTTGCTTCAAGTATATCTCGAATATTCCTGATTACGTCATCTATACAATATATGCTCCCATTTCTATTACACTGTTTGCTTCAAGTATATCTCGAATGTTCTGATTACGTGCTATAGTCATCTATACAATATATACACCATTTCTATTAAACTGTTTGTTTCAAGTATATCTCGAATGTTCTGATTACGTGCTATAGTCATCTATACAATATATGCACCATTTCTATTAAACTGTTTGCTTCAAGTATATCTCGAATGTTCTGATTACGTGCTATAGTCATCTATACAATATATGCCATTTCTATTCAACTGTTTGCTTCAAGTATATCTCGAATGTTCTGATTACGTCATCTATACAATATATGCACCATTTCTATTAAACTGTTTGCTTCAAGTATATCTCGAATGTTCTGATTACGTGCTATAGTCATCTATACAATATATGCACCATTTCTATTAAACTGTTTGTTTCAAGTATATCTCGAATGTTCTGATTACGTGCTATAGTCATCTATACAATATATGCACCATTTCGTAAACTGTTTGCTTCAAGTATATCTCGAATGTTCTGATTACGTGCTATAGTCATCTATACAATATGTACACCATTTCTATTAAACTGTTTGCTTCAAGTATATCTCGAATGTTCTGATTACGTCATCCTTCTAATATATGCTCCCATTTCTATTACACTGTTTGCTTCAAGTATATCTCGAATGTTCTGATTACGTGCTATAGTCATCTATACAATATATGCACCATTTCTATTAAACTGTTTGCTTCAAGTATATCTCGAATGTTCTGATTACGTCATCTATACAATATATGCCATTTCTATTAAACTGTTTGCTTCCAAGTATATCTCGAATGTTCTGATTACGTGCCATAGTCATCTATACAATATATGCACAATTTCTATTAAACTGTTTGCTTCAAGTATATCTCGAATGTTCTGATTACGTGCTATAGTCATCTATACAATATATGCACCATTTCTATTAAACTGTTTGTTTCAAGTATATCTCGAATGTTCTGATTACGTCATCTATACAATATATGCACCATTTCTATTAAACTGTTTGCTTCAAGTATATCTCGAATGTTCTGATTACGTGCTATAGTCATCTATACAATATATGCACCATTTCTGTTAAACTGTTTGTTTCAAGTATATCTCGAATGTTCTGATTACGTGCTATAGTCATCTATACAATATATACCATTTCTATTAAACTGTTTGCTTCAAGTATATCTGGAATGTTCTGATTACGTGCTATAGTCATCTATACAATATATGCACCATTTCTATTAAACTGTTTTGCTTCAAGTATATCTCGAATGTTCTGATTACGTCATCTATACAATATATGCACCATTTCTATTAAACTGTTTAGCAGGTATATCTCGAATGCTCTGATTACGTGCTATAGTCATCTATACAATATATGCACCATTTCTATTAAACTGTTTGTTTCAAGTATATCTCGAATGTTCTGATTACGTCATCTATACAATATATGCACCATTTCTATTAAACTGTTTGTTTCAAGTATATCTCGAATGTTCTGATTACGTGCTATAGTCATCTATACAATATATGCACCATTTCTATTAAACTGTTTGCTTCAAGTATATCTCGAATGTTCTGATTACGTGCTATAGTCATCTATACAATATGCACCATTTCTATTAAACTGTTTGCTTCAAGAGTATATCTCGAATGTTCTGATTACGTCATCTATACAATATATGCACCATTTCTATTAAACTGTTTGCTTCAAGTATATCTCGAATGTTCTGATTACGTCATCTATACAATATATGCACCATTTCTATTAAACTGTTTGCTTCAAGTATATCTCGAATGTTCTGATTACGTGCTATAGTCATCTATACAATATATGCACCATTTCTATTAAACTGTTTGCTTCAAGTATATCTCGAATGTTCTGATTACGTGCTATAGTCATCTATACAATATATGCACCATTTCTATTAAACTGTTTGCTTCAAGTATATCTCGAATGTTCTGATTACGTGCTATAGTCATCTATACAATATATGCACCATTTCTATTAAACTGTTTGCTTCAAGTATATCTCGAATGTTCTGATTACGTCATCTATACAATATATGCACCATTTCTATTAAACTGTTTGCTTCAAGTATATCTCGAATGTTCTAGTTACGTGCTATAGTCATCTATACAATATATGCACCATTTCTATTAAACTGTTTGCTTCAAGTATATCTCGAATGTTCCTGATTACGTGCTATAGTCATCTATACAATATATGCACCATTTCTATTAAACTGTTTTGCTTCAAGTATGTCTCGAATGCAAGTTACGTGCTATAGTCATCTATACAATATATGCACCATTTCTATTAAACTGTTTGTTTCAAGTATATCTCGAATGTTCTGATTACGTGCTATAGTCATCTATACAATGTATGCACCATTTCTATTAAACTGTTTGCTTCAAGTATATCTCGAATGTTCTGATTACGTGCTATAGTCATCTATACAATATATGCACCATTTCTATTAAACTGTTTGCTTCAAGTATATCTCGAATGTTCTGATTACGTCATCTATACAATATATACCATTTCTATTAAACTGTTTGCTTCAAGTATATCTCGAATGTTCTGATTACGTGCTATAGTCATCTATACAATATATGCACCATTTCTATTAAACTGTTTGCTTTAAGTATATCTCGAATGTTCTGATTACGTCATCTATACAATATATGCACCATTTCTATTAAACTGTTTGCTTCAAGTATATCTCGAATGTTCTGATTACGTGCTATAGTCATCTATACAATATATACACCATTTCTATTAAACTGTTTGCTTCAAGTATATCTCGAATGTTCTGATTACGTCATCTATACAATATATGCACCATTTCTATTAAACTGTTTGTTTCAAGTATATCTCGAATGTTCTGATTACGTGCTATAGTCATCTATACAATATATGCACCATTTCTATTAAACTGTTTGTTTCAAGTATATCTCGAATGTTCTGATTACGTGCTATAGTCATGGAGCTCCCAGTGAGGAACGAATCCAGCAAAACTGCCCTGTGTGATCATGTCAAAAATTAATGCAGACTTTAATTAACAAAGAAAATAATATCTATCAGAAATTTCTTATGTAAATATTTTGCTTGTTGTTAGGGTTCGGTTATGCTTGTGAATGGCCTTGTGTCAAACATAGCTGAACCAACCAATATTAAAAGAAATTCTGTTGAACAAACATGAAAAAAGGATAAAAACGGTCTCGTTTGTAATAATAAATGTAAAAAGGTATTTAACGAGAGAAACAGACATTATTTTGTTGATTTAAAATAGTGTATTCAACATTTTTCTATTTAAATTTCCAGGTTTTTTATACTTTGATATTTTTTTCAAATTCCTTGGTTTCTATGTTACAATCCGCTGGACAAGCCATATCAGTTAATAGGTAACAATTTTCTTTTTGATTTTTGACAATAATGTCCGAGCTATTTGCTTCAATTTTCCTGTGTAATCCCATAGAATGATGACATCTTCTGTTTCTATAACCAGTGTTTTTTTACATATTTTTCCAGTGTTTGCACATTGTCCAGTGTAAATATTGCCCTATTCTGTCGTGACGATTGTTATTATCATTATTATTGTTGTTGTTGTAGAGTAAGAGACCAGAAAACCAAGAAGGTGAGGATATGCTACAAATATACGAAGCACAATATGCGCATTATGACACTCAGTTTCGATAAGGGTCATGTCATTTTCATGCATCACAGTCAAATATACACAATATAATGACAGGTTTTGATAAAATCAATGTAAAACCTTGCAGTTGGGGCCCATTTAGAAAGATCTTTCGTTCGGCTAAACCAGTTTACGGTCGACGGTCTCTGACTGATGATGTTACCTATGATCAAGATGTGATATCTAGTTATTTTAAGACTCATACTTCAAACTCGAAAAGAAACTCTCTCATTACCTGACCATGATGCACATTGTGTCAGTTTCTAGGGAGTAGACTCAGATAAAATGAATGCTCAGGTAATAATGACAGCTAAATCTGTGGTATTGATCGGTATATTTTTCTACAGCTCATCTTTATTATTATTATTATTATTATTATTAGAAATATTTTTGACCTATTTCTAATCATCTGCCTGGTCATAACCTAAGGCAAGTGAAAGATGGAATTTTTTTGGTTTTATTTCTTAATTAAACAAAAGACAGCTGTTAACAAACAAACAACAAACTTAATTAAGCAAAGTTCTTCACGGGATATGGGCTGAGCTTGTTAGTGAATATTTGGGATATCCTCCTGCAGTGATGAGGCACTACGGATTTTGTTGATTTCTACTTGAGTTTCTTGCTTTATCAGACCGAAAGCTCAAAGCACAACAGGAACAGTTTTGGTTTTTAAGCGTGGCATTTTTTTCTATTTCCATTTCCAAATTTTTGTGTTTGCTTATTATTTTTTTTTTCGAAAAACTTCGCAGAGATTATTTTATCACTTCTTGCATTCATGTCAATCAGTGTTCAAACTTTTTTCTTTTCTGTCTTTGATAATAATGTCTCAGTGATTTGCTTGTAGTGTTCGATCTGTGTTGATAGAAAAATCCTAGATAATGATAACATCTGATTCCTTAGCTACAAATTCAGGATGATCTTCATATCAGTTTGCAGCGGTTTTCTTTTATCCCGTAGTCATCTAATGCAGATATTAGCTTACTCTGTTATGACAAGTTTTGTACTCACTGGTTGTGAGTATTCTAGTTTCAGTGTATTCGTCACGCTACCTACATTTTGGGTTCATACTATTATACAAATTATTAACTTGCTAATTGTGTGTGCCCTGTTTCTGGCCCCGTGCAACAAGAATAAACCCTTAAGTCTCATACTTAAGTTCTGAACTCCTTAGCCACTGGTAGGTTGCAAATTTATATCAGCATTCTTGCTTCGAAGAAGGAACTGGCTATGTAGAGATTTTTGGCTCCAACTTTCTTCAGTCTGTTTTGGGCCTAGCGGTTTTGCTTCTTGTTTTAGTTTTCTGACTGATGTTGTAGCGATTGTGTCTTCTTCAGCGCTTCATTCAAGATTTAATTCGAATTCGCTTGAATTGGCTTCTTTTGATACAGAATAAAGCTTTTTATTTTTCATGCTACATTGCGAGTTGTAACATCCAATCTCATATAGCTACACGATACTTATAAAGTCCCATTGTTCAAATTTTATAAGACATTTCCAGTTGACTCATGCTCCTAGCCTCACTGCTCATTGAAAGATATATGAGGTCAGCATCTGCATTAGGGTGTTACATTCAATTGCACGTAAGTTGTTGGCGGATTTTTGTATCAATGTTCTTGAGTTCCTTCATTTTCCAATTTTTCCTTATTATTATTTCTTTTGATTTGCTGTTCGATGCAATCATTTACTAGGCTTTTAACCTGTTACCTGTTGTTCGAATGAATATTTTATGAAACTAATGAAAAAGTTTTCCTAACTGTAGGGGCCTCGGCAATGCCTGTCAAATAGGCCTTGTGCCAGACACAACCGAAATCCTCACAATTTAAAATATCAGAAGGTTTAATGAATGGTTGGAAAATGAAAGTGTTTTCTTTGTAAAATAAGTGTAATTTTATTAATAGAACTAAATAACAAATTTGTAAGAAATAAAATACTCGAATAGAAAATGCATGTAGTTATTTATTTTGTACTCGCAGTATAGCCCGGCGTTGCTCGGGTGTAATGAAAGCCTTAAAACTAATCCATGGTCCTGGAGCTCAGACTCTTTGGACGTTGGCACGAAAGACTAAAAAGCAATAGTTGTTTTCAGTTAAAGCGAAACCGTAGACTGAAAGAAAAATGAATGGATGTAAATCAAATTTTGATTTTCTGCTATCGATATCAAATAAGTTTTTTCGTCGTAAACTAAATTTTGAAGGCTAAATAAATCCTCTGAGTAAATGGTATCATGGCTGAAACTAAGAACTACAATTATACCTACTTAGAGCCAAACCTGAAGCAAAAACTAAAACAAAAGGGCTGAAAAAAATACAGACCTGTATGTCTGTATATTTATGCAGATAAATAGACACACACACAAATATATTAAATTATATATATATATTATCGATTTTCTGCACTATTGTAAGAACTGCAGCCTTGAAACTTCTGAATATCGTTTCTTATGTTTTTGTCTATGAGTGTATCAAATTTGATTAAAATCGGACTACTCCTTCTATAACCAGATTTTTTCGATTATCGATTTTCGATATTTATTTGGGGTACCGCGACACAAAACCTAGCTAAGAACACTCGCAGGCGCTTATACTACAACTGAGTAAATTTTCAAGAAAATCGGTTCAGCCGTTTCGGAGTCTATAGGTAACGGACACACACACACACACACATACACACACACACACACATACACACACACACACAGACAAAGTACCATTTATAAATAAGTTTAGATTAGATAGATGAGGGAAATGTTCCAATAGAAAAATGCACGTGGTTAAATGTTCCAGGAAATATTAGTAAGTAGCTAAGCGTTCCTGGACGTATACTGATAGTAGCAGAATTTATGTATGTAAAAAGATTAAAAAGTCTACTTAAGTAATAAAGGCTGTGTTCCTTTCTTTCTTTCTTTCTTTTTTTTTTCTTTTTCTTTGTTAGGTTGGCGACGGGGTGAGAAAGAAGGTGAAATAAACAAAGAAATTGTACTGAGTGGTCTTTAGTTTTACGACAGTTGAAGTCCTGTTGTTGTTGTTGTTGTTGTTGCTGTTATTTTCTTTGGCGACGTAGAGTGAAAACGAAGAAAGGAAAATTGGAAGGAGATGTAGATTGGCGAGACATGATCTTAGCTTGAAGTTTCTATCTTACATTGTGACGAGATGCTTCAGATACCGCTTCCATTCTGACTGACTTGACCAGTCATGGAACGTGATTAAGTAGTGGATTTTAGGCATGTGACCGGCTCCAGCAGCATGTCCCTTTTTTTAGGCTTTAAAAAAATTAACTGGCTGCATAGATCAATTTGCTATTTCCTATCCAATCAGCATCCAGAATCTTAGTTTTCACACTGACTTATGAAATTTACCTTTGTCTGGGTTTTTCCAAAATGTTTTTAGTTGTTTGGATTCGATTTTGCGGGTTTGCAATTTTACATTGTGTGTTTTAGACAGAACAACACTTAGGAACACAATCAGAATTTTCTAGGATTTTCTTAACTTGTGTCATTACTGTTCTTACTCATTCCTAGCGACCCTTCAACTACTGGATTAACTGCCTAAAAGCTACATTTTTGTCATTTCTATTTCAATTTTCTATTTTGGAGAGTTTATCAAATTCTTTTGCAGATTTTTTGTCAAATTACATGGTCATGATTAAATCATTTATACAGTTGTTGTTGTCATTATTATTATTATTATTATTATTAGTAGTAGTAGTAGTAGTAATAGCAATAGTCACAGCTGCAACAGTATTGAAAACATTTTGAAACAGCAAAGTGTTATTCACATATGTTAATGATATAGAAAATAAGAGTAAACAGCAGAGACCAATTATACTCCTTAGACCAATATTCCTTATACTTTAACTTGTTTCTTAGTTGAATGTTCTGGAACCCCATATATATATATATATATATATATATATATATATATATATATATATATATATACACACACACACAGACACACACACACTGGTAGTCTGTTGGTATTTTATTTAACTGCACTTTTTGAATGGTAGAGACGTTTAAAACGACAGAATTACGAGAGGAAACTTATTTTGTTATTTATTCACTTTCTTCTTCTTCTTCTTTTTTTTTTTTCAACTTTTTAATTCCAAGGATTTATTTCTAGTTTAACCGGTTGATTTTTATTTTTCTTCTCTTTTTTCTCCTCGACTGTTTTTATTTTTCTTCTTGATATATACACTCTTTCTTTTCTTTTTTTTTTTTTTGCGTACTCTCTTTCTTTTTTATCTCTTTTCTTTTTCTTTACATCCATTTTCTTTTGTTATACTTCTTTTTCTTTCTCCAAATTATAAACTAATATTTTTTTAATTCATACTTTTTCTCTCCCATCAATATTTCTCACGTTCAGATCTTTTATTTTTCTTTCATGACATTTCTTTCAAGTCGTTGTCATCAGCCAGTCTTTGAAAATGAAATCTGTAGCAATGCTGGATGAAAGATCTTTTACTATCTGACATATTTATTACCCGCTAGATTTACTTAGGCAAAAATCTTCTATCACGATTCAAAGCGACAATGAGAAGACTTCTTGATTTATAATGTTTTGTCAACGAGGCCACCCAAAATGTTCCGTTAAGTTTGCAGCTTAGGCAAAGTATAGGATGGCATTTTATTCAAAAATAAACAACGACTGTTTATTATTCAAATTCTCCTATCTATGTTCGCCTCGTCAAATTTCGCCGGGAAGGGAACAAGAACGAGAGAGAGAGAGAGAGAGAGAGAGAGAGAGAGAGAGAGAGAGAGAGAGAGTAAACAAAAGACTTTTACAATCCATCAAACCAAAATGGAAGACAAACTAGATCTGTTCTTTTCAGTATTTCTTAACGTTTTCCCAGACGAACCGGCTAGATCTGGCCCACCAAACACGGGCGTTTACAACTGTTATTTAATACTACCCGGTGGCCGTTTGGGGGTGGGTAAACGCTTTCGAACCATTTCGAGTTGAAAAATAAAATGATGTATTAATTTCGATATGAATGAATTTTGTGATTTTTCACTAATAATAGAGAATTTTTGTAAATTGACAACCAGGTGCAAACTAGTGAATTCTGTAGAAACATTTGCAGGGTATTCTGGACATGTTTGAAGTGGTAAAAATTCAGTTTCGTTTCGGAACCGAACTTTAACAATCCTTGCATTAGGCCTAGTGTATGAAACGTTGTTTTTATTTACTAAGCTTAGCATAAGGCTACAAATATAGAGTGCCCAGGGATGATCAGTCAAAGTATTGGCTTCCCATTGGCACATGCCTAGGCGCCTAATATCATTTACTAAGCTCAGTTTTGACACAAAGCCACAAGATTGGTTCGTCTGTGTGGCTTGAACTCACTGCTAACAATTTAAAAGTTCACCTTGTTGACCGTAACACCACGACGAGGCGCTCAAGTCTCTCCCCCCCCCTCTCACTCTCTCTCAGATCAAATTAAAAATCAGTGTATGTGGTTTGTTCAGGATTAGTTTAATCGTTTTTCAATCACATACTTTCTGATATTATTTTGAGTGTCTGCTTTACTCTGGGATGTCGAGTCTTGTTTTGAGATGGGAATTCTTTTCCTCGCCCAGCAAATCATATTCAGTGCCCACATCTGTGCGGCTTTTGTTGATTTCTGGGCTGAGTAAATAATGTTTCAAGCAATCGGTTGAACTTTGTTGAAACTCCCATTTTTTGATTCCGCCTTTGGAATCCCTAGTCCATCGTTTAATGACCCTTACGAATTATTAATGTCTCTGATCAGTTCACTGATCAATTTATTTGAACACAATATGTGTGTAAATTCCCTTAACCTTCGTATTCTTCAATTTTGCTATTTTTACGCTCACACTCAGTCAGTCAAATGCCATACCAAGTGCTTGGGTGATCATGTCTCTTTCGATCCATGACTGACTAGGCAGAAGATTTTCCCGCAGTAGGCTGCTATTTCTTTCTGTGGTAGACTGGTTGCCAACCACGGCTATAGAACCCAATCTACCCTGCTATTTAACCCTTAGCTAGAAGGAGGGAGATGAAATGGACTAATACCTTTCTAAAGGATATATAATACAACGAATTCATCTGGAACTCGAACTAGGCTGGCTCTCCGATTTATCAACTGTACCACAACGCACACCATCAGATTACCTGACTAAGATGTGATTAAATAAAACAATAAAGACAAGGACACTAGTCTCAACCAATGATTGTTTTAATGTAAATGTTCTCGCCTGAGAACATTTAGACAAGAACAGATTAAAAACAAAATTTAGATAGATAGCTTACCTCACTAAAACGTTAATCATTTCTACCTACCAAACTACGTACAATCTCTATTATAAAAGAAGACCTGATTCTCCGTCCGTCACACACTGTCTGCGTGTGAATTTGCGTGCACATATTTAATATATATATATATATGTGTGTGTGTGTGTGTGTGTGTGTGTGTGTGTGTGTGTGAGTGAGTGAGTGAGTGAGTGAGTTAGTGAGTGAGTGAATACATGGAGAGTTTTACATAAGGCACTGGAATAATACATTCTCCTTCCACTCAGTCTGGACAAAATCTACCGTAGGCTGAGCAATAAAATCAACTCTGGAAAATAACTTTATCTTTTCAAATCCTAATAATCAGTTAATTACAAAATTTTATCGAAAATTCTTCTTCTTCTTCTTCTTCAGGTGCCGTGTCCTTTCAGGACGTAGGCGATCATGGACTTCCACTTGGCTCTGTCTCTTGTCGCTCTCAAAATACTCAGGTCTATCAAGTATGTATCGAGCTGATTTCCCCTGTCTCTTTTTCCCTCTGTCCATCCTGTGAGTATTAAATTCTCCAGGTCCTCCCTCCCTCATTACATATCCCAAAAACCTCATCTGTTTTTTCGTTATATTAAATATAAGATTTCTCCTCGTTTCCATCCTCTCCATCACCTCGTCGTTAGTCACATGGTATCCCCAGCATTCTTCTGTAAAACATTTCTACTGCCTCAAGCATCTCCTTCATCCATGATGAGATCGTCCAATGTTCACTGCTATACAAAAGGACAGACATCACATAGCAATCAAAGCACTCTCTTCTTTGTTTCCAATGATACTTTCCTGTCCTTCAGTACTCTGGTTAGCTTCTGAAATGCGTCCTTGGCAATGCCAATGTGTCTTTGGATCTCAACATCGCACTTTCCATCCTCTGTCAGAACGCTTCCCAGGTATTTAAATTTCTTTACTTATTTTATTTTAGTTTCTCCGACCTGTTGTAGTTGGCATTTTGGGATCTTTTTGCTGGTGATGATACATTCAGTTTTCTTGAAGTTTATGCTTAGTCATTTCTTCTCGCTTTCTCTTGTAGGAGGTCCTGCATTCTCCTTTCCATGTCTGCTATCAGCACTCTGTCATTTGCGTATCTTGCATTGTTGAGATTGTGGCTGCCACTGATGAATATTGGCAAGAGTTATATTTCTCTCAAAATTGTTTCGGTGTATAAGTTGAATAGATCCGGTGAGATAACGCACCTTGTCTTACGGCTCTTTCTATTTTTTCTTCTATTTTAATTCCCTTCCTATCCATACGCAAGCGGTTTGCTGCCAGTATAGATTCTTGATTATTCTAACGTCTTTTCCGAAAATGTTGAGGTTGTCGAGAATCTCTATCAAGTCCTTGTGGCGTACTTTGTCAAATGTCTTTGCGTAGTCTATAAAGCAAAGATAGAGGTCCGTCTGTATTTCTGTTGCTCTTTCAGGTAGCATTTTGAGCATGAATATTGCATTCCTTGTTTAACAAAGCCACACTTTTCTTGTCCTATTTCTGGGCCAATTCTGCTGCACGCTCTGTTCATCAGAACTCGGATGATGCGTTTTGTCATGTAGCTCATTAAGCTGATGGTTCGGTGGAGTTCACATTCTTTTGCACATGGTTTCTTAGGTAGTGCTATGAAGATTGATCTCCGGTATATTGCCAATGTTGTATATTTAAACGTTTATTATTTCTGTCTGTACTAAAATCTTCTAAGAGCGTCAACATCTCTATTACAATTTCATCGGGTCCTTCTGCTTTATTTATGTTCAATTTAGCCATTGCCGATTCCACGTCAGTCTTTAATATTTATGGTCTATCCGTAGTTTTGTGCATTGTTGGTTGCTCTCTCTTGTCGTGGAAGAAATCAGCAATATACTCATCCCATTTCTGAAGTTTTTTTCTTTATCTAGTATGAGTGTATCGTCCTTTGCTTTTATACATCCTGTTGCCGAGCAGATTTTTGTCCTGTTAATTTCTTTATATTTTTTGTATATCACTATATTCACTAAGTCTCTCTATTTCAACACATTTGTCATTGAGCCATCTTTCTTTAGCCTATCTGCATTTTCTCCGTATTTCCTTGTGTATTTTCTTGTATTCCGTTTTATATTTGGCATTGTTTTTTGTCTTTTTTGCATTAGGTCAAGTATCTCTTCAGTGATCCACCCATTTTTCGTCCGACGTGCTTTTTCCCTTGGGATGATGTCGTTCGCCGATGTCACTAGAGCCACCCTTAGTGCGTCCCATTTTGAGCTTCCGTTTCCAATTTGTCCTTCATATTTCGTTTTCACTCTCTCCGTATACATTTCCTGCAGGTTAAGGTCATTCACGAGTCTATTGTTGGGTGCTCTTGGAACCAGTTCTTATTTCTTATCTGGTCATTCGCTATGCACCGCTGGACCCATTTTTCACTATGGTCATTACGGTGTCCTAGTCCGAAATTCACCTTCTCTTCCATGGCCGACTTTGACATTGAGATCTCCCATGATGATTCTGATGTTTTGTGATTTGCACTGTGCCTTGGCATAATCAAGCATGGAGTAGAACGACTCGATTTCTTCTTCTGTACTTTGTGTTGTCGGTGCATATACCATTATTACCAATATATATAATTCCTTTCAGTTTAACTAGTAGAATTCTTTCAGATATCTGGCAGTATCTCATAACGCATTCCATTATGTCTTTATCCAGTATAATGCCGACTCCTCTTTCAATATTTTTACCTCCTGCGTATATAATTCTGTGGTTGTCACTGTGGTCTCCATTGTTTGGCCATCTCGTTTTAAATATGCCTAAAATCTTCATATTTAATCTAGTCATCTCCTGCTTGACGTTTTTCAGCTGTCCACAGTTCATAGTTCTGACATTCCACGTCCCAATAATTGTTTTTTGTTTGTTGCAAACAGTCGCAGAATGACAGTCAGGTGACACCTGTCGCTCATGTTCTTCCGTTTCGGGTGAGGGATAAATTCCGAGGAAATGTGTCCCCTTTACGCCGTTAATGCTAACAGTCGCAGGATGACGGTACGGTGACACCTGTAGCTCATGTCATTACATACTGGGCGAGGAGTCAGTGTCCTTAGCCTTAACCCCCTTCATGGGGTTAGAGTTTGTCATATTGTTGTGCAAGTCTATGAATATGCGCGGGAGATATAGTAAAGTGGTTTCTCATTGTCTTCTCAACGGTGTTTTATCGAGACACCAACTCTAGTTAGCTGGCTGTTGAATTCTGAATCCTTTGTAGGTAAAATGTTTTGTCCTACCGGGTTGCTAACATCCCGTGAGACAGACAGACAGAAAAAAAAAACTAAGCAGGTAATGGGGAATGAAAGAATGTAAATATTAAGTACGTAGTGAGTATAAGTCCAAATGACCATTCCCCCCCCCCCCTATAGAGGAACATAATGCGGATTCCCCAGATTAGTATTTCGTTGCCAGAACACAAAAAAAAAAAAAAAAAAATTCAAATTTTCTTCGATATTTAAAAAATATTTCAAAGACAATATTAATATATATTTTTCTCTCTTTTGACAACGCGGCAGTTCTCAAAAGACAGAAAAAGATATATTAATATTGTCTTTGAAATATTCATTTGGATATATATATATATATATATATATATATATATATATATATATATATATATATATATATATATACAAATGAATACGAACGAAGAAAATAATTGCAATGTTCAAAAGATTAATTTAAAGCAGTGCTCAATATAAAAATAGAGCAATGAATATTTATTATTAATTATTACGTTAAACATGTGCAAACTACAAACTACTACAAAATTGTACATTTTGTTTCGAATTCAATGACGAAACAATATATATATATATATATATATATATATATATAGAAGGAACCAGACAATGGAGAGAGAGAGAGAGAGAGAGAGAGAGAGAGAGAGAGAGAGACAACAACAGGAAGGTGGGTGGAAATACTAGCCAATGCATAATTTTAGATGAAAATCTCAATATTAAAATTTTAAATTCAACATTTATCCATTTCAGCTAGAAAGTATTGCAAAAATACCTATCTGAAAGGGAAAGATTGAACATGACAAAAAAATTGAACATGGTTGAAACGAAAAAAAATTAAACTAGTGTAAAATAGCAAAAGACAAAACACCGTCAGCAAAACCAAAGATTAGTATCGAAAATTATCCAAGCCATTTGGTTGTTACCAAGGCCACTAAAGACTCTTTTTTATTTGATAGAAATATTATTAGATTTGTTTTCTAATCAAAATTTATATGTCTGTACGTAAACATACATATACACACAACTTGAATGAAATTGAAATTGGCATCTGTTTCACGAGAATTAATTTACCTTTATGTCTGATCAGTCATACTTGCTGTACGTGATACACGCTTGGTTAACCAAGCAGAAGATTTTTCCCGCTGTAGATTGCCGTTACTTTCTGCGTTAGACTGGTTGCCAACCAAGGCTATAAAATCCAATCTGCTATGCTATTTAACCCATGGCTGGAGGTATTTGTGCGTGAGTTAATAAAACAAATTCGAACTAGGTTCTTGGACTTTTCATTGATAAGAAGAACGTTTTAAAATATAAAACATGAGAACGGCGAAGCTCGAGCTGTTGCTCTTGATATCTCGAAAGCATTTGACAGAGCTTGGCATGCTGGCCTCTTGTGCAAGTTCCAGAGCTACGGTATTTCTGAACGATTGTTTGATTTAATCAAATCGTTCCTATCAAATCGTAAAATGCAGTTTTGAACGGGCAAACTTCAAGAGTCTTTCATTCTAGGTCCTACGCTTTTCTTGATATTCATCAATGATCTTCCTGATGTAATCATTTACCAAATAGGCATCTATGCAGATGACACCATCATTTACTACCATCTCAATAAGAAATCTGTTAACGCTGGCAAAGTTAACTTTGCTGCTTCTCTTAAAAAAGGCCTCCTGTCTGTGATGGAATGGGGTAACGAGTGGTTTGTAAATTTTAATGCTTCCAAAATTAAGCTACTCTCCATTAATTTGCTCAAATCGTTCCTATCAAATAGTAAAATGCTGTTTTGAACGGGCAAACTTCAAGAGTCTTTCATACAAGTCTCAAGGCTCTATTCTAGGTCCTACGCTTTTCTTGATATTCATCAATGATCTTCCTGATGTAATCATTTACCAAGTAGGCATCTATGCAGATGACACCAACATTTACTACCATTTCAATAAGAAATCTGCCAAGGATGACAAATTAAACCTGGCTGCTGCCCTTCAAAAGGACCCCCAATCTGTGATTGGGTAGGAAATGGCTCGTAAATTTTAATGTCTCCAAAACGAAGTTGCTCTTCTTTAACCACTACAGAAAAACTTTCTTGCCTACAATCAGAATGGATGACACTAGTCTCCTAGAGAGCAACACACTTCGCCTCCTTCGCCTCCTTCGCCTTACTTTCTCAAATGATCTCAAATGGAATGTCTACATCGAATCCATAGCTGTATCTACCGCTAGGAAGATTTGGTCACTATGACGGGCCAATAAGTTTTTCTCATCAGAATCCATTTGGCACATTTATAAATCTGTCATTCGTTTGTGTATCAAATTCTATTGCTATATCTGGTCGGATGTTCCTGCTATTCATCTTGACATTCTCAACAAAATCCAAAGGAAAATCTGCAATATAATCGATCCTGACTTAGCAGCCTACCTTCAGTCACTTTTTCGTCAATGTGATGTGGCTTCCCTCTGCCTTTTCTACAAATCTTTTCATGTCAACCACATGTATTTACTTGTACTATGACATTAACATCAATGTCCCACTTCTTCTACCGTCGAAATAGTTCAATGTAACTATCTCTTCTACTTTAATAGTTTCTTTTCTAATACTTATTGGTTGTGGTACCCCTTACTGTTTGCATGCTTCCCTGATAGGTACAATCTCCAAAAGTTTGAATGCAACATCAGTTGTTATTTTCTATCTACTTGATTACCATCGATCTCTTATTCTTTCTTTGACATCCTATGTATTTTGTTTATGAAAAAAAAAAAATTCGAGCCGATATCCATTATACCACAACGCACATCCATTAATTTGGTAACAATCCATGAATAACAGTGAAGAAGTATAATATATAATATAAGATCTTTGAAGTCATTTGTATGATCCCTATATTTAAACTAAATCTATTTTCAAATAGAATGGACAAACAATTTAGATTTGAATTTTTATCCTATTGCCTCCAGCAAAGCGGCAGATAGCAAACTACGAACGCTTCCTACAATTTCTAGAAATACATAAATTCTACTGTCACGCGTTACTTTACTACCTATAGATGCATTAATAGTTTTACTGGCAAAAATATATGTCAATCATATTTAATGACAATAAATAAATCTTTTAGACCTTAAGATACCTCTGGGCTAAATAAAATGTGCTCATCCTCCACATACAGACTTTGTCTATAAAATAATGATATACTTTTAGGTGATGCTTTTTTGGGTGTAAAGCATGAAGAACTTAAACTAAAACTTTTAACGATTTTGAAACTCATTCAGTTTATCTAATTTACGATTCCAATCTTAATGTATATTAAAAATGTTGCATCAAACCTGAATGGGGTCCCTTTAAGAAATTTAAAAGACCCACTCCAACTAGAGAGAGCCAAATACTCTAAATTGTTTAAAATTTGTTCAAAGAAGCCGCATTATATCTGAAACAAACAAAAAAAATCTCTTTTCCTATATATTTTTTGTTGTTTAGTTTTATCAGGGGTCTAGCTTGTAGGCTGAAGCTCATGTGAGCCAATATACAAATCCGACACAG
Organism: Ascarosepion bandense; assembly: GCA_037127315.1. NCBI lineage: Eukaryota > Metazoa > Mollusca > Cephalopoda > Sepiida > Sepiidae > Ascarosepion > Ascarosepion bandense. The sequence goes on along the minus strand of JBBBDQ010000960.1, from coordinate 312,160 downwards.
AGTCTAGCATAGAAGAAAGGAAAAATCGAACAAGAAATTTTTTAATTCTGTAGAATTTAAAATAATTGTTTATTTATCAAGTATTTTTGTAAGTCCCTATTTAAAATTGTCTTATCACCTTAATGACCGAATTGAGTGTTCCGTTCCTTAATAATAAGGAGGAGCCGTGGGATTTACGAAAACAAAAATATACATTTGGTCTTAACAGAAATAAAACAGTCGATAACAATTATTATTACAAAAATCACAGAGAAACAAAAACACATCAAGATTTAGACTTGCAAGTATTTATTATGCGTAACTTAGACGTGGAATAGAGTCCCAAGTAGGAGGATCAAACTAACGACTAATTGATCTGCAAATCCTTCTTGCTAACATTACACCACGACAAGGCGATCACTAGAAAGGATAATTAATTAACATACACTGAAATTCATCTCTTTTCTTTTTTTGTGTGTGTGTTCGGGAGTGGGTAATTAAGAATGATAGAATGGAGCAGCATTTGATAAAATATAGCAAATCTCTGAGTGTTTTAGACCATAATGTTTTGGGATATTTTTTTACTTGCAAAAAGCACTGATATTCCAAAACATTAAGATCTGAAACGTATCCAGAGATTTAAACAATCTTTTAGTCTTTGAGTCATGATTCAGTATTGGAGTTACAAGGGCAAACCAGGATAATAATAATATTAATAAGGAATGTTGTTTCGAATAGCAGTGAGGGTGATTGTATTACTTATAAAAAAACATTTGGTATCTATTAATCGAGCAGTCAGTGCCACTGTCTATTGACATTTATGAAATCTTTCTATTAAAACAAGTTTTCAGGAAAATAGTTTCTTAATTCCATCAATTATTACTGTTCATTTCAGTATTGATGGCGTTTTCCTTCTGATTTTTTTTCTCTGAAGTAGCGTGAAACGACAACATCTTGATTATGTCGAGTTACATGTGTTATCCATTTTAATTGTTGTTTTTGTTAAAAGTTATCTAGTGATATGGTTTCTGCTTTTTGTTACTGAAAAAAAGGGATTGTCGAAAATACTTTGATCACAATAAGAATCAAAGTAAAGAAGACTTCTTTTCCAATTTAACAACCGGAATACCAGAAATCATTTCTCTCAAACTGGTCGAAATATATAACCAAACAGGTCAGATGTTTAAAAGAAGTAGGATAATAAACCAAGTTAAATGAGGAAGTCAGAATAATTGATGTTGACAAGCAAATAACAATTACTTGGGATAAAATGTAAGATTAAATTATACGTAGGACTCCCCCTCGATGCACCTTAAGATTAATTGGGAATCAAATGCTACCGTCACAAAGCCTTTTTTTTTTCAGGCTGTTTTTTAAGCAAAATGTTAAATGGTTTCAAAATTATGTTCTTTTCAGTTTCAGTGATTCCCGAACATTTTTTTTTCTGGGCTGCATTTTTGGAATACAACTTCTCATGCTCCTCACCAAAGGGAAGTCCTGATGAAAACGCGCAAACAGTCCTACGGTAAAGTAGGCCCAGTGAGAGAGAGAGAGAGAGAGAGAGAGAGAGAGAGAGAGAGAGAGAGAGAGAGAGAGGGGGGGTTTAAAGGGAGATAACCGCGGATTCGAAGTCAGAACATTATCATTGATAACTCTCTCCTCCAATTTGCAGACCCTAGTTTCTTAATATTTGATATAATGCAAAAAACATGGCATTCTTAATATTTGATATAATGCAAAAAAAAAAACATGACAATGATAAAATCGGTCAATAATTATTCAAAACTATTTATACTGGGACTCACACATGCAATTACAAGTAATTCATAATAATATTTTAACTTTTGAAATCATATTTGCTTTTGGCTTATGAATTTTTTAAAACCGTTTCTAAATCTTTGATTGTCTTTCAATCATTCCGCCTCACCTGCTATCTTCTTCCGCGATATCTATGAGGCACGCCGCACCGTTTGGGAATTACTGAGTTAAGGGGTCACTCTCAGAGTGAAAAGCATTTGAATATTTTTATCCTGTTCTGAGAATTTGTACCGCTCTTTAAATAATTCGGTCTTAGATCCGCCGTTTTTATTATTTTTTTTTAGAGGTTTACTTTTTGAGTATGGAAATCATATGCAACGAGTCACCTTTACATAAATGTTAATTTTTCTTTTTGAAATAGTCTAATCAACATAGAATTGTAACAATTTAGGCCAATCACAGCAAATCAATCAAAGACATCGGCGACTGCAGTCTCGTAAGTAAGATTCGTCATAGATCGCTTGTTTACTCCCATTGTATTATCTACTTCACGATATGTAACCCCCATCTAACACACACGCCCCACTCCCCACACATACACACATTTTAGTTCCTTGGCATACTTTAATGTTCGACATTCTTTTATCGACTTGCTTTCTTTCCCTTATTTGGTCAACACACAATATTAGAAAAAAAGAAAAAAAAAGAAAGAAGATAACGCAATTACTATTTGCTTTCTATTAAAAACAAAACATGGCGGTTGCTATATAACTGATTCTTTCTGATACGTCATTTTATTTAACCAGTCATCACATAACAAGCAAATTACAACTTCAGTTCCAGTTTAATAAAATCCTTTGTAATTCCAAAATGACTTGCATGCAAAACAATTATTGGATCAATAATTAATCGAAAGGAATAATTAAAACAGGATTTAAAGATAAAAATACGAACATGAAAAATTCTGATGATTAAATTTTTACTCACCATTAAAATTGTGACCAATCAGGAATATTCGCCAGTTTTATTTCAGAAACTGTATGTTGATCCGAAACTTAAAATGCAAATAAAAAAAATGTCTATTTATGAGGCCATTATAAAGAAATGACAGTTAGTTTATGAATTCCACGGAAAGAAAAATGCAATCTCACAATACCGTTTATGGAAATATAAAGTATTAATTAATAATCTGAATAATACAGTGTTCGTAAATAACCATATAAAATATTTGAGAGAATGAAGTGCATAACATATGGCTGTTTCTCAATTTTCGAAATCGTATTTGGGCAGCACAATTCGCATCTTTCTTCAATTAGGATACCATTCCACATTCCACATTTTTTCTGCAGAAGTCATAAAGTGTAAAGGAGGACTTATTCATCTGACCAGCATTGTAACGTTACTGGTCAGGGTAGTTCTCTTTTGAATGATTATAATCCTTATGCAATTTGTATTTTCTTTTTCATTATCGGAGATTATTGCAAAAGAAAGGCTATTTCGGTCGAGAATATGTTCAGACTTAAGGCGCCTTGTTTAGCTCATGAGGTTTGTTGCTTTATAACAAAGCAAGCAGTTAATATTAATAAACTTGTAAATGCGCACATTTACTTTCTCCATCTTCTTTCACAATAACCTCCACAAACTCAGATAGATAGATAGATAGATAGATAGATAGATAGATATGCAGATTGTTGTTGCAATAATTTATTCGGCTGCTGCTCAGAGGAGATAATAAAATAATGTTTGCCGCCTCTTCAGAAAATAGTTCAGCTGAGAGGAAATCCTATCGTTATTGTTAATGTGACTCGCTGTAATCGAGCAGAAATTACTACGCTGCAGAGGCAAAATAATTGCCTAAAGCATTGTTATAAACTAATGAAAAATTCGTCTCGAAATTCGTAATTGTTTTTTGTTAACTTTTTTAATTCAAAAGTTCAAAAATGTGTGTATTGCTTCTTATAAAATTAAAACGTTTACCATTTATACGGTCAAATTAGCAATGAAGATTGTTCTCTAAGACTGCATCCATCCGTTTTGTCTGGTGCATGCCTATTACTAATACTACTACTACTAGTCTCTAACATACTATTTTTAAAAGAAACTTTTCATATAAGATACTGCAAAATTTGTCCTTGCGACAAGTGATGCCAATTTGTATAAATACTCGGAGGGAATTTTTAGATATTTCTAGAATACTTAGTATATCCAAATCCAGATATCCCGTGTCTCATTAGAGTCGTAATGGCACCGCATGGCCATCGCAGTAAAAGTGCTGTTCCTTTGGGCACAACAGCCCAACCCTCTCCAGGTTGGTCTGAATTCAGAGTTTTCCTTCTCCTAGACTGGTTGCCACCAAAGGCTATAGAACCCAGTCTGTCCTGCTATTTACCCATAGCTGGGAAGAGAAGAGATGTATTTGTTCCCAAGGTATGAATCACGTAAGTGAATGTAATGGATTTGACTAGAATTCGAACGCGGCTCTCCGATTCCTCAATCTATCCATTAATCCACCGTTTATATAAGTTTTTATGGTAAATATTTATACTTAGTATATAAGTTTTTTAGTATATGATCTGTTTGGTTGGCCTTTGTTCGCGTTGACCTTCCTGTGTCAAAGCGAATAGAACTTAGCCAAGCCGACTATATTTAAGGCCCACTGATATCAAGGGTTTGAAAATGTGTAAGGTATTGCCGCGCTGGCAAACACGCATGTGCGTGTGACTAAAGTAAAGAGAAAATAACAGTTCCTACTTACTGCTAGTCGTGCCCTGTCACTGTGATGAATACTGAGAAAACGTTTATTTTATATTATTGCTGCCATATCTGGTCGGGTGCCCCTGCTGCTCTCCTTGGGCTTCTTGATAAAATACAATGGAGGATCTGTAACGTGGTTGATACTGACTTGGCAGACCGGCTGCAACCACTCACTCACCGGCGTGATGTGGCTTTCCTGTGCCTCTTGTACAAGTACTTTCATGGCTTCTGCTCCGATGAACTTAGAGCACTGGTGCCGTCTAAGCACGAATTTACACGAGATACTAGATTAGCAACTAGGTCTGCTTTCCCGACAGCTACAATCCCCAGGTGTTTAAATGTAGGGTCAATAGACACCCCCTATCACACTAACTCCCAATTATTCTCAGAACACTCTCATCTTCCCAACCCTCATTCTCGGTATCCTTACCCGCCTATCACCCGCTCTCTGACATTTCCTATATTTAACCACCCTCTGACATTTCCTATATTTAACCACCCTCTGACAATTCCTATATTTAACCATTCTCGGTATCGCTACCCGCCTATCACCCACCCTCTGACATTTCCTATATTTAATCATCCTTTCTCCACTCTATGTAGCCCCCTGCGCAGTAGTGGCAGTGACATGCCTTGCTCGGGGTGAAACGCTTATAAAAATAAAAAAATTATATATTATTTATGTGTAATGATATAGATTTAGACGAAATCAGTATGTTCTTTCAGTTGACATACTCAACTGAAAGAATCTGAATAGGCTATTCAATGAATCTTTTTAACATTGAAGACAGCAGAGGTGTAGCGTTGGAAATGACGTCATGAAGTCGTTGCCTACAATCTCTACAAAAGGGACATGGACATCCTCGGAGATGCCTCCGGGTTATTCCTACTGTTCATCTTATGTTTCTGGTTGAAGTTTATTTCATTGGAATGCTTGATGGTGTCCAGGAAACACTTCGATCACGGTTCTCTCATCTCATATCAGACATGAACTGAAACTCTCTGCCTCATCGAGTTGCCTAGGTCGTGAGTGAGGACGTCCTGGACAAACTCAACGACATTTTACCACTTAGAATGTTTCTCCTACATGCCCAAGAATAGTAACTTCCAACCGGAAGCCTCTATCTCGTTCATGATCTTAAACACAAAGAATCTGAACACTTTCATGAAGCTGGTTATTTTAATTCTATCGACACGTTTAAAAAAGAAATTAGGATGTTAAGATTTCGCACATGCTACATAACATTACATTAGGTCATTTTCCATTTAAATGTTTCACTTAGCTGGTTGATGTTATATACAGTACTTCGACTGCAGTGTTTCGTAGACGAGCTCTTTTGTAATCGTTCGGTCCGCTCCTCAGGAGGTTTCAGCAAAAAGTTTGAAAATCCTTTCAATTTAATTAGAAAAGGTATAACATAGAAAACATTTACAAATTGTAACATATGTATATATATATTAAGTATATGTACGTACACACATATATACTTTGTTTACACATTATTTTTAATGGATACTCGTATTTGAGTACTGGTTTTTATAGTTAAACAGTGTATTAATTTATATCTACCGGCCTGAATAATCATGAAATCTTGTTAGGAAAATATGCGCTCTCAGGCAGGATTCGAAACTGCGTCACCTACGAAAACAGTCAATTGTCGTGACGTGTCTTAGACCGCTCGACTATGAAGGAGTTACGTTCAAACAAAGCCCGAAATAATGCCTTTAAACAGATATTTTCCTAATTTTTCAAAGAATTCATATCCGCTCTGTTTTCGTATCCTAATGTAAAAAATTATAAATAAAGATATTTTATTTTCGAAATCTTACAGAATCCATTACAAAATGCATTAACTATGACATTGTTGTGGATTCTTGTTGAGAAACTGTACAAAATAATAAATAACAAAAAAAGATATGGTGATAGTAAATGTAAGTTATATTGAACGAAAATATACAAACTGGAACACGGGTTAGTCAATTCAGGAATACTAGAAATCAATCTACAGTCTTGTAGTGAAGAAGTTTGTCCGGGTAATGAGTCTATATCCAAAACAACTCCAACTTACTATGCACCAAATTACGGGCCAACTGACTCCTTACTAACTCTCTAGCTACTCAACCCTTGCTGTACTCTGTATAGGCAGGATTATATGTACACATCAAGCAAGTCCATTCTTATGTGCAAAAAGGGGTGATCCCTAACAGACATATTTTTAATTTATTTGTTTAAACCTTATTTTTTAAACATTATTTTTAACTTTTGTTTAAAAACATGCCAATCTGTAAGAAATGAACGAAAATATCATAACTTTTGAAAACTCCCAAAAAGTTGAGATTCCAATCAATATCATTTCTATATGAAATATACCATAGTATTTTGCTTAATGAAAATAGTAAATTTTAGTTTTAATTGAAAGCTAAATGCTTTCTATTAAAGCTAAAATTAAAGCTTTAAGAAAACTTTTTTTTAATTTTTAAAAATTCACTTTATAAACAAAAGATAATTCTCGGTTTTAAAAATCTCTCAAAAACCAAGTATACATCCACAACACGCTATTTTTGAAAATTAGCAAATTTAAAGTTAAATTAAACTGATTTAAAACAAGTATTACTTGCCTATTGCCTGAAACGTAGTATAAAAGCGTTTCCTAATCACGTTAGTCCTGTGATGAATAAAAAATGAAAACAATTCCTGTAAAAGTTCATTATTCATTGAATTTTTTCTTCAGACTATGATGTTCTTTATATATAAAAGAAGAAAAGATATCTATTATAAGACACAAAAACCAGTTGGATCTGCTGAATCAGAGGAGAGAACTAGTGTTTAAATGTAGACACCGGAGCCGGTTTAAACTATGTTAATCTTTCAGCCCCTCTTTCATTACACTGAAAACGTTACACATATCATATTATTCTACAGAATGTATATTGTTTAATTGTAAACCATTGTTATATATGTTGAAGGTTTATATATATATATATATATATATATATATATATATACGGGTTTTTATATGTCTATGGTATTGGTTACATATTTGTTTTTGCTGGTGTTTGAGTGTGTTGGGACGCCCGCGCCTATTCGGCTATAATGGACTATTCCCTTACTATGTAAAGTAATGGTGACATCTACGCAGGAGAGTGTGCCGAGCAGCCGATCGACAAGTCAGTCGTAGACTTCAGGTGACGACCCGGAAGTACCCATTGCTCATACTACGTCTTACGACGGTTGAGACGATTAACCCTTATTCTTGTATTGGATACTAATAACCTTTGTAAATACTATTTTCACGGAATACAACAATTAACCTATTCCTGTTGTTGAGTTATTTATTCTTACTCACGACATAACAGAGTGTGTGTATATATACGTGTGCGTTCGTATGTGTGTATATGTATATGTATATATGTATCTGTGTACGTGTACATATATGGGTATAAATATATGTGTGTATGCAGGTAATTATGTACGCATTTACGTGTGCATATGAGTTGTATGTGTTCATATATATATATATATATTTTTTTTTTTAAATTTACTGTACTAAAAGTATACGGTATTACTACTGTACGGCTGACCGGAAAATTTACCTGCACTATGGTATTATTATTTTTGTGGTATTGTTTACCGAATAATTTTGATTATATAATTGGTGTGGTGGTAATTATGATGAAAACGAATTGATTAACTATTATATATTAATTGTTTAATTTTCTTAGGGTTTTTTTTAAAATTCCAATTTCTTATCCTTTCACTAGTAATATGTAAATTTATTTTTAGACTTAATAATTAAGTTTAAACAACTAAATTTAAATAGAATAATTAGGTTTACTTTCAAATTGATTTTGTTTTTAAATTTAAAAAAAAAATTAAAAATTATTATTATTATTATGTCATTTTTTCATCATATTTCGATTTCTGCTTTGGTCTCACTACCAACGAAGTCTGCGGGGAGACCTAAGGCAGGTCGTGGCGTGTTGTTATGGCTCCATTTCATGTTTTTCTATCTTCCCTATCATCCCTAGCATTACATAGATAAAGTTTTCCTTAGTGTGTGGGCTGTACTTAATAAGACAATTTTTTGTATATCTCTTAAGCTGGGGTTTCCAGGGATTCTTTCAATGTGTTGTTTTGTTCCATTTTTTATCATTCCAAGTGCACCTACTATCACTGGCACAACTCTTGTTTTCAATTTCCACATTATTATTATTATTATTATTATTATTATTATTATTATTATTATTTATTTATTTATTTATTTATTTATTAAAATTTATATTGTATTATATTTGTTTTGTTAATTGTATAATTAGTATAATTTTGTTTATACAATAGTGTGAGTATTTTGTGATCACTACAGATTAACTATTATCTCCTATATATATATATTTTTTTAATTTTTAGACTCCAGTTTCTTTTACCGTTAACTCATAGTTTTTTATTCTTTATTTTATTTTTTATTTTCTCATTTTTTCCTCTCATCTTTTCTTTCTAGTTTAAATTTATTCCTATTTTAAATTTATATATTTTTATTATTTATTTTTTTTATTATTTATTGCTATTTTAAATTTATTCTATCATCTTTTCTTTCTAATTTAAATTTATCCTTCTGCTCCGTTTTTTTTCTTCTTCCCTTTTCGTTTACGCTTCAAGATACTTACCCTTTCTTTTTAACGCTATCTCTCTCTCTCTCTCTCTCTCTCTCTCTCTCTCTCTCTCTCTCTCTCTCTCTCTCTCTCTCGCCTAACCCACTTTCTTTACGTTTCTAATCCACGGGTCTGCAACCTACCTAACTGTTAGACGAATGTATCTTCGAACTTTTGTTAACATTAGCCGCTACGCGTGTCATCTGATTATATGTTGCGGGTATATATGATTATGTATGAATATGTGTATGTGTCCGCCAAACTGATGTATTTTTCTTAAATTTTCTCTTTTAAGGTAGCGACCGTTATTTTTATTCGTTTTTTTTTTTTAGGTCTTTGTGAATCTCATTCGTGTAAAATCTTTTGTAAAATAAAGACGGAAGCTGACAAATGGTTCGCCTGAAATAGGCCTAAACTTCCGATTCACCATGAAATAACGTGTCTGTCTTAATTTTTCTTATATTTGCTCTATATGTATTTATATGCATATATGCTTAGAGGTCTCTTAAAGAGTTATCTTACCACTGTATATACAGGATACTCCTTTGGATTATTGTATACCCACACTGCATGCTTATATATACATACACGGCATAAATGAAATAATAACATGATTTAAAATAAAACTAAAAAACTAAAAAGATAATTATAAATACGAAACCACGATAAACAAAAACAAAACATACAAATAATATAAATATGAGAAATAAAAGTAATACAAACACCCAGTCATGACAAAGACAGAAAATAATACAACAACCACTAAACGAAAAATAAAAAGAAATAAATTAAAATAATGAAAGGAAAAATAAAAACAGACACACCTAAAGCATACAAACACAAATGCAATAAACCCAATCATGACCCAGAAAAAATAAACAGTTATGCGGCAAAACATACCAACACACAAGGAAAAAGGTTAATTGCTTTTAATATATATATATATATATATATATATATATATATATATATATATATATATATATAGCAATTAAGAGCTTATCTAATATCATAGTTTTAATGTATTTTTTATTTTACTATTCAGAGCAGATTTTCAGAAAAGGGCTAACTAGTTGAAAAAAAAAAGTAGATGAATTTACATTTCCCAATGAGTCCTGCGTTTAACTAATAAAACAAATTTTCGATGCAAATTACATGAAGTGGGGGCGTGCAACAGATGTAAAAAGCATTTTTACCAAGATTTTCAAAAGTGAATGATTTAAAAAATAATTTCATTCAATTGTGAATAAGTCCTGAGAGCTTCCTTAAAATCTGGTAATTATTTGATGGGCCATTTTATATTGTTGACATCGGTTTGACCTTTTCCCTTGTGTGTTGGTATGTTTTGCCATCCTTTCATTATTTTAATTTATTTCTTTTTATTTTTCGTTTAGTGGTTGTTGTATTATTTTCTGTCTTTGTCATGACTGGGTGTTTGTATTACTTTTATTTCTCATATTTATATTATTTGTATGTTTTGTTTTTGTTTATCGTGGTTTCGTATTTATAATTATCTTTTTAGTTTTTTAGTTTTATTTTAAATCATGTTATTATTTCATTTATGCCGTTTATGTACGTGTTTTTTGTTGTTATTTCTTGTTGTTTGTGCAGCAAAGTAGGTATTTATTTGCATATCTAATTTTTTAAAAAATTTTACTTTGTTTTTTAAACGAATTATTGCTAATTTCTCTTCTAGGCATAATTTTACAACTTTTGCTATTACTGTTCCATGGTAATGTTATTTATTTATTTATTTTTTACTATTTCCCATTTGATTTTGGTGGTAATGTTGTTTTCTTGCTGGCTGTACATGTATTTTGATAACGTTTTGTTGTTTTTGCATTTTTCTGTGTTGAATGAGGTTTTGTGGTTATTAAATCTCAAAACGATGTTTCTGTTGCTCCTATGTAAATCTTTTTGTCTGTATTGGTGTTATTTGTTACGGTGGCTTTGCATATTATATTGTTGGTAAGACATTTATTATAAGATGGACAGTTGTCAAAACTGTCAAAACAACATATATAAAATGGCAACAATTTACCTATCGCTTCCTGTATATATAAATATCTGTCTTATATACACACAGTGACCTAAGAAGAGTTTTTACCCAGAAGAAATAAACTATATCCAATTTCAAAATGTAATTACGTCATCCCAACTCAACATAAATAAACAGTATTTGGAAGCAGTAAGTAGTAGGTCCTCCATTTGCTAGTATCAGTGCTTGTATTCGATTTTTCATGGATTTGATCAAACTGTCAACAATCGCCTGAGCCATATTTTGCCACTTTAGCAATTTTTTAAAACCCTGGAACACTAACCATCAATTAAAGTTACACCACTACTAACGATGGGTATGTCATACCCGATTTCGAAAATATCAAAAAAAATATTGAATATAAATCTTTATTTGGAATATTTTACATGGAGGCACTTCGAAATTGGTACTTTGAGTTAACATTAATAGGAATTAAAAAACATATTATTTGGGTAAGAAAATCGGGTACTGAAAATTTAATTAAATTGTAATTAAAATAGTGTCAGTGAAAATTACGTTAGGTTAATTCAAAATTCCTAATAATTAAATACCTATATTATGGTAAAAGAATAATAAAAAAACACACTTTCGGAAATAAATTTAACATTTATATCATCAAATAATATTTTCAAACGCTTTTAAAGGTTTTGTCAAGTAAATTTTTTATTTAAAATTGCATTTATTTTTATATGTTTCCTGCTGGTCTCGCAATTTTTCTGTCACTAACTTATGAAAGTGGATTCAAGTAGATGCATTTGTAAGGTTAGCTTGTAGTTGAGAGTGTAGCCAACATAAATATTTGTCAGATATAATCATTGCTTCGGTGTTTGAAATTGGCATTGAGGATGTAGAACTTTAATTGGACAATATGATTCTCCTCCTCTTCAATATTATAAATTCCACAATTTTAGGTGTTCATATCCAGGGCCGTATACATTGAACCAAACATTTATTTTTGCTCCATTTACATCGATGTATGTTTTTCTAGATATCAAACTCCGTAATATCAAGGAATGGATAATCGAAGAAGTAATATTTTCCTGATGCATTAATAATTACCTTTTATTAACATTTCTTTCATTTTAATTTCAATTTATTAAGAATAAATTTTTTGTGTGACTCGAACATCATCCCTTTTTTCACGTAGTACTACTACGAGTAGTCAGTCAATTAAGTGCCATACGTGATACACGCTTGGGCAATCATGTCTCGAAAGAGACATGACTGACAAGGCAGAAGATTTTCATGCAGTAGGTTACCATTAGTATTAGTTTGAATTATGAGAGCAACTTTAACCCTAAGACAAACTTCCAAAAGTAAAAAAAAAAAAAAAAAAAACCAAAGTGTGGGGGTGAGTTCACATTTCACCGAAGACGTGTGCGTTATTTCAAACCCGTATGGTTTACTGACGATCGTAGTATGACGTTCTGAGTAGTTGCTATAAACAACAACAGATATTAAGACGAACAGAATGGAATTAATAGTAATAATAATAGTTTTACCGTTTATGATTTCTTTATAATTTTTTATAATTTTTACATAATTTTCCTTTTTAAAATCTTCGCCATCTTCTTTTTGTCTTAGTTTCTTTCAGCGACCATTTTAAAACTTATTATTTCTTTATTATTATTATTATTGTTATTATTATTATTTTCTTTCTTTCATTTCCTCTCTTTTGTTTCATTTTTTCTTTTTCTTTTCTTTTTGTTTCTTTTTTTGTTCCATTACACAAGCTGAAGATGTTTTCACACTTAACAAAAACTTTAATTAATGTTACCAGCTTGTGTCTTGATGTTTTGTTACCTTACAAAACTCTGACTTGTCATTCACACATACACACACAGGGCTTATGAATACATAATAAGAGATCCCACTGTGCATGTACGACCTGAATTCCAGATCCCCAATCAGTGACACACACACTTAAATCCACCATGTTTATACCAGAACTGATTATTGCTATTTACTGTGCTTAGAGTCGTTTCATACACAGACAGGTTTGCGGCACCTAGTTAGGATCGAACACACAACTAATGGTCTACAAGTTCGGCTTGCTGGCCATTGCCACTATGTGATGTCCAAGTTATTAAGCATGGTTTGGCACAAGGCCATAATTAGAGGGTAGCCAATGAGAATAGAACTCATTTATTGATAATTTTCAACTGGAATAGCTCATTAAACACGAAGCGCCTGTCAGTATTGATTCTTAAGGGGTGGGTCAGATTTTATACAAAAAGCGAACCGCAAAACTCATTTGTAGTTGTCTTTTGGTGAAATATTATCTGAAATTATTTCTAAAATATTAACAACTTCTTCATAATTTTGATAATCAGACAATTGCAAAATATATAGAAATGAAATCATCTTTGGAGGTAATCATCACCCTCGGACTTTTCTTCTCAATCCCAAAGGTTGAATTTCATTTTGCTTCCTTTCCTATAAATGGCGTCGCTTTGATTATTTTCCACGCTCGTCACGCTCGTCACGCTCGTCACGCTCGTAACGCTATTTTTGGTACTGAGAAGGAAAGAGAGAAAGGAAAGGAAGGAGAAAGAAGAGAGATAATCATTTCTTTCTTTTTTTGTTTCTTTCTTCTCCGCCCACTAGAACTAGGCAAGAGATATGTTTAGACCAAAGAAATGAAATAGAGATATGTTTAGACATCAGAAGTGAAATTTGAGCAATAGTGGGAGGCTTTCACACAGGAAAGAGGAAGACGAATTTGAGCAGGTGACCAAAAGGAGGATCTCTTATTGGTCATTTGAAAATGCTAAGTATACCCAAAGTGCGTCACAACCACCCCGAGATTCAATATAAGCAGATGAGTCAGTTGAGAGAAGACAGTTGAGTTAAGTACCGTAGATATGGACCGGCACGGAGCAAGTTAACATGAGAGACGTGTTGTTACGTGACCGCCTGCCTTAGAAAAAACTCCGATTTTAGCCTGGTGTCAGACCAATCAATTCAGATAGTGTTACATCTGTAAAAGACGTGGGTTGAGATTATAGTTGCCTGCATGCAAGAGCGATAAACTTTAACCAAATACTGTACCGAACAAAACGTGTATATATAAATTTCTTAATTTTGCAAAGATTTCCTTTTTATTGTGGCTCTCAGCTATGTCTGGATCATCGACGCAGCGGATTTTCAGCAACTTTCTATCCAGATAGGCTTTGTGATCAATGAAGCACAACGTGGGTAGAGCTCGGTTTAGAACAAAGTGATAGACTATCGATTGGCTGCGAGATTTTGAGGAAGGACTGGTGGCTGTGGAGGTTTACACTGCTATTTAGCAATGGATTTCTGTTGATAACCCTTAGTTCAGTGTACGAACATAGTAGGGCTCATCACTCATATTTTTTGCCCATATTAAAAAGTAGGAATACAAACCACTGTCTATTCTAACAGGAGTGGCTTCTATTCCTAATTTGTTATTAGGAATAGAATTTGTCAGTGTTGTCCTTTTCTGAGGTTGGTTGCCAATCAAAGTTAGAGAACCCGACCTGCTGTGCTATTTACTCATAGCTTGGGTGCTGATTGGTTCTAGTATTTACAGAGGCCATTACGGCAAACTGAACACCTGTTACCTCACCAATTGCATCTTTCCGATTATTATACAAAACTAGACAACATAAGTAAATAATTATTCGATGATTCAAGTGTAACCAGACAGACGGTCCAACGTCAAACAACTCACTCTTTGAAGTCGTATTATTTTTCATAGTTTTTACAATATTTGTTTTCTTTGCTATCAAAGCTGACATATCATTTCAATATTTATCTCTTTGCTTCTTGATATCAAACAGTTGTTTATTTTTTTTAATTTGATGGTTAATTCTGACGAATATTCTCACCTTTGTTGTTTTAATCACTAATGACCTATGTTGAATTTGTTACATCAAAACTCGGTAAGCTTTCATTGATTTTCAGTTTCACACAGATTCAAGTGTTTGGCGCTTAAAACAAAAGTGATTAAAGTAAAAAAAAAGTTTCTTCTTCGAATAATTTATGATCCATAATAACAATCTTTTACTACAGAACTTCAAATATTTGTTGAACAAAGTCAATTTTAGTGGCATTTTTAAATCACTCAATAGAACTCGAATTTTTAAAATCACCCAATGGAAATCAAACTTTTAAAATCACCTAATAGAAATCGAACTTTTAAAATCACCCAATAGAAATCGAACTTTTAAAATCACCCAACGGAAATCGTTTGTGAGACTTGCTTGTTTACCAAAATGCAACCACAACTAATGCAGAGTAAACAGTACCAGAAATAACTAACAACTAGTGCGGTTAAAAGAGGGTTAAATGTTTCAACAGTTTAACTTTCTCTTGAATTACTATCAATTATATATAAATTTTTCTCTACTACCAACAAAATTACGTTATTTAATCGTAGAAATGGAGTGTTGAAAGTTTTTTTAATAAAAAATTCTCACGCGAATTCTAGTCGCGCACCACACGTGAAGGCTTGGAATGAAAGCTCCTTTTTAAAACAACACATAAATAAATTACTGCGTAACAGTCAAAACACGAGGAAAAATAACAACACCAGAGACAAAATCACACTCGAAAATGGCTAAAGAAGTGGTCGCAAGCGCTTGGGATAATAAAAATTATGAATAACTTATATTCCTTAATTCATACAAAACGGAAAATGTTAGAATGCTGGGAAAACTTAAACAAAAACTTAATTAAAATCTTCCTTGTCAGCCGAATCTAATGAAAGATGTTTGAAAAAAAAGACTGCTGCCCAAACACACACACACACACACACACACACACACACACACACACACACACACATATATATATATGTATATATATATATATGTGTGTGTGTGTGTGTGTGTGGAAAAAGGACGAGAAGTTGTGAGAACGTTTTGTTTAAAGTGCAGCTTTATTATTATTGTTATTATTACTTGCTTTTTGTATAATACATTAAGTGACCATAATGGTATTTGTGTCGCTACACGTGTTTTGAGTCCAAAGTTGAATTTCTTCAGGCGAATAAATTTATGACTTCACACATCGATATATTTAAAGACAAAAACATTGATGTTTTATACAAAAAGCAAGTAATATTAATGATAACAATAAATCTATATTTTTAACAAAACTTTCACAGCTCTCTCAGACTTTTGCCACCAATGCCTATTTCTCTCGTTAGAACAACCCTTATTTCTATTCCTGTTTTTAATATATATATATATATATATATATATATATATATATATATATTCTCAAGTGGCTACTTAACTAAGTACACTTGATCAATTGCTCTTTTATACAAAATCCTAATTATTCAATCACATGCCAGCAAGATAATGGATATAAGAATTTAAACGTCGCCACGGTGATTTAATGGATTTACTTTCATGTCATAAAATAATAATTAATGACTTTTCGTCCTTACTAGACTCATGGGTCTTAGTATTTCAACCTCTGCTCATCTACTAGAATTTTCACGAGCTACTATCTGTAGAGTTTAAAGAAAATGTTTAGAAAAAGAAAGAAATTCTAGTGAGCGACAATAAAATCATTTGTTGATGAAAGAGGTTAAAAGAGAATGACTAGACTGGTTCAAGTTGATAGAAAGGCAACGTTGTCTCATATAAATACTCGTTACAACAGTGGTATACAGAAGAATATCTCTTAATGCAAAATACTCCGAACCTTGAAGCAGATGAGGTACAGCAGCAGTAAATCAAGTCGTGCTACTCCTGTCATATAAAAACAAAAAAAACGAGGCTACAATTCGCTATGGAACACAAAAACTGAAGAATATTGGAAAAACTTTGCCTTGTCTGACGCGTCTAGATTATTCCTGTGGTATTTAAATGGTACGGCTAGAATTTGGTGTAATTAACATGAAAGTATGGCTTTATTTTGTCTTCTATCGATGGTTGTTGGTGGTGGTGATGATTGTGTAGTGGTAGGGGAAATATTTTCTTGGCGTACATTGGGACCCTAGGTATCAATAAAAGATCGTTTAAATGCTGTAGCCTACTTAGGTGGTTGACCACATGCCACACTTTATAGCTACGGTGCAAATATCCACTGGTTGCCACTTCCAGCGGGAAAACGCCCCATGTCATAAATAAAAAATTACGGCAAATTGGTTCATGGAATAGAGCAATTGTATCAAAATATACTCCACAATCATCAAATTTTATTCCCATAGAGTATCTTCAGGATGTAATGGAACGGGAGATTCGTATACTGGATATCCAACTAACCAATCTAGAAGAATTGTAAGATGCCATAACAGTATGGAGCCAAATTTCGAAAGAATGCTTCTAGAGCATCGTCGAATCTACAAATCTATACCAAAGAGAATTGAAGTAGTTCTAACGTTTGTAGTCTAATGGATATCGGCCTGTAATGAGAAATCAGAGTGCCGAGTTCGAATTCCAGTTGAATTCGTTGCATTAAGTTACGAGCAAATACCCTTGGGAAAGGTATGAATCCATCTCTTCTATCTTCAGCTATGGGTTGAACAGTAGGACAGATAGGGTTCTATAGCCTTGGTTGGAAACCAGTCTACTGCAGAAAGAAACGGCAAATCTTCTGCCTAATCAGTCATGTTTCGAAAGAGACATAATCGCCCAAACGTGTATAACGTATCGCAGTTAACTGACTGACTGATAACTAGTAACCGATAAGTACTATTTATATATCTATTGTGTGTGTGTGTGTGTGTGTGTGTGTGTGTGTGTGTGTGTGTGTGTGTGTGTGTGTGTGTGTTTCTTGAAAATTGAGCAAAAACAGTGAACTGCTGGAAAATACTATTACAGACATGTTTATGTAGAGATAAAGGAACTGGTGGAAGATTCGATGCAATATAGCAAAAAAAAAAAAAAAAAAAGAAGGAAAGAAAGAAAGAAAGATTAGACAATTATGTGAGGGGAAGGGGATTTACATAAATAATTTACAGACGTAATGTGTTATTTTCTGAATATCCTGAGGGGTAAGGCGCTGGTTGTAAAGCCATTAGGTTTGTTTGCGTGTCGGAGAGAAAAGCCAAAGTCGCTCGGACTGAGAGCTTAGGGTCAAGGAAAAGTTACACAAAATTTACGTTTTTATATACGTCTGTCTGTAAATGTGATACCTTTTTTATTGTGTATATCAAAAGATGAGAGATGTGAGTGTCTTTGTTTGAAGGTAAGTAAGTACGTAAAAAGATGCATCTTACTGCGCGTGTGCGTGTGTATGTGTGTGAGAGAGAGAGAGAGAAAGTGAGACAGCAAGAAAGAGTGATAAAGAAAGAGAGAAAGAGAGATAATTTGTGCTGATGAGTGTATACCCGGATATATTTGCGACTAGACATATTAAATATTTGTTTATTCATGCAGAGAGTAAGACATGTAAGTATATTTTTTACAGGCAGGTGATAATAACATGAGTTTGTAATATACGACTATGAGGGTGTATCAATAAGTCCGTAAACGATTACATTTAGTAACTGAAATTTTATCAGAAATTTTTACAGTATAATGTTCGATATATGCAATTGGTATCCAACTTCATAATCTTCATATATCAAAAACTATTGAAAAATGGAATTCACGGTTAACTGCGGCGCAAGGTTGTAGACTTTATGATCTCGAATATGAAATCAATCGAATTAAAAGAATATGATGTTGTGTGAATAGCAGGTTCCTGCATATAGCATTTAAATTAATTCATATTTACAACATTAACACTGATATATTTTAATTGGAATATAAATGTTATATGTATCAAAAGCAGTAACTATAGGCCTAGTTGTTATGGAAGAGCCACTGACGTACATTTTGGGGGCTATGCTTATGGCATCAAATAACCTGAATTAGGCCTAACTTTGTGGCGTCAAGTCCGTTTTCCGTACGAAGTATTTTCTCAGAATTAATAATTTTATGTTGAACATTTGCTACAACACAATGGACAAACGTCGTATATGTAGAGGATGAACATAGCCCTGTGATTCCGTTGGAAGATGTCATCAAATATTACTACTACTGGTAAAATGTATGTTGCTTGGTGTCAAAACAGAAAGGAACATACGACTTCAGTAAATCAAACAAAAAGCTTGTATCGTTTTGCATGTCAGCGTTAACGAGCGTTTGTTATTGTTGCCAGTGTCGTCAACACCAATCAAGTAGAGGCTCAGCTGCAAAAACATTGGCCGTTTCTAATTCATACACACATTGCACTCTCTTTCCGCTTCTTCTACTAATCTTTCCATTTATCTCTTCTGTTAACACAAGATTATTCAACTCTCTCAATGTTTTATTGTTTTCAGCCTTTTATCCAAGTTTTCCTTGTTTTTATTTCTCTTTTGTGCTCATTTTGTGTCTCGTCTCTTGACTTTAAGGCTCTCATTTCCTCCTCTTTATTTCTATCTTTATCTTCTCCACTTTCTTTCCTCAAATATTACAAATATTACTCTATTCAACAATCACTAATCTCTCATAAGTTTCTTAATTGTTGTGGGAAAAACTGTTATATTCGTCAGTGACTAATGAGAAAAATTGAACCGGGCCCAAAGATTCCTCTGTTTTTTTTTTTGTTTTTTTTTTTTGTTTTTTTTACAAATTCATTCTTCAAAAATCTGAATGCAGATTTGCTTATTTTGTTTCCAACTGTGACATGGAAATAATAGGTTAAAAAGTGCAGCCTGTGCAAACTATTCGTCTCTTCAAATTTATTTGGCTGTGAATTATTATTTTTAAATCGTTTAAATAGAATTATTATTTTTAGATTGTTTAATTTAAACGATCGAGTCAGACGGTTTTCCTTTCGTCAAAGTTTTAAGCAAAAATATTTACTTTTCTATGACTCACTTTATACTAATGTCACAGAAGGAAAAATAGGAGAGGGTTGACGGAGTGAAAAATTTAAAAAACCAACAGAATTTCTCTCTCTATTGTTTTACTTGCAGACAAGCGAGACCTGCCACTGCGAGTTGATTGACAACACAAAATATGCTGACCGGAAACAGGACGAATGCCATGAATAAAAGTAAAACGAAGGTTAACACATTAATTTTCTTATCGTATCAGCCAAACAGAATTTTAAAAAAAATTAAAGGTTTATGTTTAGCCACATACGCACATGCAGGTTTATATATAAATCGATTTTATGCATGTACAGAGTTTGAAAAGAGAGGAGGAGGAGGAGGAAATTAAGATGATAAAGAAGAAATCTTATTGATAAAGGATAAATAAATATGAGTGAAAAGAAGAGGTGAAAGTAGAAAATTCTTAAATGATGAAAAGGATTGCGTTGAAATAGAAAGAAAAGTAATACAACGGATGCAGTAATAAGCTTTTTCGAAAGAGAATGAGGGTGTTAATACGGAAGAGAAAAGAATAAAGAATAAAGGTTCTGAAGTTGTCATTTCATTACAGTGTAAAGATTCGTTTTGAAGAATGAATCTCCGGTGCCAAAACGAGTTAATCGACACTCGCTAATATTTAATGAGGTTAATGTAGAAAATTTCCTGGTCACTTGGTAAAAAGGACATCTGATTAAGGAAACAGCGATTAAATATTACTAGAAAAAATGGATAAAAATCAAGACATAAAATTAAGCAAAGATATGTTAATTTTAACCGTGTGTAAAAAGCTGTTGATAGTTTATTAACTAATTTGATCAAATTAAAGATAAGAAATTCATAAACTATGTATTTTTTTACTATAATATGACACCACATTGCATGTGTAAGGATTGCACACACCATACGCAGTAGTAAAACCTCTAACCATTACCCCACCACAAAGATAAGATGGCTATTCCGTAATAAGATAAAAATAACACACACACACACACACACACACACACACACACACACATATATATATATATTGTTACGTGTTAAGTGTAACAAAATTTTGATTAACCAAAACTCAGATATAAATCACAAACAAATATTTAATTTACCAAAACATTAAATAAAAATATTTACAAATATACAGTTTTTGCATTCAAAAGAAAAACAGAGTTTACTACTGGCAGGCGAAATGTTACGAAGGGGAAAGAAGGTGTCAAATATCTTTACTCAGTTAAGATAGCAAAGAAGTTCAAGTGCTATACTTTTTGGAAATCTTCAAATGTTTATATAAAGAATAATTATTACTTTGGTCAATGAAAGAGTCAAAAATACCTATTTACCCATATGGTTCCATTAGGTTCGCGTTCAGGTTTTAGTTGGTCGGCAACTTTTCTTAGAGATTTTTTCGGCTGGATGCACAGATCCATGAATCGGGCCGGAGTTGATAATGTCAGCAAATCTTGTTAACAACTGATTATTCTCTTCCCAAAACCTATTTTATAGGGTCTAACGCCTAATTTGCATATTCTAGAATTCTTTAGAATTCTCTAGATTTTACTCGAATTTTCTCGGACATTCTAACACCTTCCAAACGTTCTATTTCTAATTTCCTTATTTTTACTACTACTTCATGAATTAAAACTTTTTTGTAATAACAAGCAGAACTCAAATGAATCGCTTACTACAACCTTTTTTACATTATTAATGTTATTTTTATATATAAATGTATCCGCGTAACAATATATATATATATATATATATATATATATATATATATATAAAAGGCAAATTATGTCTGTCCGTCCGTCCGTCCGTCGTTCTGTGTGCATGAAACCCTTTTAACTCGTACCACACTTGCGCTATATAGACATATTATACCTTTGTTGAATCAGGATGACCCCAGGAATAAAAATATGCCTTTCATCCGGTGCTTCATTATCCAACATTGGGATTTGTGTCTAGATGAGGAGGGAACATTTAAAAATAAATGTAAAAAATGATTGATCTTAAATTTGATTAATTTTGACTGAGTTATTATTTTTTAAATCGTTTAAATAGAATTATTATTTATAAATTCTTTAACTTAAACAATCGAGTCGGGCGGTTTTTCTTTCGTCAAAGTAGTTTTTATTTATATTGATTTTTAAGTCACAAAATCTTTGTGAATTTTAAGAAATTGTTTTAAATTAAGTTTAAAATATCTCAAAAATTTTGTGAATTGAAGAAATCAATTTTATTCCTTCAAAATGCCGAGGAAACAGTTAAAGTGAGAGGTTTTGTGCTGTGGGGTTTTGAAGTTCTGCAGAGTTTGTGATTTGAAGAACTCAATTTTCGGCCTGAATCGGAATTTCGGTCTTTTAGCCTGGACTTATTTTAGACTTATAGCCTGAAGTGAGGTTAAAGTGAGGTTTTGAAGTTTCATGCAGTGAACTGAGGAATTCAAAGTTATGTAGTCAAAATTATCATTGCTGTTTTCTAATGTTTTTTTTAGCTTTGTGCTGGAGGCCCAATTAGCCCTACGCAGTGGGTAGCTTAAAAGTCCGCATCGAGTACGGCGTTTTTGTAATGCTTTCAGGACGTAGGTGATCATGGCTTTCCACATCGCCCTATCCCTGGTGGCTCTTAGCACGCTTTCTTCTGTTACACAACTCTCATTCCGTCATCTACCTGATCAGGCCCTTTAAATATGTTATCCGCTGCTTTGCCCTGTCTCATTTTCCCTTTATCTGGCCTGTTAGTACCATGTTCTCCAAGCCCTCCTTCCTCATTGCATGTCTCAGGAACTTTAGCTGTCTCTTTCTGATGCTCAGTATTAATTTCCTTTTCGTTTCCATCCTTTCCAAAGCCTCATCATTGCTCACATGCTCGATCCATGATATTCGTAGTATCCTTCTGTAGAACCACATTTCAGTTGCTTCAAGTTTTTCCATCTTCGATGATATTTTTCAGCATTCACTGCCATATTGAAGAACATAGCAATCTAGTACTCTCTTCTTTGTTTTTGCTTAATACTCTATTCATTTTCTGGAATGCGTCCTTCGCCATGCCAATTTGCTTTCTCTGTGTTGCACTTTCCGTCTTCTGTTAGAAGTCTTCCCAGATATTTAAATTTTTGTACCTGCTTGATTTTAGTATCCCCCACCTGCATTTGGCATTGTGGGCCGCTCTTTTTGCTGATGACCATGCATTCGGTTTTCTTACAGTTTATTTGTAGTCCTTTCTTGTCACTCTCTTCAGCTACCTTCTGTAGGAAATTTTGTAGTTTCATTTCCGTGTCTGCTATCAGCACTGTATCATATGTGTACCTTATGTTGTTTAAATTGTGGCCTCAGATGACAAATCCTGGCATAACATTATTCGTTTTAGTGAAACTAATGTCGAAGCAGATTAATTGAATTTGGCCTCGTTGTAGATAGCCCACTATAAGTTATAAAAAGGATTATAAATCAAGAAAAGCAAACTGAGTATAGAAACAACATTTTATATATACACATATTAATTAAGGTTTTTACAGTTAAAGTAATACTTTTAGGATGGGTCCAACGGCCGTTAAAAGTTCATGGCAATAAAATGCTGAAAAGGAATTTGTGCGTATGAATGTGGGAAGGTTGTAAATTAGGAATGTCTTTGATGTATCCTCTCTTTTGGTCGGTAAGTAGTTTAGAGACAGCGAAGGATAAGATGAGAGGGAAGGGAGGCGAGCATAGTAAATCGCTTGACGTGGTCAAGGGAAGTGCTAATTACGCTCGTCTTTCTCACGTCTCTATGTCTCTGTCTGTCTCGTCTGTCTCCTGGCGATGCTTTCTGTATCGGCTATTTATATCGTCTTTGTGGATCCCAGCAGATCATTTGGGAATTCACACTCGTATTTGATTCTGGGCTTCCCATTGGCCGATAAATAAAATTCGCGTAACTGGAATTTGATATTTAATTAATTTTTGGCTTTCTGCCGAAGCCCCTTGCGTGGAGCCGGCTGCGCACAGACCAGTTTTGGTCATTTGCTTTCTGGTCCTGAGAGTGCAAACATCCGGTCCCTCGCTTTGCTTGGTATCACCATAACATCTAGAGTCCTTAGAATAGTCTCGCTGTACATTGAATAGATACAGTGAAAAGACACATCCTTGTCATACGCCCCTTTCTATCTTTGTTTATCTGCCGAATTCGTTTCCTGTCCATATACAGGCGGTTTGCTGCCAGTAGAGATTCTTGATTACTCTTATGTCTTTCTCAAATATGTTGAGGTTGCTAAGCATTTCTATCAATACTTTGTGCCGGACTTTGTCGAATGCCTTCGTATAATCGATAAAACATAAACCAAACGAATCCTTTTTAGCTTGATTTTCATTTTTACCCACCTTTGAATAAAACGCGTAATATTCTGAAAATGTTATTATTCCTTACATCTTCAATATTAGAATCAATAAGAATAAATATGCATGTCACAATACAGGAAAGGGCGATTTTTGAATATTCTATTATATTAGTTAAAAGTAAATGTACTTAAAGACCAATGCAAAACAAAATTTTGGACCAAACTAATACATCATAAGAAAAAGAAAAGATGCGTAGAAAGAAATGCGCGTACTTGCGTGTGTGTGTGTGTGTGTGTGTGTGTGTGTGTGTGTGTGTGTGCGCGTGCGCGCTAATGGTTTCGCCTGGCGACGCATCAACGCCAACCAGTGAAGAAAGAAAGAAATGGCGCCACAGACAAAAGATAGCTCGGCACCACACCCCAATTACATTTTAATCCTGTCTACTTCTTAGTGAATTTTGACTCGCGCCCGAGATTTTAAAAAAAGTCACAAAATTCTTTCTTTGGGCCCTGAGAATTCGTTCCACTTTTTTTTCTGTTGTGTCTAAGGGTGCTTCAGTATGTTAACGGGGCTAAACTGGTTGATCATAAAGACTTAGTAGTGCGTTCGATCCTTACTGGACACTTATACCTGTTGCTTTCTACCAATCAAAGCGAAGATGATACACGAATGTAAAAAATATCCAAAATATAATTCCAGAAAACCAATCTCCAGTCTGCATCTTCACTTATGAAGGGGCTCAGGATTAATTTCTATTGTTTGACACAACTGAAAATGGAAAGTGTGGGAACTGAACAATTTCTGATACCACTTGCATGAATGAGCTACGTTAATTGTGACCTTGTGTCAAACTTACCTTCTTGTTTTGCTGCGTTTTTACTGAGTTTAAGGAAAGGAATCAGATCGTTCGTGACTGTTCGTGACGATGGCATCGCAGGTCTTAGTGGAAAATACTCTGGGAGTATATTATACAAAGTGGACACATAGGCAAAAGAAGCATATTTTCAAGAAATTAAATTATCAACAATATTTTATTGAATTGAAATATTAACAAATAGCATCTTCAATATGATTTCATCATTTATGATGCAAAGGTTGATGCGCTTTGCAAGATTCACGTGAACGCGATGTAATTTTAGCCCATTCACTCTTTATACGTTCAGTCAAGCATTTTGTAGCTGTAATTTTCATTGAGTGCACCTTTTCCTGTAACATGCCCTTGAAAAAAAAGTCAGTTCTTTCTTCTTTCGACAAGACCATGTTTAAACTGTGGAGGTAAGAAAAAATATTTAATGAGATTTCCGATGTGTTCAGATTTTAGGGACATCCTATGGAAATCGTTGACATTCACAAAAGAAAAGTAGGTGAAAAGAACAAAATGAATCAATTGATGAGGAAGACAATAGAAAATGTATAGAGGAGAACAAAAGGCTTTTCCTCTGTTTGGTCTTTATAAACCTTCGGCAAGAGTTAATGAATGTCAATGTGTGCATGCTTTTTTTTCCATAGAGGAATACAATAATACATCTTTGCATCGTACACTCTTTCATGTCAGATTCCATTTTACCAGTTTACTGCTCAGTTGCTATTTTAAGAAATAATGGGTTATTAGCAGGAAAATTTAACGTCTACTACCATATCCCTAACATCTACCTGTGGTATCGTAGGCTTACATCATAAAACAGAACGTGTTATTTGCTGAGCGATCTTTGTAATTACAGCTGATCATCGATGAAAAATTCCTTAATATAAGATAAAATACATTTTCCAAGTTATAATAATAAAAATAAGTAAAGACAGAGACGTAAAAGCAAGTTATTCACGTAACATATGGCATCCAACTACTGAAAACTCACAGCAGGTAACAAAAATAAATCGACACATTTTGTTGGTGAGTTTGACTATCTTTTTTTCTAATGTTTATATAAGCGGAATTTCAACCAGTAACAAACCATTGTCGGCGCACGCGTGGACATTGCGGGGGCGAAGTATCGTCTGCAAAGGACAACAGCTTCCATCATGATATTTTTATACTATTACGTCAACATACACACATGAACGTTAAAAGACTTCAGATATCCATGTTGCAGAGTCATAGAACATTTTTACAAACCTGCAAATGAAACTGTAACAGATGTAACAGGAAATGTAGATTTTAAACAGAAATAACTTTTATTAAATAATAACGAGAAAAGACGTTCACAAAAGGAAACATAAATAACAAATATACTTAGCAAATAAATGATCAACAAGAGTTTTTGAAAGAGTTTTACAAATATTCCTTCGTGCATCATAAGTTCTTTTAAACAGTTAAAAAGATCGTCAAATCCTTTTGAGATATTTTACAGTAGGTACCGCCACTAAATCGCTAAAAGACAGCATAGTATGACTAAAACAGCTCCTAAACTTAATAAAACAAACTTTTTCCATCAAAATGTTTATATTATTATTAAGAGGAAAGATCAAAGTAATTTTTAATTATATTCTGAAAATTTTAAATTCCTTCTAACATTTTCGAAATTTTGGCAGAAAATCTTATTTTTATTTGAGTTAGCGGGTAACCAAGACGTTACGACTGTTTACAATAGAAAACGTAAAAATTATATCACCCACTTTTTTCCGTTGACAAACACATTAATTTGGAAATTCTCGCAAAAATCAAATAATTGTCGGATTTTAATGAAACTTTCGGTACTCATTCACAAATGAATGAAATTATTTTTGAAATTATTATGTTTTTTAAAATCGTCGTAAAAATACTTTTTTTTTACCTCTGTTACACCCCCTCTAGGTAAACTCATGAAATTTTAATAAATTTCAGTGTTGCGGTCTGTAATTTTGCGACTTAACAAAAACTCATTGGGGAATATAAATCATATATTTTTTTTTATTTTAAATTTTCGAACCGTATCCGAAAATCTGCTCTGAAGTATAAAATAAAAAATGCAATAGAAGTCTGATATTATTTAATTTGATATTTAAGGAACTGTTGCGGTTAGATTTTTTAATTAAAAATTGATGATTATATATTGAAAATTGAAAAGTTTAATAAAAATCGTTCTGCGCCCATAGTTTTAAAATAATTTAAACTTTTTTTGTGCATTTGATGTTTTTTTTTTGTATGGTAATTTCTATGTGCAAATTAAAAGGTCAGAGTTTCCTCCCTTACCCGAAAAAAATTAGTACAATTTTGTCCCTTTTGGTCCGAGACAATAACATCTTCATTGGATGCAAGCCCGCTTTAGCCACATTCACAAGCTTGATTTCAGATCTGTTTGCTTCGAATGTTATTTTAAACGATTCATTTTTTCCTTGTAAGCATGATTGAACTTATTCTGTTCTGTCCTAGAATGTGATACCCACGTGGCGACTTTGAAAACGAACCCAAGTCGCTTCAAATAGCGAAAGGTAGTTGAGATATCAATTTCCAAACTCACAGCGATGACTTCTGTCGAAATCTTCGGCTTTTTCTTCATCACCGTCGGAAGTTCAACCGGAGTCTGGTTGATCGTTTAGGGTTAAAACTAAACTGAGGAAATCTGCCAAACCACTTTTTGGCTGTCCAAAGAATTGGAGCATGAGCCAAATAAACCTTCTGAATGTTTTTTTGTCGTTGTTCCTACAATTATTCTTTTCCAAAATTTCTACAACAAAATATGGCGAAAGTGAAATATTTCATCTTCCATCTTTAAGACATTTAACGTCTTTAAGACGTTATCGACAACGACGTTCATCTAAATCTGACCCACATTTCAATCTCGAACACATCATAGATCGGCATCAATACAAACACCAGTGTTGAATTGAAGTAACTTTATTTTAACAATGAAAAATCGAGCACAAACTTTTGCATTGAGCTATACTGAAAGAATAGATAAATTTTTTATCTGGTAAGTGCCTGACTGATGGACTGAAACGATCGGAGATGAGCAATTTGTGACGTTCAGGAACGTACTTGAACACAAATAAGATAAACGCGTTTTCCACTGGGCAACTTACTGTTTGAAAAACTAAAAAGTGCTCGGTTATATTGGTTTAAAAGCCCGACAAAATCATTAATCAATAAAATTATGTAATTTTTGAAAAGTTATGTTATACTAGCCTATTTGATGTTATAGAGTAAATACGTTTTGGTCAAGTCAAGGCATAATTGGTTCTCGTTTGGGCCTCTAAGCACGTAATTATTTTAGCCATAAAAGACAATTATTTCAATCAAATGTTTCTACTAAAAATGAAAATGTTACTTTCCGGAGTCAAAAGACTGTTACAAAATGATAGCTGATATAGTTGCAGCATAAACCACAGATGGGCTCTGTGGGTATAGAATAAACAGAAAATGAGCTTGAGCAGTCGTCGTCTACAGGGATTAGTTAGGCGCATTCTCGGATATGAGTTGCGATTGCGCAAATGGGTCTCCGAAAGAAAGACGGGCCATGTACAAACATACATAGCACAAACATTAACCAGTGTCAGTCAGTCAGTTAAGTGCCATGCGCGATACACGCTTGGGCGATCATGTCTCGAAAGAGACATGACTGATTGGGCAGAACATTATCCCGCAGTAGGTTGCCATTGCTTTCTGCGGTAGACTGGTTGCCGATCAAGACTATAGAACCCAATCTGTCCTATTATTTAACCCATAACTGGAGAGAAGAGACGGATTAATACCTTTCCCAAGGATATTTGCGCGTAAGTGAAGGCAATGAATTCAGCTGGAATTTGAACTCGGTTCCCCGATTTCTCGTTCCTAGCCGATATCCACTGCGCCACAACGCACATCCTTAATCAGTGTAATAAAGCAAAATATATTTATTGTAATGAATCATTTTCTTGTGCAATCGAAACGAGAAATCGGAGAGCCGAGTTCGAATTCCACTTAAATTCCTTGTATTCACTTAGGCGTAAATACTCTTGGGAAAGATATTAATCCGTCTTTTCGCCTTTCAGTTATGGGTTAAATAGCAAGAAAGATTGGGTTTTATAGTCTTCGTTGGCTACCAGTCTACCGCAAAATGTAATGGCAACCTACGTTGGGGAAATTTTCTTCTTAGTCAGTCGTGTCTCTTATGAAGATGGTGAATTCATATACTATGTTGATTTTTTCTTCTTTTTTTTAATCAGTCATCATGTGTTTTTGGGCCAATACATCTTCGCTAGTGAGATGAGTGTTTTGTAATGTGATTCTATCGCAGAGTGCCAACCAAGGATAAAGAAACTCTCTCTGCCTATTACGTGACGATTTGTGACTTCGTGTTTATCTTAAATCATCGATGATTTTCAAACAATTTCGTCCACCTCAAAATAACTCACAAAGCTTGTCTCAAATCGTGACATGGTTTTTAAACACTTCCCAACAGTGTCGCGTATTGGAATAATCTCTCACGTCAAGAGTATGAAGAAGTCACCGCCTTGATTAATCGGCTATGACTAATCGCCTAATTCGAACCCGATTCTCATGGTCGGAATAGAGTAACGTTCTAAGTTTGCTCGGTGTAATGAAATAATGGATATGAATTTGAATAGTAGGAAAATTGAACTACGCTACCTACCTGCATACTTACATACCTACTTACATACCGATATGCCAATATACTGATTAAGGCGTGTGTCATGCTCCAAAATATAAATAAAATTAGAATAAATAAAAAAAATGTTACCAATTTAAAAGATCAAAAGAATAAAGGAATTATAAAACTGGAGTATTTCCATCTTTTGAGAATACAAAATATATTTTCAAAACATTAGGAATTTATTAAAAAAATCTCTTCGTTAGTTTTTCCGAGAAAATCAAATTTAGACAAATAAATACGACCAAGTTATGAGCTATTAAATCGCTTTTCATCATTCATTTTTTTAAACTTTTATTCAATTAAATTACCACAAATCAAAGTATATTCAATTAAACAGTATTGAATTAAATTGCATTCAATCAAAATTGTATTCAATTAAATTCTATTCAATCAAATTGTATTCATTCAATTAAATTGTATTTAATTATATTCAATGAAATTAGATTCAATTAAATTATACTCCATAAAAATGCATTTAATCAAATTGTTTTCAGCTAAATTTTCAATACAATAAATAAAAGCCGTTCAAATCAATAACCCTATTGATACAAAATTTGGGCACCCTGATGTGGTGCAATGGTTAGCAAGCTTGTCTTGCTAGAACCTATTACAACTGAGTAGTGAGTTCGATTCTCACTGAGTATCCCATACCTTCAGCCTTGTGCCACATCTAAGTGGCGCTTAGTAAATCAACTAGTGACACAAAATTTAATTCGGCACAAGTGGATATCGGCTCCGAACGAGAAATCGGAGAGCCGAATTCGAATTCCAGTTGAATTCTTTCCATTCACTTACGCGTAAATTCTTGGGAAATAAATTAATCCATCGCTTCTCCCTCTAGTTATGGGTTAAATTGCAGGATAGATTGGGTTTTATAGCCTTGTTTGGCAACCGGTATACCGCAGAAAGTAATGGCAACCTACTGCGGAGAAAAATTTTATGCCTAGTCAGTCATGTCTCTTTTGAGACATGATCGCCCAAGCATGTATGACGAATGGCACTTAACAGAATAAATAATGAATAATAGTTGGAAGATTGAGCGGCGCCAGTTTTCCATCAAGAATTCATAATTCGCATTAAACGAAAGCGTATTAATCATTGTTTTTAATAAACGTTCAAAAGATTTTAAGAAATGAACTTCTCTTCAGCCCCACGAATAAATAAAAAATTGTTATTAAAATCTTTGGTAGATTAACGGGACACCACGAATTCGTTATCGATAGATTTGTCTCGACTCTCGGCCATTTTCTTTATCTTTCATGGAGCCTGTCTGGTGCCGAGATGTCGACATGAAATACAAGGATTGAATTCTTGCATTTTTTCAATCACATAAAAGCAGTGCTATCAGTTTTATGACGTTGTCTAGTTCATATCTGCCAAGAATAAAGTGTCGAAAGTAGATTTACTTGCGTTTATTTAGCATTTATTTCGAGACAATTATCCTAACAGTCATTAATAACACTTGCAGTTGTCACAAAAAAGACAAGCGTTCGTTTTTTTATTAAGTACATCCTACTGAAAAGTAACCAAGACACTTTCATGAACCGTTGCTATGATCAAGCGGGAATATTAACAAGAAGGGTGGGAAGGAGAAAAAAGTATGTGTGTGTGTGTGTGTGTGTGTGTGTGTGTGTGTGTGTGTGAGAGAGAGAGAGAGAGAGAGAGAGAGAGAGAGAGAGAGAGTGTGTGCCCGTGAATGCGTGTGTAGCTATGGGGAGCTGGTTAATTTTTCTTTGCTTCGGCCTTGTGTCAGACATAACTGAACTCCCTACAGATTACAGGATGTATGCAGAATAATGTTCATCAGGTTTTCATCAGAAGGTTGGTTGTCGGCAGGTTGAAATATGTGGAATTGTGTAGAATATCGTAAGAAGAATAAAATATACATTTTGCATTTTAAAATAGAAATTTAATAAAAGGAAAGAATAACACAAGTTGTAGACGTTAATGTTCAATTAGAAACATTTTAAAAGGTTAAGCGTATAGTTCGTGTTCAATAATAAAGTTAAATTAAAGGTGTTAAGAGTTGAAGAAATTGTTCGTTGTAGTAATTGTTGAAAGAGATAAGAAAAAAGAGAACAAGGCGCGACCTGACCTTAACTCCGGGTCGATTTGAAGTTGGTTACATTTTAGATGTGTGTCAGTAAACCGCCTCCGCTGACTAACCACCGTGACCGGTTACAGGCCATCCTTAAATATTGAATCCAGTCACGTGGGGTGGCTCCCAGAATGATTTTTTTCTTTAGCCGTGGAAAAAACGTTTCTCTGGCGTATTTTGAATTTCTCGATTTGTTAACCAATCAGGATTAAGAATATGATTTTTCACATGTCATTTTAAATGTTTGTAAAAGTGAAGAAAGTTGATTTTAATTAATTTCTTATCCGCTACACGTGTGAGTGCATGTGTGCGTTGCAAATTTGTACACTTTATGTTATTGACGCATTGGGATGTTTACCTCTAAATTTATATTTATAAATATTTCTGCGTGCTCAGCTACAAAAATATATGCCTTACTCTCACACAGTGCTTTTGTAGTCTTTTACCAGACTAAGATATAGTCTGGTGTAAGTACCTCCACTAGTTCGCTAACAAAAAAAAAAAACAAAAAAAACAAAACAAAAAAAAACAGTATAGCATGATGAAAAAAAAGTTCCAAATTTAATAAAAACAAAGGTTTTTCCATCAAAATGTTTGTTATTATTAAGAGGGATAATCAAAGAAATATTTAATTACTTTTTAAATTTTTTAAATTCTTTCTAACATGTTCGAAATTTTAGTAAAAACTCATTTTTTTCGTCAGAGGATAACCAAATTTTTACCACAGTTTACTATAGATAATGTAATAATATGCAACTCATGTTTTCAGGTGGAAAACACATTAATTTAGAAATTCTTGCAAAAACCAAAAAATTGTCGGATTTTAACGAAACTTTCAGAACTTATAGACTGAAATTATTTTTGAACTCATTATTGTTACTAAATTTTCATAATATATATATATATATATATATATATATATATATAGAGAGAGAGAGAGAGAGAGAGAGAAAGAAAGAGAGAGAGAAATCTATTACCCCCTCTCCACGTAAATTCATGAAA
Source organism: Ascarosepion bandense (assembly GCA_037127315.1). Lineage (NCBI taxonomy): Eukaryota > Metazoa > Mollusca > Cephalopoda > Sepiida > Sepiidae > Ascarosepion > Ascarosepion bandense. Next base: position 279,177 of record JBBBDQ010000960.1, on the reverse strand, counting down.
TTTCAAGAAATTAAAATTTTGTATCGAAAATTTGTTTCATTAGTTAAAGGCTGGACTCTTTGGGGAATGTAAATCATCTATTTATTTATTTATTTATTTTCAAACAGTTTGCCGTTTTTCCTAATAGTAAAATAAATAATGCAATAAAACTATGAAATTAGATAATCTTTCAATTCCTAAATATTAAGAACATTTTTTGAAGAAAAAAAAATTCGATTAATAATGAATTTTTCAAAAATTGATTTCATTTTTTCTTTTTAAATTATAATAATTTATAAAGTTTCAAAATTTTTAAAAAATTCCTGAAAATGAGAACTATATTTACTAATTAAAAATTGAAAAATTTAATACAAACTTTTGAGCCAAAAGATTTTTTAAATAATTTTTAATCTTTTTTTTATGTACATGAACTTTTTTTTACCGTGTTACATGAAAAGGTCACGTGTTTTACAGTTTCTTCCTCTTTCAGGAAAAAAAATTGAACAGTTATATCAATTTTGGTCAACAATACATAGCTTATCACCACATCTGTCTGTCATCAATCACTTTATACATCAATCACTTCAGATCTCCGTGATTAAAAAAATACTTTTATTCTCAACTTCATGCTATAAACAAGTAATACTTGTGTAAATTAAATTAATTTAACTTTAAATTTGCTAATTTGCAAAAACTGACCTGTCACAGATGTATATTTTATTTTTGCAAGATTTTTAAAACAGAGAATTAACTTTTGTTTACAAACTTGTCCAGCTGTCAAAATGGACGAAAAAAAAAATGATGAATTTTGAATTCTATTTGAAATTCACCAGAATATTTTGCTTACTGAACATTAATCATTTAGCTTTCAATTAATGCTAAAATGAAAGCTTTAAGAAAAACTTTTTAGTTTTAAAAATTCAAATTAAAACTTAGGTATCGAAAATGAGTGGAGATACTTAGTCTCAGTCTAGTGTATGAAAGCATTGGTTTCTGAATTTGGTGGCATAATAACTTTGAAATCAATTTCAGTGTCGAATAGTTAATGGAAATAAGGCGAGAGCGAGCAATAACTGATCAACAACAAAGATTAAAAATTTGCTTCCAAGTAAATTTTGATCTACAAAAATTTATATTCATTCTCAATCGTTATCTTCTGTCTTCTTAATTTCTCTTTTTTATTGTTCTCTCTCCTTAATTGTGTGTGTGTGTGTTTTTCATAATTTTTCATATATCTTTGTACTGAAGTTTTAGTTTTCCTGTAAATACGAAACGTAAAGTTCGAAGACTATAAACCAAATGTGAAAGCGTTTTGTCATCCTCTTGCTGTTCTACATAAAGTGTACAAACACTTGCTAAAATTGTATATTCACTTTCTTAAATAAAGTTTAATCATATTCTATAATTAAAAAGTTTAATCATATTTTATAATTAAAAACAAATGAAGGTATGTTTCAATGATCACAAAGATTCGTCTCCAAAACTCTGGAGTAAAGTGCTGGGCATGATATCAATCAGCTAAAGTGACTAACTTTATATATGCATTAATCTTATATATTAATAAATATACATATTGTCCTACATCGATGGCACGACACGGAGTTTTATGCGTTATGCAATCATCAGGTGCAGCTGATTAAAAAGAAAAGAGGCGAAACAAGCAATGAGAATAAAATAAAGGTTTCAAGATAAAATAATGGGGGAGGTTTTTTCCTATCATAAAAGGTGAGCGATATTTGGCAAACAATGCTTGCATTTAATTATCGAATAAGAATACCAGAAGGGTGAGCAATATTTGACAAACGATACAAAATCAACGTGTATGTAATTTTCAAACAAGAATATGAGTACAAGTCAAGACTAAACAAATCAGAAATATAATGAACTTATGTGTGGTTTACAAAAAGTCTCTCCTTTCTTTATCTTCTTCTTCTCCATTTAGTGTCTTTATGTGTCTCTCATGTCTTTGATGTTTCTTCCTTTTTCTTTTCTCTTCTATATTTTCTTTTTCTTTCTTTTCCTCGTTGGAAACATGAAACAGATTCCTTTTGTTTTCTTTCTTGCTTTTCCTCTCTCCTTGCCGTGTAACGAAGAGAAAATTTTATTGGCGAAAAAGATTACTCTTTAGTTTTCTTTTCTTTCTTTTTTCTTTTCCTTTTGTCTAGGGGTCTAGTTGAATATTATTTCTTCTTGGTTTTCAGGATGATAGTTTCTTTGTTTCATTGTAGTTATTTTTTTCAGTGAACTGGAATTGATTTCTTTGAGCAAATTTATAGCTAAAAAACCTCATTGAATTTCTAAAGCATGCTACGCATGCAAATCCATAGCAGACCATCGCGAACCGTCTATTCAGTTTAAAGTCTGAATTAAGACTAATTATAGCAATCTATTGCATACCATTGTAATCCGTCCAATTTGAATTAATTATTTATAACATACCATAGTAAAGAGAGAGAGGGGGGGGTAGCAAAAATATTTAGCGCATCAGTTTTTTATAAATTTTGCAATAAAAAATTATTAAATTTGAATGATACGTACTTAAAATATTTGAATGAATATTATCTGACTAAACATAGAGAAAAATTGAGAAACATTGTTTTTATGTATTTTTATTGGCAATTTTTTGAATTTGACTGTGTGTAAAAGTAGTTAGCACCTATGCAAATAATACGCTAAAAGTGTAATTTAAAACTATTTTCAGTTATTTTGATATGTTTTGTAGTTCAATCAATCACAGGTTGTCATCATTATATTTATTAATAAAGCACGTCACTCAACTGGCATATAGTAATAACTGGTCTGATTCACTACAGATTGTCGCACTATCTAAACTTCTTTAAATGGTTAAAACAAAAGAATTGTCAAATGATATGCAACAGATTATAAAGCTGAACAAAGATGGTAAGGGGTATCGTAAAATTTTTCAAGATTTAAATTTGCTTGTGTGAACAGATGGTGTTTTTGTTCGAAAATGGAAAAATATGATACTACTGAAAATATTCAAAAGAGGTGGTCGTCTGCGTAAATCAAACGAGGCTATGGAACATATATTGACCAGAATGTGAAGAAACAACTATTTTTGAGTCGAAGAGAAATTCAGAACGTTCTGAAAAAGACCGGTATTGAAGAAAGTAAAGATACAATTAAGAAATCACGGAATCGTACAGGCCTGTGTTCTAGATCCCCAAGAATGACTCCACTATTAAACCGTAAAAAATTCCGTTTGAAATTTGTTAAAAAATTTGAACAATAATCAGATGAATTCTGAAAGAAAGTTACTTGGTCAGATGAAATAAAAATTAAGCTTTTTCGAGAGAAACATGTGCACCCAAGTATAAAGGGAAAAAAGGAAGTGAATACAACCCAGTAAACACCATCCAAGCAGTCAAATATGGAGGTAAAAGTGTCATGATTTGGAGTAGGACAAATGGAAGTTATCGAAGAAATAATGAATGCAGAAAAATACAAGCAAATCTTATCAACCCATTTTTTAAAAAGTGGAACAACTTTGTGGTTTGACCGAGATTTTATATTCCAACAAAACAACTCAATACGGGATCAATGAAAAATGGAATTCATGTTCTGGACCTAGACTCTCACCGAATCTCAATCTAATAGAAAATTTTTGGAAAAATTTGAAGTTAAGAGTGCACACAAAAGACCAAAAAAAAAAAAAAAAGAAAAAAAGAAATATAAAGAACTGAAGAAAGTCTGTGAAAAAGAATGGGTGAAACTATCAAAGTTTTCATGCAAGATGCTCGTTGAAAACTACAGAAAACGATTATAGGCTGAAAGGCAGAATCGAGGATATACTACTAAATATTAACAAAGCATGTTAAATTCTTTTGCACAAAAATTCGAAAATTGGCAATAGCAGTAGATAAAAACAATGTTTTTCAATTTTTCTTTTTATTTAGTCAATATTTGAAGTAAGTATAATTCAAATTGAACGATATTTTTGTGAAATTTATAAAAAACTGATATTGTAAAAAACTTTTGCTACCTAATATATATATATATATATATATATGGTATTTGAATCTTTTCTTTTTAGTGCGTCTGACCGAAAAGTTTGACACCTAAAAATTTTGAGTTTACAATATGTGACTATTTGCACATGCGCACCGCCGTCACTGTGTTGTCTTCTGTTGTTGATTTTTTATTCATGTAATTTATTACGAGTGAATTAAAAAATTTCCTGAAAACTGACAAATCGCGAAAGACTTAAATGTTTTAACATTTTCTTTTATTATCCTTGCTATCTGAGTGTCTACTCGTTGCAAATTCACCAAATTTAATCCCCTAGGATCATTTCCCCAATCTTTTCTGAGCTGCCTTAAGACGTTTTCTTAAGTCACAGAGACTTAAAAAAAAACAAAAAAAAAACGTCTTAAAGCACCTCTGAAAAGCCACTTGCAATAGCCAACAATCCTTGTTCAACGTTGTCATGTTTAAAAACGATGATAAAACGGCGGCCCTATATGAACGCACGTGCCTTTTTCTATCAAATGCCCTCTAACAGCGCCTGCTATTAAGCAATGGCTGACCAACTAATTGTTAAGTTCGCTCTTAACTGCGTATGCCACTATGATAAACCTATACTATGCTAAATTTTGCAATTGCAAACATATTCATACATGATCAAAAAAAACATAGAGGGACTTATGTATAAGCCAGTATATTTAAATACCTCGACTTCAGTCACTTTGTCACTGACGCAACGTGACTTCCCTCTGTTTTTTCTACTAATATTTTCACGGTAACTTCTCTAACGATCTTTTTCCCCTGGTGCCTCGATTACATGAATTTAAGTGCGCTTCTAAATTGGCATGTAGGTCACACCTGTTTACTGTTGAAATAACTAACAGTAACTGCCATTCCTATTACAAAAGTTTTTTTTCCTCGCACTTTCCGCTTGTGGAAATCCCTTCCGTTTACTTGCTTCCCTGATAACTATGACAATATTTAACATGGCGTACGGATGGAAGAGGGTTAAATGAAAATAATTTTATTTTTTATTTTTTTACGAACGAAAAAGAGTTAACTAAAGCCATTTTAATGTTTACGGACAAAAAATAGTTAACTGAAACCATTTTCATTTTTACGGACGAAAAAGGTTTATTTTATTCGGACGAGAAAGAGTTGAAGAAAACGATTTTTTTTTTGTCGGAAAGAGATTCGTTTTTCCAAGATTGCAAATTGGTTAAAAATAGAAATGAGATAGAATCTCAAATATGGTTGTTATTATCCAGCGAAAAATATCTAGGCTTTTGAAGGTCAAATGCCAAGCGGTTTTGATGAAGGAAGTGAAACAGACTAACATTGCGTACGGGTGAAAAGAACTGGAAAAAGAAATTTTATTTTAATAAATTCTCAGGTGAAACTTGACGAAATGCAGCCGCGATAAGTAAAAGTCAAACCTTGTTGAAAGAAGGGAAACAGACTAACATTACTTAGATGAAAAACAATTGAGGAAGAAAAGTCTTTTTTTTATTATTCTCAGATTCTCGGGTGGAACTCGGCTAATACAGCTGGCATGATTAGGAGGTCAAAATGTCAAAGCCACCTTGTTGAACGGCATAGACAAAAACGATTAAAGAAAAGGATTTGTATTCATATTTTCCTAGATGGAAATTTGGCGAGAGAGCAAAGGTTAAATTGATCTTGTTCAGAGAAGAGAAAAAGACAATTGTTAAATACTGGAAATATTATCATTCTAAATTTCCCAAAGAGAGATTGACGTCATGTAATAGCTCTTCCCAAAGCGGAGGGGGAAAATCTTCCAGAATTGGAAGTGCCAAATAGAGATAGAGAAACGTATGATGTCAGATAGGTTGACATCATATAATAGCTCCTCCCAAAGAAGGGAGAAAACCTTCTATGATCGGAAGTATGAAACAGAAAAAGAGGAGTGGTTGAATTTTAGAATGTTTGCATAAAATGCCTTATGCGTCCTCACCACACAAAATAAAAAGGGACACCTATAAATAAAAGAGCCCACGAGGGATAAAGTCAGTTCCCGTGAGCGCCGCCTGGAGATATTGCAGTGTCACTTGGTGTTTCCGCGCTGGCATGAAAGATTCCATACTGGCTTTCACCCAGGAAAAAGCCTCGGTGTCACAATTTTCAATGAGAATATCAAACATTTCACTCTAAGGGGCGTCACGAAGAAAATCATGAAAAGAATCCCGATCAATGTGTTGGAAACAAAAGATATGCTGTTAATAGTGTGTACTTACCTAACAGGAAAACATCCACAGACACTACCGCCTGATACAAGTCGTCAAGAGGACAGGGTTGGAAAGCACAACATAAGTCCTTAGAGAAGTCAAGGAAAATGATGGAAAACGAACTTTTCAATGTTATTGTATATTTTTCATATTTTTGTTTCGTAAAAAATAAAATATTAATTAGAAGAGAAACCCAACGAATCAAAATGTATTGTTCTAGCCATCAACCTTGTCACAACTACATTTGAAAAAAAGATAATTTATCTAGCTTAACATAAAATGTGTTAGGTCTATTAGACACATATTCACAAAACCAGCAGTATGCTGGTTAGGATTCACTTCGTGACTTTCTTCGAAACGCCTCTTGGATTGATATTCGGGTGGTAATTGTTCAGATCAAACCTTCCTTATGTTACCTAGTCTTTATGAATTTAAGCGCAGTACTAGATTGTTAGTAAGGTATCACCAATTCGCAGTTAATTCGGTTAAATATAACCTTAAGTTCTATGCTAAAAGTTTCTTTTCTCTCAATTCTGTCTTGTAAAGCTCTCTTCCAGTTCCATTTATTTCAGCCAAATTAGATCTTCAAAAATTTAAGTGCAATGTCAATCGTTTTTTGTATTCTTGATTACTTTTCTATTGTTCTCGCCCCATAATAATTTTTCTCTTTTTCTTCACACCCAGTAACTTATTATATCTTTGTGGCTTTACTGTGAATGAAATCATTAAAAATGCTTCGAAAAAGGACTTAATACAAAACAAAATAATAAGCTAAAACTTGAAAGAGGAATTTACTCTGTTACCTATGATAAGTGTCACAAAGAATACTTAAAGGAAACCTTGAGAAATCTAAATAAAAGATTACAGAAACACAAAAGGGATCTTTTACAAAACACACTCAATTCATTAATAGCTCACTGTAATGAGTCTGGTCATAACTGATTTTTAAAAAATAAGAATTATAAGGGAAAGCAATTTACTAAGGCAAGTATGTACTATGTGATGTCAGTTCTACAATATAGCATTAAATACCGGACAATATCATCAAAGATGAAGGAAAAGCTTGAAGCAACTGAAATGTGGTTCTACAGAAGGATGCCGTGGATGTCATGGATCGAGCGTGTGAGCAATGATGAAGTTTTGGAAAGGATGGAAACGAAAAGGAAATTAATACTGAGTATCAGAAAAAGATAGCTAAAGTTCCTGGGACATGCAATGAGAAAGGAGGGTTTTGGAGAACCTGATACTAACATGCCACATAAAAGGAAAAAGAGACAAGGGAAAGCAACGGATAACATATTTGAAGGGCTAGATCAGGTGGATGACAGAACGGGGGTTGTGTGATATAACAGGAGAAAGCGTGCTAAGAGTCACCAGGAATAGGGAGACATGGAAAGCCATGATCGCCTACGCCCTGAAAGAACAAGGCACTTAGAAGAAGAAACATGTACAGAAAGTGCTTTAATCGCTAGATTCACTAAAGTAAATTTTCGTTCATGTTCGTACGATATATCACCTTTCTTGGCAAAGTTGCTATCATAATTTTGGATATTTAATACCAAAAGTGATAAAAAAACTAAACAAAAAAAAAATCAATAAAATAGGCTAGACTAAAAGACCCCAAACGTAATATAAACTAACTTTTTCCATCAAAATGCTTATATTATTATTAAGAGGAAAGATCAAAATTTTTTTTTAATTATTTAAAAAAATTTTTTAATCCCTCCTAACACGTTCTAAATTTTGATAAAAACTCTTGTTTTGATTTGAGTTGGCGGGTAATCAAATCGTTACGAGAAAACGTAATATTACATAAATTATTTTTTCGGTGACAAACACATTAATTTGAAAATTCTTGCAAAAAATCAAATAATTGTCGGATTTTAATTAAACTTTCAGAACTTATTCACAAATTAATGAAATTATTTTTGAAATTATTATTAAAAAAAAATCTTGGTAATTTTTTTCGTTTTAGATCTGTTACCTAGCCACTACGTAAATTCATGAAATTTTAAGAAATTAAATTTTGTTGCGATAAATCGTTTTATTTATTAAACGTAGGACTCATTGAGGAATGTAAATCATATATTATTTTTTTGAAAAATTTTGCCTCTCTTTCCGAAAATCTGCTCAAATAGTAAAATAAAAAATGCATTATGGCATTATTTAGTTTGATAAGCTTTTAATTGCTTGAATAATTAACAAAAATTATAGTGTGAAGAAAAAATATTTTTCGATTACTAATGAAATTTTAAAAGAATTGTTTTCATTTTTTCATTATATTAATTTATAACGTTTCAAAAATATTTTACAAATACTTCAAAGATTTGTTGTCATTAGTTTATAAACTTACTAAGTGAAGATTATATTTACTAATCGAAAATTAAAATGTTTAAAACAAATCGTCATGCCTTCCTATTTTTAAAATAATTTATAATTTTATTTTATGTATTTGAATTTTTTTGTATCGTAATTTCTATGTGTAAATTAAATGGTCACAGGGTTTCTTCCTTTTACATGAAAAAAATTGTACAATTATGTCACTAGTGATCGCCATACACTTAACTCGCATCTGTCAAATCTGTCAACACATACGGTGAAAAGGTCAGAAAAGTGAAGTCTGTATTTAGTTTTATTCTAAATTTTATGCTATAGACAATACTTGTGTAAATCAGATTAATTTAACATTAAATTTGCTAATTTTCAAAAAATAATGTGTCACTGATATATATTTCATTTTCGCAAGATTTTTAAAATCGAGAATGAACTTTTGTTTACAAATGTCGATCGCTTAAAAATGGCCGAAAAATTGAAAGATTAAAAACATTGAAAAATTTTAGTTTTTAATCAATACAATTTATGTTTTAAATACACCAGAGTATTTTGCTGACTGGAAATAGTAAATTTAATCATTTAGTTTTCAATTAAAACTAAAATAAAAGTTTTAAGAATTTTTTTTTATTTTTAAAAAATTCAATTTAAAATTTAGATATTGAAAATGAGTGGAGGTACATATCTAAAAGTACCCATTTCTGCTAATAGCACTTTTTCAAGGTGTTTTTAAATTCCGGATTCTATATTTTTCATCAGATCATCTCGTAAAAGGAAGACATTTAGAGAACGTTGTAAAAACAAGTAAATTTTTATGAAGATCTTTAATATCTATCTTTTGTCAGATAAGTTTGTTTCATTAAGCAAAAACACACGCACGCACGCACGCACACACACACACACACACACACACACACAAATGCACACACACAAAAATCCCGCATTCACATGCACCAACACCAGACACGACTGGTGAGTGTTTAGACGATTCAACTGAACTTTGTGATCTCATACATAGGTATTACAGAATTACGAATAATTCAACTTTTCTTTTACTTTTAACTAACTTAATATAAGTGTCCATCCAACAAACTCTGATTGTTTTAACTTTCCTCCAACAAATAGAATGAACATTTTTCAAGGTCTGGTGAACAAATTTTGGTTTGCAAAGAGCAACAGTTTAGGTAAAGAAATAGATTTAATATTACGGCCGCTTATGTTTCTGCGAAGAAAAACGATAGAATATCTGGCATCTGAGTGTAATGGTTGCGATGGGTAAATTGTCGCCATTTCATATTTGTAATTTCGTGTATGCGCGTTGTGTTGGATTTTGTCGACTACACGGTGTAGTAGGGTCAGTTGGACACCGTCTGTGAGAAAAAGAGCACCATGCCACAATTTATTCTGCCATAAATTTGAAAATGGCATGCTGTTCTGCTTGGCATTCTCATCAGATGCTTTATTACGAATATTTCAGTGTGTTTAGGTGTCAATCTGAGGACAGTGCAAATAATTCGCAAAGAGTTGGGTGATATATCCAGTCAACATCCTAGTGTTTGAAGTGATCACTAGTGATAGAAACATTATGTTTTCATTCATCTTCATACGTAGCCCCTCAATCAACACAGAGGCCTACATCAAGTGCCCTGTCGAGATAGTGTTTCCCGATGTCAAGAGGGTGGCTGCTAGAAGACCCTATGTTCGGCAACAGTATTCTGCAAGATGCTACACAAGCAAGAGAACCCAGACATGGTTGTCAGAGAATTTCTATGACCACATCACCCCTTACACCTGGCCACCTAACTCCCCAGACTGCAACCCTCTTGATTATTACGTGTGGGGTGCAGTTGAGCAAGAGACTAACAAAACTTCTTGCAACACCAAAGATAAAGTGGAGGCAAGGAACAAAGGAATATTCACCAACTTAAGCAAAGAGACCGTCCAGAAGTGTTGCATGAGTTTCTACAGACGTCTTCAGGCCGTGGTTGAAGCCAATGGCAATATTGAATACATTTGCTTTTTAGTATTTCAAGATATTTTGTGTACTTTTGTAAATCTGTTAAAATGAGATGTCAGTAATATTTTAATCTTTGCGTCATTTAGACGACAATATATCTATCGCACCTTGTATTAACAGAAAAGTGGAAACTTGAGATGTCAAAACATTCGTTAAATTTCATTCAATGAGTAAGTCTTTTGCTTTATAATTACACACTGATATTTATTGTTCAAAGTTAAATAAGGAAAACAATGATAAAAATGCCTGGTTGGAGCGCGAGATTTGCTTTATCATCTTCTGCACATCTTTGAAGTTGGCACTCTAGGCAGTTGTCTTATGAGTAGCGCCAACCCTGTATATACTCATACCGTCAAAAATAATGGCTAACAGGAAAAATGATGTTTTATTAAATCGTTCATATTATTATGTTTTCAAAATATTTTACAATTAATATTGTTTGACTTGCTCTTTCATGGAGTCGGTTATCACATCTCGGCTTTGTAAGCCTCCTTGAGAAGTTCACTATTGTTATAAGAAAACTACTGTCACTTGGCATACAAAATTATTGCACCGAAAGTTAAAAAAAAGCACCGATCTCTTATCAAACCCTGTCGAGGCCTGCACCCTGAAGAAAACAATCTAGTGTCACCTCACCTCTACACCAAAATACGGGAAACAACAATCTACTGGTTATAAGCCAACGCTTGATTGGCTTGGAGCAAGACGCCAATGATTGCTTTCGACAATGAGAGAAAGGCTTAGGGATACAAATATTTTGAATTGCAGTCTGTAAAACTGTACCAAGCAAAACAACAAAGAATCAAAGAAAAAAAGCATTGAAAATTGGATGTTGGAACGTACAAGCTATGAAAACTGGTCTATCAGATGACATTTGCGAGATCAACGAAACCCGTAAAACATAAGTAATTAACAACGTATTACTTCGGCTTCGAGTGGATATTGCTGCGCTTCAAGAGACACAGCTTACAAAGTCTGGAACCCTTCATGTGTAAGAGACAGAGACAGAGGCAGAGAGAGAAAGAAAGAGGGAGCACTTTCTTCTGGTATGAAAAGGCAAGGATAAGATCAGAGAGCACAGTGTGGACTTTGCCGTGAAATAGTGTAACTCAGCAAGAATGGATCGGGGCGAATCTACTCGCTTCGATTGCATACCACAAATGGAACTTTCAACTTTGTCAGTGCTTACGCTCTAACTCAATACTTCCGACAACACGTTAAAGATGAATTTTAGAATCAGCTATCAAAGAATATACAGACCGTTCCGAATGAGGAACAGTTGCTAACACTTGGTGGCCTTCAACGCCGGAGTAGGTACTGATCACGACTCATGGCTTAGCTGTCTGGGATGGTATGGAGTAAGTAAATTGAATGACAATGGCCGGAGACTGATCGAGCACTGTGCGCCTCACGAGTTATGAGTCACCAACACATAATTCGGGGCCAAAGGCCAGCACAAAGTCTCTTGGCAACACACCAGCTCTAGACACTGGCATGAGCTAGATTTGATCCGAACAAGACGCAGATACCCAAGAAACGTGCTTATGACCCGGTCCTGTCAGAGTGCCGACTGTGACACAGATACCCTGGTTTGTTGCAAACTCCAATTCCAACTAAAGAGGACGCATTACGCCAAGCCGCGACACAAACAGCATATCAATACCAGCAAAATTCAGAACTCAACTAAATCGGTAAATAACCATCAAGTCTCTGAAGGAAGTTCTCCTTGCAACCTACCTAGAAGAACTGTCCAACAGAGATGGGATACTCCGAGAGACACCATCCACAAAATTACACTGAATAAATTCTTTACTGGTGACATTCAGGGAATGTATGAAGGAATCAAGAAAGTTATCTGCCCAACCAAATGCTAGACAACACTGCTGAAATCGCTGACAGGCGAAATTGTCTAGGTCACAGACAAACAGATGGCAAGGTAGCTGGAGCACCTCGTACGGCACGCTAGACACAATAGCTCGTCACTTGGTCATGAAAAGATTGGACGCATTGCAGACAGCTGGGAAGCTGAGCAAAGCCATTGACAAGTTACCTACGTGAAAGGCATCCGGACTGCATGGCATTTCACTAGATGCCACCACGTGCACAGAGGGTGTTCTGTCAATGTGGAAGAAGGGAATGGTGCCGCAGAATATGAACGACTACAACATAGTCACCCTCTATAAGAATAAAGGGGAATGAAACGATTGCAACAATTACAGAGAAATATTTCTCTTGAACATTATCGGGAAGGTCTTTGTCCGTGTGGTTCTCAGTCAACTAAAGAAACTCGCTGAAATGGTATATTCAGAATCCCATTGTGGTTTCAATTCGGAGCGTTCCACGATTGGCATTATTTTCTTCCACTGACAACTACTGAAAAAATACCGAGAACAGAGACAACCATTGTACATCACAAAAGCATTCGACCTTGGGAGCATAGACAGTTTGTTCAAGAGGATCAGTTGTCCCCCGAGACTTCTAAAGAATGTTCTATTGTTTCATGCGGATATGAGCAGCGTCGTCCAGTTTGGAGTTTTTTATACAGAGGCTTTCCATATATTTTGCACCTATCTTATTTGATATCTTCTTTACAGTCGTGCCGAAACGTGTGTTCAGGGCTTCAATTGAAATTAATGGCGTCTGCACACAAGAACAGACGGAAAGCTATTCAATCTGTCTCACCTGAGAGGCGAATCAACAGAACATGAGGTGGAACCAGAAATGGACATAAAAAGTACTAACATCAGACAAACCACAGATTATAATGAAGAAGATACCCACCAATCACTGTAAGGATAATGCTGAAAGTTTAAAAGAGTTGGAAAGGCGTAATCTTAGTCACTCACAAGCTTGCAATAAAACGAGTTCAAAACACAATGAATCGAATTATTTTGTGGAAAACAAGAATAGTATCCAAGGAACCAAGAAAGAAATCATGAGACTTATAAGTCAGACACAAAATATTGAAATAGAATAACGAGAACAACTTTCAAAAGTACAAAAAGCATAATCTCAAAATTATCGAACTCTACAATGCAGCACTCAAATTAATTCTGTAGATCCCCATATCTCTCAACGAATGCATTAGTACTAGCAGCAACTTACAAATTTAACATCAGAGTGAAAAAAAAATTGGTAGTCTCACATTCCACATTGGAAAAGCAAAATAGTGAAAGAAATTGAATAACTTAGAAGGAAATTAGCAGTACTCGATGAACAGGAAAGAGGAATAAATGTAAGGATTAGAAAAGAAAATACAAAAAGTCGTATCAGCTAAAGAAAAAACAACAACTGAGGGCTCAAAGAATCAGACGCTATGAAAAAAAAGATCGAGATTCTACAGATAGAACAAGATCTTTCAAACCGATGCCAAGATCTTTTACAGAAAATACATAAACAAAGAATCGAAGTGACAGCATCCCCCGCCAACGATGGAAGATGTTACACGGTTCTGTGAAAGATATGTGCTTCTCCCAAATACCTTACAGGGCGACAGATTGGATTACGCAAGAGATAGAATGGATGTAAAATAAACCAGAACAGGCATGAGTAGGATGTTGAATGTGCACTAAAAAAGCACTAGAACTAGGAATCTCCAAGAATAGATAAAATTCCTAAATCTTGCCTCTATTATCTAAATGCAGTACACAAAAACTAGCCAAAGAAATGGTTAATGATCCTACTAAAATTCCGGCATGGATAACTAAAGAAATTACTTTCCTTTGACCCAAGAATGTTGACGCAAAGGTTAAAAAAACTACAGACCAATTACATGTCTTCGCATTACTTACAAATAGTTTACACATATTCTGACAAAACAGACATTTTTTTCTTAAAAAAATAACATACTACCGGATGGATAGTTTATTGCAATGCATTCGATACTGTGCCCCATTCTTGAATCTTAAAGTCATAAAAATATATATATACAAAGTATCACCGGTCATCATCAATTTCATCAAACAATGTATGTCGATAAGGGAAACAACACTTTACCTCAATCATATAAATAAAATCTATAAGCCTGGTGAAATAAACATCAACAGAGGAATATTTCAAAGTGATTTTTTTGTTTACCTTACAATATTGTATAACCCTAATAGGATTAACCAGCCAATTTAACAGGGCAGAATTTGGTTATAAATTAGTTCAAAAGAAAATAATGTATGCTAGGAATGACATTGTTTGGAAGGTCTCTTGCAAACTGTAAAATGTTTCAATGATGACATTGGAATGGAATTTAGTTTGGATAAGTGTGCTAAAGTCAAAATTTTACGAGAATTACTACAACAAACATCCTCTATTAACTTAGACCCTGGGATAACAATAGTAAATTTAGAGCAAGAAGAAGCTTATAAGTACCTCGATGTAAATGAGGGTAAAGGAATTCACCATAAAAAAATGAAAGAAATAGTTCGAAATGTATACTATAGAAGGGTATGACAGATATTAAGAACTAAATTGCATTCTCAGAAGAGAATTATGACCATTAATAGTTTTGCCATCCCAGTGGTTCAATATAGTTTCAACATCTTGAACTTGACTCTAAATGACATCAAACGAATTGATTCTAAGACGAGAAAGCTTCTATCTAATACATCAACCAAAGGCTGATTCAGACCGTCTATACATAACCTGTAAAGAAGGTGGAAGATGTTTTATTCAGCTAGAATTGTCATGCAAGACGACAACTATTGAATTACTAACATACATGAAAGCAATCAAAGAGTGGATGATACAATTAGCCAAACAATAAGAAAACAGAAAGAAAACTATTCTATCATGAAAGATTGTAAATACAATGAAGATTTACATTTAGTAGGTTCTGTTGAAAACCAAAACAGAAACCAATAACCAACTGATGCACCAAAAAATATGAAAAAGGAAATCAAGGATAAAGCTTTTGAACAGATGAAACAACTCTGGCAAGACAAACTTCCGCATGACCAATATCCAGAACGTGCTTTAATAAAGCCGATATTGATGAAGTTAATACTCATCGATGGTTACAGGCATCTGGATTAAAGGCTGCAACGGAAAGCTTTATTCTTGCAGCACAAAACTAAAGTCTTTTCACTAGGAACTTTCAGGTAAATATCATACATAATAATGTGGATCAAAAACGCACGTTCTGTGACAAATATCAGGAAACCATAAACTATCTAACCTCAGGATTTTCTGTACTTCGCCAAATGAACATAAAATCGTCACGATAGAATGAGTAATATTTACACTGGACAAAGTGCCAACACTTTGAAAAAGATGTTAACAAACACTGATATGAACATCAGCCAGCACCGGTTACAGAAATAGAAGACATCACAGACAGGAAGATTGAAGTAAATAGGCCGAAAAGAAAAAAAAAACTTGCCTACTAATTGATATGGTTTGCCCAGCAGACTGTAACATAACAACCAAGGAATTTGAAAAACTATCCAAGTATGAAGACCTGGAAATCGAAATGGAAAAATGTAGAAATTGAAACCAAGAATTGTACCGGTGTTAGTAGGTGCGCTCGGAATGATAAAAAGGGAACACAACAACACATTGGTAAAATCCCTGAATTTCCCAGCTTAAGAGAAATACAAAAATGTCTTGACAATTACAGCCTACACACTAAGAAGAATTTTATCCATGTAATGCTAGTGATGTTATAGGAGGAAAAATAAAAACAAATCACGAAATGGAGCCACACCACTACCTGCTTTAAATCTCCCTGCCGACTTGGTAGATAGTGTGACCATAGCAGAAATCGAATAATAATAATAATAATAATAATAAATAAATTGATTAATTAAAATGAATGCTGCGTTTGATGGGTTGGAAGCCTCCTTGCCAACCCATCAGACACATTTTATCTATAAGATATATTTGGTTGCTCTATTCTAACAGAGTTTCATCCTTTTTTTCTATTAATTTAATTTAATTTAATTTATTTATTAAAACCTCCTTGCCAGATTTGGTCAGTTACATGCCATGCATGATACATGCTTTGGGCGATCATGTCTAGAAAGAGACA
This sequence comes from Ascarosepion bandense, assembly GCA_037127315.1. NCBI lineage: Eukaryota > Metazoa > Mollusca > Cephalopoda > Sepiida > Sepiidae > Ascarosepion > Ascarosepion bandense. The sequence goes on along the minus strand of JBBBDQ010000960.1, from coordinate 262,601 downwards.
TGACTGACTGGGCAGAAGATTATCCCGTAGTAGGTTGCCATTGCTTTCTGCGGTAGACTGGTTGCTAGCCAAGTCTATAGAACCCAAACACTCCTATTATTCAATCCATAACTGGAGGGAAGGAACGGATTAATACCATTCCTAAGAGTATTTGCACAAAAGTGAATGCGAGGAATTCAACTGAAATTCGAACTCGACTGAAAGCCTCCTTGTCAGATTACTTTCTCATAGATACTTTAAATTATTGGTACACTTGATATACTGACCCCAAATTTAATTTGACGGGAGGGTAGTTTTGGTCTGAGCATTTGGCGGGGGGGGGGGAGGTGTATAACGTAGGGACAGAAAGTTAATAATGACAGTAAATGCACAAGTGGTCTTTCGTTGAAAACACAATTCGTCTTAACGTTCAACTATTGTGAATGTGTGGCATTGGTTTTGGATCGCACTACTTATGACCTATCTCCAAAACCCCCGGAAACACAAAAAGTTCTATTGTGTATTTGTAAAATATTCTGGTTTTTGAAGCCTGTTGCTTGTGTTACAATTTGACAGGTGTACTCCGTTGGTATGCGTACGAACGGTTGTTGAGGAAAAGAGAAAGGAATGTGTTCGCTTTTGTGGGTAATGTATTGCTTTGTTCACACCACATCGGAATTTGGAAATGTAACAAAAATGTCAGCGTAGAATTTGGAAGTAAAAAATAATTGAACAAAAGCGAATCAAATAGGACGAGAGCGAAAGTTTAGGATTCGTGAATTCAATTCTATTAAACCCACGCCTTATTTAACCTTTAAATATTGGGTATCATTAATTGATGTTTTATTGGAGATCAGCTGATATTATCAATTGGTGATTTAAACTTTTCAAAAGATTCGGGTCTAACTGGCAGCTCAAGGATTTATCAGGTTACGGTATTTATTTGCCTGCAAAATAAAGCTGGACGACCAAGTAAAAACAATGTCATGTCTGCATTTGTACGAAGTGACGAAAAATGGTAAGAACTTGGTGGAACCTCCAACTCCATTGTATCTGAAATACTTCTAGGGATATCATAATATTTCAAATATTAATTTTAGAATCCTAACCTTTTATTTCCTTTTCTTTATTTTTATCATTAAAAAAAATCTGTTTTTATAATTAAAGCGAAAATAAGCATAAAAACAAACTTAATTTTGAATTCGTTTTTACCCGTTTGGCGTTCACGTTCATTCAATTTTTTCCGCGTCGTTTTCAGGTTAAACTGACCTGTGAAAAGTGTATTTATTTCTATGTACTTTTGTTGTCCTGCACAAGTCTATGTGTCCTTCTAAATATTTACATTTGTATTTATTTTTGTATGTATCGTTGTATGTATGAATAACGACACAATAAAATCTTAGTCGACGCGTTTCATCCACTGAGGAACTTTAGCAGGGCAAATGCAAGGATTTTATTGTATAAGAAATATTTATATTCAAGAGCAAAAATGTTACTGGCGTTTCAAAATTATTAAGTTTAAGATCGCTCATAAATATGTATCAGATTACCTGAAAATTCAGTAAAGCTATGGAGGACACTACGTGACACAATTTAATGTTTAATAAACGAAAGTGAGTAAGTGATGTTTTGAAAATTTTTTAATGCAAATTAGTATTTAAAATATTTTACTTTGGAATTAATTTATGTGTTATATATTTTAACTAAAATTAGATTAAGGATTTAACCAATTTCTTTCAGTTTTAAGTTCTGTATGTTGACTTGCGAAAGTAGTAATTCTTTCATAGATAAAGATATTGGAAAAATCTAGGACGTAAGTTTACATTTTGATAAAATTCCATAGCGGCACTCTTGAGAATTTTCCTTTTTAAGTTCTTTTTTTTATTATTGTTATGGATATTTTTGGTTCTGGTTATATCCACAATAGTTTTGGATGTAGTTGTAATTATTTTGATGTTGTTTAGATTGAATAGATTGTTTTGGATAATAAATGTTATGGAATTAGTTGGTAGCATTATGTGTCTGTTTTTATCTAGTATATTGTTAATAATTTTGTCTTATTTTTTGTCTGTATAATAAGGATATTGAAGGTTTTTGAAAGTGTTTCCTATGCATATTTCTTCTTTCGGAAAGTATTGGGACTGCAGATTTTTAGTGCTCTAAAACAGAATCTTATTATTCCCGATTTGATCCTGTCACAGTAGTGAAAATGAAATATGATGAGGTTATTATTGTTGGTAGCTTTTCTGTAAATCTCAAACTAATGTTCTTTACTATTTCTATATAACATGAAATCTAGGAAGGTTAAAGTGTTGTATTGTTAGGCCCAGATTCAAAGATAAAGTCTATTTTGAGTTCGACGTTATTTAGTTTGTTGACAAGACAGATAAAATTTTGTCTTGAGGATTATATTAATATGTTGTTTGTGTGGGCGTTTATCTGTGTTTTTTTTTTCTTTAAGGCGTAAAAAAGTTTCTAATTCCTTTCTTGCATACACAATAAAAAAGAGCTTCATGCTTAATTTAAGAACAATTTCTACTAATATATTTTTAAAAAATGCTATTTTCCTGTTCCTTCTCAAGATTTCAAAACTTTAGAGTTACTCGGATTCATAATTGTTTCTATTGTCTTTAAGCTTGATATATATATATATATATATATATATATATATATATATATATATATATATAATACAAGTCAGTGACAGAAATGAAAGAAATACTAGTTTTAACGGCCAGCAGAATATTCTTGATAAGAAAGTGCTCAGTAGCTAAATAGATTGAAAAAGTCAATAAACAATAAATAAATAGTTGTTCAAGCATTTATTTATTTTTTGTTCATTCATCTCTTGACTGACTTCAGAGTTTCGCACAACATTGCTCATCAAGTTCAGATTTATTGAGCCCTTTGACCCTGATGATTAATATAACAGAGAACTTTGGAGTCTATGGGATACATATTTTTTTTTCTATTAAAATAAGCAACAGGAAATCACAATAAAACATTCTAGAAAAATTGGATCAAAACGGCAGTAGAATTTAGATTACATTTTTATATTTCTCAACCAATCAGCTAAAAACTTAGAATAAGAACATTCTAGAAAAATAGGATCGGAAGTAAATTAACACAAAAATATTTAGGCCCCAAAACAAAATAGTAAAATAATAAATCTGATTGGTCAATAAATGTTTTCACACCCTAATGTTAGGAAGATTCGTTGATCCCCTATTAATGTATATAATACACACAGTTAGAAACAAAAGGTCAGTCACCAAGCTAGCCATTAAGTACGCATGCCACCGATACTTTGTCCGGCCAAGTCATTTCTTCCACGCCAAAAGTTCATGACCTAGTTCCGAGGACTTTGAAAAGGAAAAACTGGCGAACTTTCATCCAGCAACGCGACACGCTGTCGCCACCTGACAATGAACTATATGTAAGTAGGAAAAGCTTATTACGGACTCTGCTAATGTAAACTTATACACATCTTTGAACAAATTCAACTTCTTGCCAAGTCTTACTTTCCCAAGGGCAATTTTCGCATTATGTATTTTATTTGTTTCCACGTACCATTTTATTTTTCACGTAATAAATTGTTTGTTGTTTAATGTCCGTTGTAAATTGTTCCTTTCACTTTGCGCGATGGTAAAACAGAGTGTTGTATTTGTGGGGGAAATAATCTGAGAGCCAGACCCGTAAAATACGGAAGCGCATACAACCCAGCAAATACCAAATCCCCCACAAAATTGGTGACCTTCCGACTGGTGAAAGCACGTAACACAAAAAAGCTCTCATATTAGAAAACCACACAAAAATTACCACAACGCGTAAAAGATGGAAAACAACGACATTGAACCCACAACAGCAACAATATCAGCCAGCATTCCCAGCTACAACCCAACAAATGACGCAACACAAAGGAATACACCAACACCAAGAAACACAACATCACAAACAACCACGCCAGACAGGTATACTGAACTGCTGCAGGGCATGGCAAATCTAACTCTGCAGGTTCAAAGTTTGGTGAAGTTTCAAGCATCCGAACGTTCCCGTCCTTACAGAACCTCCTCACGACGCAGAAGTCGAAGTAGATCGAGCTCATTTTCTAGAGAGCGACGCACCTATGATACCTGTTGGTATCATTTCAAATTTGGATGTGAAGCAAGGAAGTGCATAAAACCATGCAACTTCAATTCGACCTCACACACTTCAACACAAAACCAGGGAAACGGTTACACCGGCAGCAAGTAAAGACGACATTAGTTGCTGGTATAAAACAAGGAAGTCGTCTATTTTACATCCGAGACAAAAATACCGGATATTTATTTTTAGTCGACACCGGCGCACAAATCAGCGTTATTCCACCGGATCCCAGAAAAAAACACCAACTATCTTCATTCACACTGCAAGCAGCAAATGGATCAAGAATTGACACCTACGGAGAGATAGCACTGACGCTCAATTTGGGTTTACGCCGACCTTTTCCGTGGATCTTCACAATAGCCCAAGTAAAAACACCGATTCTTGGAGCTGATTTTTTGTCCCATTTCAACGTTTCAGTGAACATGGCTAGGCAATCTCTCGTCGATTGCAACACAGACCTAACAGCAAAGGGAATCACCTCAATCTACAAGTCAACAGGAATCTGTGCGGCACTACCAGATGCGAATGGACTACAAGAATTGATTACAAAATTTCCAACTCTTACTACGCCCTTTAAACATTCTGATGAAGTTCGTCACACAGCCAAACATTATATCACAACCTCTGGACCACCCACACATGCATCACCACGCAGATTGCATCCAGAGAAATATAAAGTAGCAAAAGACGAATTTCAGCACATGTTACAATTAGGCATATTACGTCCTTCTAGTCGTCCATACTCCTCACCGCTACATATGGTCTAGAAGCCAGAAACAGGTGCATGGCGACCTTGTGGGGATTTCAGGAACCTCAACGCAAAAACAGTTCCTGATAGGTATCCAATCCCACATCTACACGATTTCGCCATGGGCTTGCAAGGAACCAGAATCTTCACAAAACTAGATTTGGTTAAAGCTTACTACCAAATTCCAGTAGCCAAAGAAGACATAGAAAAAACAGCAATTACAACTCCTTTTGGACTCTTCGAATTCACCAGAATGCCATTTGGACTACGTAATGCTGCCCAAACTTTCCAGAGACTCATTGACGAGGTATTGAGAGGGTTACCATTTGCTTTTGCTTATATCGACGATGTCCTCATTGCTAGCAATGACATCAAGGAACATAAAGACCATTTATTACAAGTTTTCGAGAGACTAGCACATTTCGGCTTGAAAATCAACATAAGCAAATGTGATTTTGCTGTCTCGAAATTGAACTTTTTAGGCCACATGATAGACGAACAGGGAATCACACCTATCCCAGAAAAAGTCACAGCCATACAAAATTTCCCACAACCAACATCACTGCGACAACTTCGAAGATTTCTCGGTTTGATAAATTACTACCGTAGATTTATTCCACGTTGTTCCAGAATATTAACCCCGCTAACAAACATGTTGCAGCAGCAAAAAAAAAAAAAATGCAAAAATTCAAATTGAAGGAGAAGCTTTAACTGCTTTTCACAATGCTAAAAAAGCATTAGCAGATTTTACCAAGCTCTCCTACATTTCTAATGACAACACTACAACACTTTCACTAACAACAGACGCGTCAGGAGACTCAATTGGAGCAGTCCTACAACAAAAACAAAATGGCTTGGAAAAACCAATATCCCTTTTCTCAGTGAAATTGAACACTGCACAACGAAAATACAGCACTTTCTCAAGGGAGTTACTGGTAATTTACTTGTCCATAAGGCACTTTCGTCACTTACTCGAAGGACGAGATTTCACCGTTTTCACTGACCACAAACCACTTACTTACGCCTTACATGTAAATACCGAGAAATATACGCCCAGAGATACTCGACAACTGGACTATATATCACAATTTACCTCGGATATCCGATACATAAAAGGTTCAGACAATATTGTGGCAGATACACTTTCACGCTCTACAATACAATCTATTGAGTCGGTAGATCTCACCTTCAAGCTCATTGCAGATGAACAAAAAAAAGATGCCACATTAGACAAACTAAACGACACTTCCCTACAGCTGAAGGAACAGCCTGTTCCATTTGGAACAAAAACAATACTTTGCGATGTCAAAACTGGTCACTCTAGACCGTATATACCACCATCACTAAGAAAAAGGTTATTTACACATTTCCACAACCTTTCACACCCTGGACGCCGAGCAACCGCAAAATTAATCAGCAACCGTTTTGTTTGGCCTAATATGCACACTGACATAACAAATTGGACTCAAACATGCTTGAATTGTCAGAAGAGCAAAACAAACAGACACACAAAGTCTCCTCCAGGACAATTCAAAAAACCAGACGGTAGGTTCACAAACCTACATATCGATATTGTCGGACCATTGCCAATAGCAAATGACTGTCAATATATACTTACTATCATTGACAGATTTACAAGATGGCCTGTGGCCGTCCCACTTAGAGATATATCAGCAGAGACTATCTCTAAAACCATATTACGAGAGTGGATCGCAGTCTTTGGTTGTCCTTCAGTAATAACAACAGACAGAGGCTCCCAATTTCAATCAACGCTTTTCGATGAATTTACAAAGTTATTGGGAGTCAAACATATAAAAACAATAGCATATCACCCCTGCGCAAATGGATTAATCGAAAGATTCCATAGACAACTTAAAACAGCTTTAACAGCTAACAACAACTCCAGAACATGGTTTGAAAATTTGCCTCTTGTTTTATTGTCAATAAGGAATGTTATCAAAGAAGACTTGGGATGTACAGCTTCCGAAATGGTTTTTGGAACATCTTTAACACTTCCAGGTCAATTTTGTGAAAAAAACACTTCCTTACAACCAACTACAACTTTTGTAAAATATTTTAAACACAAAATGAACGATTTAGTTTACACACCCACAAGAACACAAACTAAAGAACTTTACACACCAAAAGACCTTCACGACTGCAAATACGTTTTTATTCGAAATGATGCAGTCAAAAAACCTTTGTGTCCTACCTACTCCGGACCTTTCCAGGTAGTTGAAAGACACCACAAACATTTTAAACTCGCCATAAAAGGCAAATTTGATACTGTCTCCATAGACAGACTAAAACCAGCGTACTTAGACTTACCAATAAAGGAAAGTACGACTGAACACTCTACAAGTACACAAAATACCACATTGTCCAAACCAACCTCCACGCCGACAAATACACCGACAAACACCACCACAAAAGCTGGAAGAAAGGTACATTGGCCGAAACATCTTAAAAGTTATATTACATATTAATAAATACTTCCATATTTATCAATCTGTGGGGGGGGTATATGGGATACATATTTTTTTCTATTAAAATAAGCAACAGGAAATCACAATAAAACATTCTAGAAAAATTGGATCAAAACGGCAGTAGAATTTAGATTACATTTTTATATTTCTCAACCAATCAGCTAAAAACTTAGAATAAGAACATTCTAGAAAAATAGGATCGGAAGTAAATTAACACAAAAATATTTAGGCCCCCAAAACAAAATAGTAAAATAATAAATCTGATTGGTCAATAAATGTTTTCACACCCTAATGTTAGGAAGATTCGTTGATCCCCTATTAATGTATATAATACACACAGTTAGAAACAAAAGGTCAGTCACCAAGCTAGCCATTAAGTACGCATGCCACCGATACTTTGTCCGGCCAAGTCATTTCTTCCACGCCAAAAGTTCATGACCTAGTTCCGAGGACTTTGAAAAGGAAAAACTGGCGAACTTTCATCCAGCAACGCGACACGCTGTCGCCACCTGACAATGAACTATATGTAAGTAGGAAAAGCTTATTACGGACTCTGCTAATGTAAACTTATACACATCTTTGAACAAATTCAACTTCTTGCCAAGTCTTACTTTCCCAAGGGCAATTTTCGCATTATGTATTTTATTTGTTTCCACGTACCATTTTATTTTTCACGTAATAAATTGTTTGTTGTTTAATGTCCGTTGTAAATTGTTCCTTTCACTTTGCGCGATGGTAAAACAGAGTGTTGTATTTGTGGGGGAAATAATCTGAGAGCCAGACCCGTAAAATACGGAAGCGCATACAACCCAGCAAATACCAAATCCCCCACAAGTCTGCCAAGAGTCACTTGAAGATTTATTAATTCTCTATTTTATTTATTTATTTATTTTCTGATTTATTAATTCTGTAAAAAAAGAAAAGACCCTTGTATTTTGAGTGAACTCAAATACGGTCCAACTAATGCAGTTAGCCAAGTATAAACCGTGTTAAAATATTTACAACCTAAAATATCAAATTATGAGGATTAAAAGAGAAGAAGCGATGTAGAGAACGCTACTGGAGACTACGTAAACTTAAGGAATCAGCACATATGCTAAGCTACAAAAATCTTCTAAGCCGACCAAGCATAGAGAGGAAAACAATTTGGGAACCACTAATACAGAGTGCCAGGGAAAATCATTAGTGTGAACATTGCAATATGAGCTCTGTTAAATCATACCAGAGAAAAAATACCAGAGAAAACCATTAACATCAAAAATTGCAATATGCACTCTGGTAAAAAATAGTTACTTAAGGAATCTGCGTATATGCTAGGCTACGAAAATCTCTAAGCATAGAGATGAATACAATATGGGATTGATCTTTTTTCCCTACTTTTGTTGATTTTCTTGAAGTTTTTTTTTTTCGTTTAATATATGACGGTATTTACATTTCTTTAGAAGCTAAGATGAAGAGAATGAAGGTAGTATAGAGAACAATGAGATATACATGTTAACGACTGGATTGTCGAAAAGAAAGCTCGTAGATTTTATAACGACTTTAGAGACACAGAAATACTAAATCAACTCTCGATTTTTATGTTCCCAGCATGATTTCTTGATGAAATACCTTACTTTATACTTTATCTCTTTCTCCACACCTTTATGTAAATAGCGCTGGTTCCAGTCTTTTTACGCAGAATTCGTACCTTTCGTCTACCATGAATCTTCATTCTTTACGCATCTATTTGCATAATAAATGCAACTCGTATTTTTTACTCAGAAATGACAAAGTAAAATCCATAATTCATCTGAAATATCAGCTGGACCCCCTCCCCTACAAAAACACATATTTTGATATACACTCATGAGAATTTCCAAACAAACCGAACCCTGATTTCACCGAAGTATTCTGGTGATATTTTTCAGAGGGATGCACTTGTTGAAATAAAGGAATAGTTTTATTTATTATCTTCTCTTTTTATTCTTTGGCTTTGAAAACGAGACAAGATTGGGAACACCATACAAACGTACGTATCATTCTGTGGTGTAATTGCGACAATGATTTTTTTTTCTTTTATAGTTTAACCTCGACTGGCCTGAAAGGAATTTCGAGTACTTTTATATTGATTGATGGATGTGAAAGTATTTGTAGAAAATTAACCTTGTTTTTTATTTTTATTATTTTTATTTTTTATTTTTGTCGTAACATTTTGGAGTTGATGTGAACGCTTTGTATTTTTTTCAGGTGTTTCTTTTCAAATGTTACAGTCTTCCGCTCCTTTGAAAAACAGTTCACATTTTTGAAAAGTCGTTGTAGATTTTTTTAAAAAATTACTGCAGGTTAAACAAAAAGTAATAATACGTTTTGTTTTTTGGGGGGTAGGATTTTTTAAACTTTGAGAATTCTTTTATTAAATTAACCGTAGAACGTTGGTTCAATCGATTCTTACATATATAATGTCTTCTCACTACTTTTCTTTTTTAATCCAACTGCAAACATTTTTGTTCTTATTTTAGAGATACATTTTTTGCATATCTGTCTATATTTCTGAAATGAAGTATTGTGACTATTTACATTGTTCGAACTGTCGTCCTCGTCTTTGTTGTCATACTCACAACGCTTCGTACCTTTTGGCCCTTTTCAGCTGATTGGAATTTCGAACCGAACCCATTGTTTCGGCCGCTGAGGTAGATTGTCCTAATTTAATGTGCCACTTAACTCAACTCTCCAAGTTTTCTTGTTGTTGTTGTTCACCTCTGCTGTGACCAGGTATTGAAGTAATAATTCTTTACGTCAAGCCACTTTTGGATGACTTCAATCAAAGGTTAGAACCAATAGAACATGCGAACAAGGCATGGTACGTAAAAGTTTTTTTTTCCTACATAAGACTTACTCACTAATATAAAAGTTTTATAAGCTAATAAAATAATGAAAAATGAAGTTTTATTATTCATTTTTTAAAATGGCTTGACTTCAGATGAATGATACAGCTCAGTACAATAGTATTGTCATAGTAAAACAAAATTTGTCTTCTGTTTATTTTATTTCCAGTAAAAAGTGCGAAGATGAGATTTGAATTGTCCCATCGTTCTTTATAACGCTTTAGATGCTATGCAAGGATGACTAGGCGAGGATCAAAAGTGGCTCACAGTAACTTCTAATGTAATATTTCGGCAAACCCATTTGAAAAAAAAAAAGATTATTTTGACGCCACTGATCAAGCACTTAAGCCTCGTGGTCCATTGGTAAAGCCTGATGCTATGATGCTAAAAGATGTGAACTGAGTTCTGTATAACTGTTTTCTTTGACATGAAGCGAGCAAAATTGCTGCATTGGGTAAAGAGTGATAAATAACCGATTATGTCCATCGTCGTTGTTATCAGACTTATGCTTGTCTCCGATAGTAAAATAAGAATTGTACAACTGGTCTATCAAAAATCATAATTCCCTCTATTACATTTTTATTTTCAAATTTGCACAAAAGCCACGATTTCAATTCTGATAATTTCGGTTTGATTACCAGTTTAATAAGAGTTTTCTATTTCGTTAGTCATCATTTGTTTTTCTTTATTCGTAGAATACAGAAAGATGAAAATGCGTCTGGTGTACGTACAATCACAACGCTGGGGATCAGCATAATTACAGTATCTGAGAGTTTAACTTTACAGTCGGCACCTTACCAAAGATTTATCGTTGATCTGTATTTACTATTTTGTCATTGCTTCAAAAATGTGTGTTATAAACATTCAATATAGGCGATATCATGAAGCCGTACATAAAGAAATGGAATACACAGTAAAACAAATTATTCTATCAAACAGATTTGCCCAATCATGTTTGTGTAAAAGATATGAAGACGTTTTAATATGTATTTAATACGTATTTAATAAGTATTCTTACTTCATTTTTTAACAGGATGTAGCATATTGAATATGACTCATGACATTTTTTCCTCGAACCATCTGCCCTTTTCTTCTGCATGCGGTTGGGGGACCTTTCCTGATTGACAACGACCCTCAACTTGAAACTATGGCTGTGTTAATTTTATCAATTGGCACAAACTGATAGATAAAGATAAAAATAGCTAAGACACTTTCACAGTTTCTATAATCTGTGGTTTTCAGAAAATGTGTATTTCTTCCCAGTATGTATGTCAATCGCATGCATTTTATTCATGACCAGAAAATTGCTAACAGATGACCATCTAGACTTTACCAAGCTTCCGTAAACAGGTCAGAGAGTAGGTTTATTTGTAGCATTTGCAAGGCCGGATTATGATCTTCTGGGGACACTAGGCTAATTGAATTATGCCGACTCCCACCCGCCTCGTACAGGAATACTCTCTAACTGCACCCGTCTTGAATAATTTTACTCGTGATAAATTTTAGCGACATTTACAGAGTTCGCTGTATAACAAGAGAGAGAGAGAGAGAGAGAGAGAGAGAGAGAGAGAGAGAGAGAGAGAGAGAACATATGTAAATGTGGAATTGTACGAGCGTTTGCTTATGCAAGTGTGTGAATATGTTTCATCGAAATGTGTCTTTACTTTTCTAACCATCTCTTTTTTCTTTCTTTCTTTACTTGCCATCCCATACTATTTAATCTTTCTTTACGTTCAATTATTCTTTCTTGCTGTCTTTTTTGATGTTGCTTGTGACTCACTCTTGCCATCATTATCAATTTTTCTTTTGCTATATTTTAATCGTATACAATTTTTTCTTTCTTTGCTTTATCATTTTTGTCTTTAACGGATAATTGTAGAAATTAGAAAGAGTTTTGTGATAATAAATTTAAACAATAAATTCGAGGTCCTCACAGCTACAGCGGACAAGGCCGAGTGCTTTGCTTGTAGATTCACCACCAACCCCACATTTGATTCGTCTGGATTATCCGCACCGACTTCCAACCTAGAACTGAGGCTCAACTGAGTAACGTTTACATTACCTCCTCGCTGGCCTCTAACATAATTTCAAAGCGTAACCCTCATAAGGCGAGTAGAGGTGACGGAATCCCAATCATAATCAGGAAGAAATCTACCTCTAAAGTCTCTATTCTCTCAAAACTCTACAACTACTGACTCTCTGCTTACTTCTCTGTTTGCTAGAATCCTCCTCTGTGATTCCAGTTTTTAAGAAATCCGGATAACCCTCAGATCCCTCTAATTATCGCTCTATCAGCCTCCTACCGATTTTTGGCAAAGTGTTCCAGACTATTATCAATGATAAAGTGGTTCAACATCTTACAGCCGACAGCCTATTCTCCGACAAACAGTATGGCTTCCGCTTCGCCAGGTCTACCGCTGATATGTTAATGATCATCACAGAGCACATATATTAGACTCTCGATAAGAACGGCGAAGCTCGAGCTGTTGCCATGGATATCTCCAAAGCATTCGACAGAGTCTGGCACCCTGGCATCCTGTGCAAGCTACAGGGCTATGGTACAACTAGATGCTTGTTTGATTTAATTCAGTCTTTCCTTTCAAATCGCGTAATGAACGTAGTATTGAACGGGCGTGCTTCCAAATCCTATCATACAAACGCGGGTATCTGTCAAGGCTCTATAATGGGTCCGAGGCATTTTCCGATCTTCATCAACGATCTACCTGATGTAATGAGATCCCAAGTAGGCATCTAGGCTGATGACGCCTCCATTTATTCCCACCTCGATAAGAAATCTGTCAAGGCTGACAAAGCAAACCTCGCTACTGATATTGAAATGTGATACCATATATATATATATATATATATATATATATATATATATGGAATAAGAACGATTTACCTCAGTGATCGAAATAAAGGGTTCGGTTCAATATTTTTAGCACTTGAAGACGGCCGGAGCGTACAACAGCAAGGCGAAACGTCGTAAACATGGCAATAAAAATGAGGACAACAGTCAGAACAATGTAAATAATGTCGATCTGTGACATTGGTAGGTCGCAGTTAATTGTGAACTTTATAAGCTTTCTCGTAACTCAATAGTATGTGCTTGATCAGGGCTAAATAAAGTTGTGAATTCAGAGTTCGTATTTTGAATTCCAGCTAGTTGCCAAACATAGATGGATGGTCCGCCTTTTCATTTAATCCATAGTTAAGAGGAGAAGAGCTAGACATTTATGCAAAAATAATTTATAATGAACTTGGCTTGCAGAATTCTCTTTCCGATCTGCTAGCAATTACTTTACCCGTCAATCAAGCCAGGAAAGCTCAAATTAAAATATCAGATGACGTAAGATCGAACCGTGATTATTATATAGAAAAAGAATGTAATTAAATGATGCAGATATGAATATATATTTCAAGTTTTTTACGACTGTAATTCTGGTTGCTTTTAAAATCTCTTAAGCGACTGAGATGTTTGAAATCTGTCGTGCTAATAATTTATTCTAAATATGCATAGAATATTTGAAAAATAAGGAAAACATAATTACTTACAACATGAGACTATTTAACATTTTTCAATTTTCAAAACTGAGCAATTAGCAAACTTTGAGTTATCCAAGTTACTTAAACATCTTTTGTCACAAAACTGTTATATCGCCTGTTTCCCGTTATATATATATATATATATATATATATATATATATATATATATAATGATAATACTAATCACAGTGAAACTAACACCAATTATAAGAAACTAAATCGCTAGAACTGGCGCTAACTTAACTATAATTTAATCGTCTTGAACACCCAGAAGAGAACCTCTTCTTAGGGCAAAGGTGGGGGATAAAAAAGAAACAAAAGGCGTACAAGTACAAAACGTCCAGTACCCGTTAGAAAGAAAAAACCCCAAGACGAAACCTTAACAATAAAGTGCTCGATACGAAAGTACGAAAGTAGAGCTACAAATGCAAAAAAAATTTAAACGTTTAGATTTTATTATATATATATATATAATTTTTTCTGGGTGATTTTATGTGGTTTCGTTTTAATCGATATTATGGGGTATTGTTTTTTCTCTTGGAAAGAAATCCAGAATCCTAGAAATAAATTTTCATGATTTCAAACACTTTTTTACCTTCTATGTTTTTTATGTCCCTCCGTGAGGAGCCTAATACCCCCCCCCCCCACCTACTTCCTATACTGGTTGTATAACATCGCACCCACTTTTATTTTTATCTCTACAGTGCATTTTTAAAATCTTTAACGTTTTAAGCAATCTACAGCTACGGTCTGTCCATGTTTCATTAGACTGGAATATATGACCAATTTCATATTCCACCAGTCACAAAGCAAAGACTGCTGTGGATCGGGTCATGGTGTTGACATTGGTTTCTCATTTTGTGATTTTCGCTGTTTTTTCGTTTTCTATTGAAATGAAAAAAAAAAAATTTCATCACTTGCAACAATACGATGTAAAAATGAAAGGTCGGCATTCAGGGTTAAAATCTCTTGCAAATGGCAGAACGTTGTGTTTGGTTCTCATGCGAAAGCCGACAAGAGAACGAAATTCCCTCTTTGCAATTTTGACAATTAAATTCTGAAATGAACTATAAGCAGATCTGCTATTTTATAGAGAAAATTATAAACCTACACCCTTGTGCAAATTAATTGAAACAACTGCTTTAGTTTCCTTTCTTTCGCCATTCGCTCAGTTTTGAACCCAGGATATAATCGATTTCTATTTTTTTCTCTCAGATTAGGTCATTTGTGTGCAGTAATATGAATCTATTTTCGGTGCGTATGATGACATTTATTTGACCTTGAAAAATATTGCATCATGCGTGATTACATCAAATTTTTATCACGTTAAGACACTATTGTTTCGATTGTCGATTCGTTGTTCTATGGCCATTGTCTACGACGGACGTTACTCCCAGTGATCATAAGTGATCATGGAAAGTATGAAAGATCCTAGGAAGACATTATTCTTTTTGTTTCAATTTCAACAAAGGTGTAATTCTATACGCAGTTCACCCCTTCTTTTGCCTTGATAATTTATAGCGACATTTGGAGTTCCCTTTTAAGTTTAGTAATCGTACTAAAACTGTAACTTGTAATACTTGTGATCATAGACATACTGTATAACAGTGATACTCAATTTTCGTAAGCTTCTAAGTTCTCGCTTGAAAACTACAGGGCCATTCTTCGATACTGTAAATATTTGCTAAGTTTAATTAACCTTGGAACATCCTCACAAACGTGGTACCCCCAATGAAAATGAAACACAACATCTTTAGATGATATGTTCTAGAATTACTCGCTATCGACTATCCGAATGTGTAGATCTAGATCAATCACATTTCAATCGATTTTAGAAATAAAAAAATTGATATTCCAGAATCAGTTATTTAAAGTTTCGATCTTCATCTTTGATTGACTGTTTTAAAACTTTCGAAATTTTATTCTCGGTCATTCTGAACACTCGTTTCACAATGCAGTTTGCATGAGGAATATGTAAAGGGTATCGATTGTGTGTGTGCGTGCTTGTGCTATGGGTATGTGTGTGAAGGTATCTGCTTGTAGAGGGTGTCGAGGTATGTATGTATGTATGTTGCATGTTTTTTTATGTTTTTTTTTTCTACAGACTCACACATATATTCGCTACCAGCTTCTCGGGCCACCTAGGATTCGCGTCAATCGATTTTATCATTGAAAGGAACTCTTGTGGTATGGAAGACATAACTTCTTGTATTCGCCCTTCAAGTTCTTCCAATCATTTTTGGTTTTCTATAGTAGACTTGCTTTTTTAATCAATCCCAAACAAAAACGTTACAAGGACATCTGGCTGCCCACTCACGAATAAAATTTACTTTTTAATCATCCTATATATATATATATATATATATATATATATGTGTGTGTGTGTGTGTGTGTGTGTGTGTGTGTGTGTGTGAGAGAGAGAGAGAGAGAGAGAGAGAGAGAGAGAGTGATGGTGTGTGTGTGTGTGTATATGATTCGAGTAATACCATCTCTTGATTTTTCTTTAAATATCGTCAACGCGGATGTATATATATATATATATATATATATGTGTGTGTGTGTGTGTGTGTGTGTGTGAGAGAGAGAGAGAGAGAGAGAGTGATGGTGTGTGTGTGTGTGTGTGTATATGATTCGAGTAATACCATCTCTTGATTTTTCTTTAAATATCGTCAACGCGGGTGTGACATTTAAGTCCTGTCAACGACTTACATTCTCTTCTACAGTATGGCAACGTTGGGCGCCTCCTGCAGGGTGTATTTATATACACACATATACATAGATACTTAGGGTGATTGAAAAGTAAATATTATACATGAATGGCCAGCCCGATGCCCTGGAAGAACTAGAAGGGCGAATACAAGAAGTTATGTCTTCCATACTACAAGAGTTCCTTTCAATGATGAAATTGATGAAATCAATTGACGTGATTCCTAAGCGGCTATATATATATATATATATATTTGATTGGATTGGTGTGAGTTTGTGACCCTGTGTTTCACGCTTTTGCAATCGTCACAGTTTGTCCGACGATCGCAAAAGCGTGAAACCCAGGGTCACAAACTCACATCAATCCAACTCAATATGTTAGCTCTATCACTAATATTGGGCGCTTTCAAATAAGTACCGCGCATATATAATATATAAATAATATAATATATATACATAACAAATTGCATATATATATATATATATATATATATATATATATATATATATATATAGTATATCGAGGCAGCAAGTAATTTTCTAAACATATGCTATTAAATATAAGAGACAATGAATGTCTATTATGTTTAATCATGAGCCGTTCTAAACGTCGTATTTTTGCTTTAATTTCAGTTGAAAATAAAGACAAAAATTCTCCAACATTTGGATAATTATTTATTGGTTTTCTTCTAAGCTTTCGGTTCACATGATCCATCTTCAGAGAGGTTGTTTAAGCTGAAATATTATAAAATCCACCATCACCGACGATTTTATTTTGTGTTGACATAAAACTCCGCTTGGCAATGGCAATAGTTACCAAAAATAATAAACGCAGTTCTTAAGTTTGTGATGCAGTTTTATGACGTAACACCGCGGGATAGCGCGAAATGACAACAAAACCATGTAGTCAAATGCAATGTAATATGTTATTTCCTGTTTTAAAGTTGATTTTATTGAGTGTTGGTTGTTTTGATTTGATGTACATGGCCTCCAATATCTGCAGGTTCCTCTTACTGTGTGTATGAGTAAGGATCACCGTATTGTTGACCAAAATCTGTCTGAAATCAAAATCTACATGTTTATGTTTTTCAGAGAAATGTTGTTTAATAGTACTCTGATCAGAAAGATGACATGTAAGTCTACGGGAGAGCGTGGTTGTAGTAAAACCAATATATGTACTAGGTTTTTGATTAGTATCAGAGATGCAATCTCTGAATGGGCATGTAAATTGGTACACTACATTGGGTTTTTGTAGAGAATTTAGTTTAGTGCTTGTTGGGTTATTATAGACTATGAGGTCAATTGTTTTAAACTTTTTATAATATATAATGAGTTTAATTGGATTATTACTTTCCACTGGTTTAACATTTCTACGTATTATGTTTTTGAGAGTTTTTTCATCTTGTTTATAATTATTATGTATTTGGTTGCTATATTATAAGTTAATTGTGTTATGTTTATTTTGATGTAAACCATTATTATTAATATTATCATTATTGTTAGAGCTATTGTTAATTTTGTTGAGATACATTTTAATTTGTTGATCAAGAACGGAGTTAGGAACTCTATTATTGACTAGTGTTTGCTTAATGTTGTGTAATTCTTTATAAAATATAGATTTGGAAGAAGATATCATTTGTGTGCGTTTAAGTAAGTTTTTTATAACAGCTAACTTATATCGTTGGGGGCATTCACTATTATAATTAAGAAGACACGAATTTATGCTAGTTGGTTTCCTATATAGAGAAATAGTAAATTTATGTAGAATCAATGAATACATCAAGGAATGGAAGTTTGTTATTAATATTAAGTTCTAATGTAAATTTGAGGACGGAGTGACTTTCAAATTTGTTTTTTAAGATATTTAATTTGATCGATATTCTTAGCTAAAACAAAGATGTCATCTATGTATCTTACATATATAGAGGGTTTATTGTTGTCATTAATTATATTATTTTCTAGATTTGCCATATAATAATTAGAAAAGAGGGGGCCTAAAGGAGATCCCATCGCAATACCATCTATTGCGCACACACACACACACACACACAGATATATATATTTATAATGCAACCAAAAAACAGTCTGAATAACACCATTGCTACTAATATACGAGCGTATGAATATTAAAGATTTTAAAAGTACACAAATATCTCTGGAACACGAAATGCAAATATCTGTCTAAATATCAATGCAATTATATTTAAACTTGTGTAATTAAAAATATCAATATAGTTTCAATTAATTAAACAACTGCTTTCCCAGATTTTGTTACATCAGACATTGCAGGTCAGCCGAAGGAATCAGCCGAGGAATTAAGTTAATGGCTACTTGGTAGTTATTCATATTCTGGGCATGCGTCGTTTAACAAACAATACGGTCCGTTTCACTTGAAGAAAACGTTTTTCTTTAAAAAGTTATTTTATATAATACAATTAAGTGCAAATCAGCTGATATGAATCTACTAGAATGTTTTAAAAATAATCTAAAAAAAAATTTAATCAAAATGAAGAGAACGTAGAAAAGTTCAGAAAGTCGACACGTTGTGGGTTTGTCATCAATTTTGCATTGGTCTGCAATTTCATTTGGTTTTAACCTCAACTTAGTGTGCTACAAATACAGAAGCACAGTGTATTCACCAAAGTACAAACTCGCTTAAGAAACGATCTGTTCAATGAGACAGGATTATTAAACAGGATTTGTCTCCAAGGTTAGTTTTGATGTGATTTTGTAATTACAGGATATTTTCCGTTCCAATATAATTTTCATATTTGTTCATGCTATTGAATATTTTTTCATTGTCATGTCTCGTGTAGGAATAGTCCGCTAAGGCCGTCTAGATACTTGGGAACATCCTTATTTTTTATATTTTAGTAATATGAAATAATTAAAAATAGTAATTAATTAAAAGGTGTAATTAAATAAATATTAAATAATCTATATTTGTCATTTACACTTACTTTTGGGTGAAGTATATTAAGAGAAAGCCAGGTTATTATTGAAAATTGTTACATTGGAGTGTATAAGTTATTTTCTTTTTTTTTATGAATTGTCTCTAAAAAGAAACGCCAAAATCATTCATGGCAGACAGTTTGTGATTCATTTATTCAAATTTAGGAAAATATATTTCACTTGTATTTTTGTCCAATAAAAAGGAGTGGCTTCCATCTACGTAAATTTAAATTTGAGGCTCGTTTGAACCACCTTTAATAATATATAAAAACAATGGTCAGGGCATGAAAAGCAGAAGGGAATTAGTCGTCAGATGCGAAGGAAGACGGCTGACTGCAGGGAGACACAGTGGGTAGTTCGACGATGTGAAAGAAGTTGACTGGCTGCAGAGTGCAGGATTTTTTTTTCCATTCACATGTAAAAGTCGCTAGCCACTGCTAGAAATCTAAAAAGATTTCAGCATTTATTCAGGAGTACGTTGAAACCCTCTCCGACAACAAAAATGAAGCACAAAGAAAGCATGAAGAAAACCTAAAGACATTTCAAAATATCGTTAAATGTTCCAGAGACGCTCGTAGAATTAGTGAAAGTAGATTTTTCGTCTTTCTGTTTAGGTGTGTGTACCTTTGTCTTTCTTTTTTCTACAGTTATCACCGTCTCAAATATTTTTTTTTCATTATCTGAAAATTTTTATTGCAAATCTTTTGTAGAGGCAGTAATTTCTAATCTTTTGTTAAGTTATCTTGCCTTATTCACAATAAAGCGCTCAAAAGATAATTTTTTCTATACTTCTTGTAAAAATCGTATTTTGTTATATTGTCAATCATGTCAATGTAATAAATGTTTGCAAATAAATTTCACATAACAGTTTCGAGTTTTGTTTGTTATTGTATGCGTCTTTTTTAATATTCGTGATAGATGTGACGTCGTCTCTTCTTTCATTCTCTCTCACGAAAAAGAATTATTTTATCCTTAATCGGTGATAGTCTAAACTAATTCGGTAACATTCTGCATACGAACTGCAGTATTAAAAATAGTTGTTCTATTAATGTTTTAACATTATTTATGAAACGCGAAGTCGATAAGTCGTGAATCATTATTGGAGAAGTAGAGCAAAAAGAAATCAGAAAATATTTACGTATAAAACAAACTTTTTTCTTTTTTTTTTTTTTTTTTTTTTGCTTTCCCAAAAACAAAATTGTCAAAAGAAAAGTTAGTTATTAAGTTGTTCATCTTTAGATCCGAGGGGAATTCGTCAGACTGCCATGACGTAAAGAACAAGAAAAGATGGAAGAATATATATATCAACAAATACCTGTTATATCACAGGGATGAGTTATTAAACATATACATCGTATGTACAGTGACATTGCTAATTCTGACAGCAGAAGAGAAAATAAAACAATAAATAGCTGTTGGATTGTAGTTGAATCTTGTCTGGGCAGGACAGTTAAGTGCAATACGTGATACACACTTTCGAGACATGACTAATTGAGCAGAAGATATTCCCGCAGTAGATAGCCATTACTTTCTGCGGTGGACTTGTTGCCAACCAAGGCTGTAGAACCCAATATGTCGTACCATTTAACTCATAGGTAAAGGGAGAAGAGACGGATTAATACCATTCCCAAGAGTATTTGCGTGTAAGTGAATGCAGCGAATTCAGCAGGAATTCGAATTCGACTCTCCGATTTCTCGTTCCGAGCCGATATCCACTGTGCCACTACGCACATCACGGTTGCTATTTATCGTATCTTTGCTCTTACGAACAACCCATATTGTAACGGTTAACAAAAAGTATCTTCTCAATGATAAATCTCGAATATCTGTATAATTCCTAGGAGGCTGAGATTTGATTATAGTGTTTTGTAGATCTAACAATTAACACTTCATTCCATGTCTACTGAACGAATTGTTCAGAATAACTCACAATAGACACGTCTGACGTGATAACAGTTTTAATAAGTTTGCAAGAGGTTACTTGGATTGAAAGACAATGAGAAGATTTTAGAAGGAACTGGAAATCCACTCACAAATAGAAAAATATGGATAAACCTCTACTTCTGTTCAAAAAACCGGGGAAGCGCGTGAACCGGGCGGCCTAAGATAATTTTCTTTTTCTATTTCACCTGTGAATATTCCGATATATTAGATTATTCGCATTCACTGTTCTAATTAATAATTATATGTTAATTGAATTATTTTTGTCAGGAAGGGGTTCACTCAATCTCTGAGTCGGGTAGCGTGGAAAAGTCATATTTCAGTGGAAATGTAGAAGCGACGAGCTGAATATGATATATAGATAGACCGACACGAATTATCTTCCCTAAGTATGGAAAGCAGAATGGGAACAAGTCTGTACATACGGATTAATTAAAGACTGCCGTTCAAAATTCTTAGGAGGTTACTCAAGAAGGTCACAAGATACAACAGTCGAAACGTTGTGTAACAACCAAGATTAGGATAAATGTTCGATCCGAAAACATTACTAGTTTTTTTTTTTTTTTTTTTTGCTTGAAATTTCATACTTTTCCCTTTTTCTTGGTTAAGATTGGAATTTTTTCTCTTCCGTCTTTGCAAAATATCTTTAATGTTTGTTTCGAATAACGTTCCAAATTCAAAATTATTTCCGTTGTATTTACAAACTCGTCTCCTTTTTTAGATTGCGAAAGATTAAGTGAATGCAAGATGACCAAATGGCGCAGCTTTTTGTGACAAAAAAGGAAGATGATTACTTAATTCTTTAAAAACCCTTTAGTTATAAATTGCCTTTTGTCGATGGATCAAGTTATGAAATTTCTGATATTTTTCGAATGTTAGTCGCCATTAAATGAGAGGAGAAATTATTAAGTGCGAAAACAGAAGACAGAAAAAAACGTGAAACTAAGTCATGTATAAGTCAGGTTAAAATTGTTCAAAATACATATTTGCGAGGTTAACCGACAAAAGTTTTGAAAAGAGTTCGTCATGACCAGATGTTTCGTGAGGTTTGAGAGATATTTTTTTGTTTTCCGACATTATTTTTACACTGAATTATTTTTATAGCCAAATCCAGAAGCTACACTTATTTCTAATTTCTAATTTTCTCAGTATAAATGTAAATTCTCCTGGATAAGGAGACGTAAAAGTATTACTCTAATTTTTCTCCTTATTCTCTTTTTCAACCATTCAGAAGTCGACTGAATTCATCGTGCAAGAAAAAGAATATATATATATATATATATATACACAGAGAGAGAGAGAGAGAGAGAGAGAGAGAGAGAGAGAGAGAGAGAGAGAGAGAGAGAGAGACTTTGTAGTCCAGAGAAAAATGGATTGTTAACGAGGTGCAGCTGGTATTATTTTTGTTTTCTTTAATATTATTTTTATTTATTTCTTCCACGTACTTGTTTTTATAGTTTTTTT
Organism: Ascarosepion bandense; assembly: GCA_037127315.1. Classification (NCBI taxonomy): domain Eukaryota; kingdom Metazoa; phylum Mollusca; class Cephalopoda; order Sepiida; family Sepiidae; genus Ascarosepion; species Ascarosepion bandense. Next base: position 239,766 of record JBBBDQ010000960.1, on the reverse strand, counting down.
TTTCTTTTGACGCCAGATTCCGTCGTTGTCTGTCTGTTTGTCTATTCATCTACCTTCCCTAATTCACTCCCCTTTGGTGTTCAGTACTTCCTTTTCATCTTTTTCTCTTTTATCTACTACACATATTTTAAAAATTAATTCTATCTTTCTTTCTTTCTTTCTTTCTTTCTTTCTTTCTACACTCTTCTTTCTTTTTTAGTTTTTTTGTAAAATCTTTTTTCTTTCTTTCTTTGAGCATCTGGTTATCGAAAAGGTTTTCATCGCTGTTGCTCGTCAACCGTAGATGCAAGGTTCGTTAATCGTGTCTCACTAGAAGTGGAAAATATAGCAACAAAACGAAAAATAAATAAAAATAGAAGAAATTATGACCATCGAAGTTTTTTTTTCTTCGCAGAGCGAGCAAGCTTTATAATTTATTTATTTTTTACTCTATAAATTCATATGCAGCAATGATACACTAAAACCACATCGTGTTAAAAATGGTGTTATTACGTATTCTATAGCAACGCTAAAGAAACCTCAGTCTGAGAATGAGTTACTAATTCTTAGCCGTACGTTTGATTGAATGTAAAGGCGTATAATTCCGTTTAATGCATCTTAACACAGAGGTTGAAGCTTACACCCTTGCACTTACTTCTTTTATGTGACATGTCCTTTCAGAATATAAGTGATCATGGCTTTTATGTTGCTCCCTACGTAATTTTTCATCCGTTACCACCCCTCTTTATCCTCGTTCTGCATCTATTGATGCAAACACTGTAATTTCGCTGTCACCTGCTTCTGTCGCCTTCGGTATGTTCTCTGTGTGTTAAGTTCTCTAGACCTATTTTCCTCATTTCATTATGCTTCCCAGAAATCTAAGCTGTTTCTTTCTGATTATAAGTGTTGATTGTATTGTTCTTGCTTTCCTTAAAACTTCTTCCGTTTCTCATATATTCTGTTCTTGTTATTCTCAGCGTTCATCAGTCAGTTGAGTGCCATACGTGATACACGCTTTAGGAGACATGACTGACTAGGTAGAAGATTATCCCAAAGTAGGTTGTCATTGCTTTCTGCGGTAGATTGATTGCCAGCCAAGGCTAGAGAACCCAATCTGTCCTATTATTTAACCCATAACTGGAGGGAAGAGATGGATTAATACATTTCCCAAGGGTATTTGTGCGTAAGTGAATGCAATGAATTCAACTGGAATTGAATCAGTAGAATTGTGAATTTTAGTCGAAACTGAAGGCAACAGAAGCAGATGTCACGTTTCTTTCCGTGACCAAAAATAGACATTACGTAAGTTATCGAAGTCAGTCAGAATGTTTCGCGATAGCGTATAAACCGAGCCAGCAACTCATTTCCTCCTCTTATTTCTTTCTTCGGTTACGGTCTCTTATTTATCAGTTCGTCGTGGTAGAAATACTTTGTCTCCCAAAATGCAGCCTCAACCAGGACATTTTTCATCATGCTGAGAAAAAAAGATTCTTACAATTTAAAACAAATTTAAATTCATTAAATTTTTCTTGAAGCTTTTATTTTAGTTTTATTGCAAGTTAATATACTAAAAATTAATATTTTCAATAAGCAAAATACTTTGTATTTCAAACTGAATTTAAAAATAAAATATACTTTACTGAAATTTTATTTCAGGGTGATTAAATGATTTAAAGTTTAATTAGGAGAGTTTTGTAATTTGCTTCAAGCATTGTGTATATAAGGTGTATGGGTAGGTATTTGAAGGTTATCACAATGCGTTTAGTATAATAAAGGAAGGTAAAGAAGGTGTTGGCTATTACCCACTTATTGTTCATTAATATTTTGAGATCAGAATCTCATCTTTATAATGATAGAAGAGATTGGTTTCAAGTTGTCCGCTGCCTTTAAACGAATGATTCACACATGTTAAACCATAAATCAAAGCAGACAAATATATCATCAAATCGTAAAACGGCACCTGCTATCACTTTAAAAAAGAGGCGAAAAAGCCCAGTCCTACTACCGCGCACAATTATATAAGCCACACACACACACACACACACACACACACACACACACACACACACACACACACACACACATGAACTAACCCACTTACAGGCACACACACACATAATCACTACAATTAACGACAGCAGTAGCAGCGAAAGAGAACCATTCATTTAAAGGCACAGTCCAGCAGCGGACAACTTGAAACCAAGCCCTTTTATCATTCTGAAGATGAGATTCTGATCTCGAAATATTAATGAATAATAAATAGGTCATACCCAACACCTTTTTTACCTTCCTTTATTATACTAAACGCATTGTGATACCCTTCAAATACCTACCCATAAAAAATTTAATTAATATTAATGAAAACATATATTACATACATTTACTTTAAAATATCGCAGAAAAGCATTTTATAACATACAAGTGAACTTTCAGTATGTTTTGATGTGTGAATCTTGTAGGAAGCTACGTGCTTTCTCCTTTTCCTAGTGCCTAAGGTTCGCTCTATGCGTGTATCTCATTTGCATACCACGCTACAGAGTACTTTGGCTTTAGTCTTATTTACGAAGACGTTTGTTTAGGTAATGCTAGAAAATTACCATTAAATTTTAAATCTACTATCGTTAGCGTTCTTATTTTCTGATAATTCCGTGTATGACATTCGTATTTACAAAATTGTCTCGTTCACGCACACAATTCAAAATTATTTTTTAAATACTGAAGCTTTTAAATTTATAATTAGTACATATGGCTTTTACTTAATAATAACATTATCACCTAACCGATAGAAATTAATGCAAATTAATTAAAAGATTTAAAATTTTATAAATTATTATAATTAAATTAAAAAAGGGAAAACAATTCTTACAAAAATTCATTATTCATCGAAAATATTTTTCTTAAAACAATAGTGTTCATAAAATTACTTATAAAATCAATTAAAAACGTTTCTAATTAAATCATACTTTAGTATTTTATTGTTTGTTTTTACGATTAAGAGCAGATTGTTTTTAAAACTGTGGGTCCTGGTTGACAAAAGGGATTTGATGATTTCAATTCTTCAAGGACTTCTTCTTTAACTAGTATAAACATTAAGCGCTACAAATATGAATTTATCGAAATTTCATAAATTAAATAAGTTTGTGTGTGTGGTGGGGACAGAAATTTTAAAATGTTGCGCCATTAAGAGTTGCAAAAAAAAAATTTGTTGCAACAAAGTGCACTAGACGGAGTCGTTCACCTCCACTTGTAGAAATGGACTCAGCCGATGACGCTGTGTGATGTAATAAATTAAGAGGTAGTGTAGCTGCCATATGTGATCTCGAGCAAGAGAACTTTACCACTGAACTGTGGATAATTGAGTCACGTTTTTTCAGTATATATTCAACATGTTGTAAAATTCACTAAATTCCTCGTAGCCACACCCAATGAATGCAACTAAGTTATGGACAGACCTGAAACGTACCTGAATAGATATATCAATGCAATGACTCACTGCCGTATAGATGATGTTATTCAAGAGAAAAGAGAACGATATGCTATTAGGTAACTGTCTAATTGCCTGATGCAGCTGAGTTATAGGTGACGTCATCGAATGGTAATTATCATGGTGTAATGGCTGGTAACTTATCATAACAGACCGTTCTAAATGTAATGAATTCGATCCTCATTGAATGCTTAACAAATATGGAGATTTTATAAGCGGAGTTTAGATGTGGCACAAGACCGAAAGCACTGAGCACTAAAGGAAGATCGAACTCAATTGTAGTGATTCAATCGAGACAAGCTTGCTAACCATTACCCAACGTCTAGGTGCCATATATGCCACATATGTACCATTAAACAAGCATGAGTCAAATGCATGTACAATTCACTCTGAATGGCTTATTGGTACTGACAGTATCATCAGATTAATTCAAATGTGAAGTTTTAGCCTTTTCAATCCCACTTTTCGCCGTCGACATCGAATGTTATTGACTGGTAACTGCAATTCACTCTAAAGCAATTCTTAGGTAGCCTTGCAAACTATTATTACTGAGATTGATCCTCACCAGGTGCATCATACTTAAAGCTTTGTGCCGTCCATAGATTTTTTTTTAAATAATATCACCCCAAGCAAGGCGATAATGACACTGATGCGCAGGGGGCTACGTAAGGGTAAAAAGAATGGAAAAGAGAAAGCTGGAAACCACATCCTAAACAGGGAACAAGGGATAAGCCTCTTTACCTGTTCAATAGATGTGGGTGTAGTGTGAACCGGGCGATAGTTTAGTCTATCTACTCCAATTGAAAAAAAAGAAAAAAAAGAAAAGAGTGAAAAGATTGGAAAAGATAAAACCGGAAACCGCATCCTAAACAGGAAACAAGAGATGAGCCTCTTCACCTGTTCAATAGATGTGAAAGAGTTCTTGTTGACCTCAACAAACGGTTGGGCTTACCCAGTTACAAGGAAATATAAATCCAACAAAGGAAATGCCATTCAAAACAAATGATGGTAAAATCCATTCAAGAGTACAATCCACAGTAAAGTGAAGAGAGTGGTGAAAGACGGTTGTTTCTAGCTAGACGCACCTAAAATTTAGTAAAAAATAAATAAAGCAATTGTTACGTAAAGAAAACATACTGGTAGACCATTAAAGGCATCAAAGCGTCAGGATAGAAAACACAAGGTAATTGCCTTGGAAATGCCCAGAAACAAGTGAAAAACAAATAGAGTGGAACAGAAACCAATGTTTGTGATAAACTAATAATATCAATATTTTAGTTGTGAAATATGAAGTCTTTTTTGCAGGTTGACGGTTATCAGAACCCTCTCATCAATTGAATTAAGTTTGAAGGGTTCTCTAGACCCGCCAACTCGCACATACAAAAGACAATTCGAAATTTAAAAAAACGATACCTCAATAGTATCGTGGCTTTTGCAATTACAGGACCGATTGAATTATGAGTTAATTTATTAGTTTTTATTAAAACTAAAAAATTAACTAATTATACTAGACTCACTCCAGATCATGTTAGAACTAACTTTGTATTTAGTGTCTTTCAGAATAGACAGGTACAGGGTTGACCTGGGCAATGTCCACTTGGGTGCCGTCTGTTGATCTATGTGCGCGGTCCAGCTGCGCCTGATTTGTGCGCACGTGAGAAGTAGCAAAGACAGTCTTTTACGTCCACGCGAGAATGTTAATCTGCGTCCTGGAGTGACCGGTAGTAATTGACGGGGTGAAATGAACAGTGACGTATGAGAAATTCATTTTCGTGTTTTCATTTAGTTTGCAGGAAAACAATGTAAAATGATCCAAATATCATTTTTGGAAATGAATGCCTCCCGTTATTCATGTTTATAGTATTTCTTACAATTTCTGTTGCCTTTCTTCTAATCAAGTCGTTAATAAGCAACGCGGACTAGAAATAATATTAAAAAAAGATTTCAGTGAAACTCGAATTCACAACCCTTTATTTAATTTATTTAACGCGATAGTTGTTTTACCTAATTATCTCCAGTAAATCGCTGAAAAAAACAAAACAAAACAACAAAAAACAAAACAAAACAGCATAGTATGAAGGTAAAAGATCCCAAACTTAGTAAAAAGGAACTTTTCTCATCAAAATGTTTATGCTATTATTAAGAGGAAAGAGTAAATTATTTCTTTAATTTTGTTATCCTTTCTAACACGTTCGAAATTTCCGTAAAAATCTTGTTTTTATTTTCGTTAGCCAAATCGCTACAAGAGTTTAGAATAGAAAATACATTATATATATATATATATATATATATATATATATATATATGTGTGTGTGTGTGTGTGTGTGTGTGTGTGTGTGTGTGTGTGTGTGTGTGTGTGTTTTGTGTATTAGAAATGTGTTTCACCACGGTTTCTTCCCCTTACAGGGAAAAAACTTGGACAATTTTGTCAATTCGGGACGTCATACATTTATTTTATTTCGCATCTGTCTAGCTGTCATAATATGTCAAATGCGGGGGAAAGGTCAGAAGGTCCCACACTGTGTTTAACAAATAGTTTTATTCTAAATTTCATGCTATAAATAAGTAATACTTGTGTAAATAAGATAAATTTAAGATTAAATCTGCTACTTTTCCAAAAATAATGTACTATATATATATATATATATATATATATATATATATATATATATATATATATATATATTTATTATAAATTATATTTAGAACATGTACAGAATTTTTTTATATATCCACTACAAATCGTACATTTGTTTCGACATTGAAACTACAATGTTTCATCTGGTGGTGTGGACAGGAATGAAAAGCCTCTTTTCTTATCTTTGGTCAGTTGTGTGTGGGATGCTGGTGGGGGTTAGTGATAAGGGAATAAGTTTTGTGGATTGTCTGTTAGAATTTTGAAGAAAATGGTGTGTGTAGTGAACATAATTGATTAATGAGTGTCTGAGAGTTTTGTAGACAGATTTAACATTAGCAGTTAGGATGTAAGTTTTTATTATCTTGCGACTAGACTATATCCTTTGGATTTCTTAGAGGAGCAGAGTAGAGAGGTGTAAGGGGTGGGATTCTTATTTTGTACAGAATATTTTTGTATTTAAGCAGAGTTTTTATAATTAATCTAATTTTGTATATGTAACCTTAATTTTGGATTTAGGAAGTCGATTTTTTCTATTAAATTTTAAATCTTAATTAGATCACAGTTTGGAAACCGATTTTTCTATTAAATTTTAAAATTTTAATTCGATCACCGTTTGTGGTAAGATTTAATGTTAGAGGTAAAATTTAATGTTCAAAATTTAAGGTAATAGGTAAGTAGGTAATAGGTGCGTAATAAGTAGAATTTTATGCAGGAGGAAACATTAAAATGTTTGTCTTTAAGGTAATAGGTGAAATTTAATGTGTGTATTAAGGACAGTTTTTATAATTAATCTAATTTTGTATATTTAACCTTACTTTAGAATTTAGGAAATTGTTTTTTTCTACAGATTTTTTCATTATTCACTCGGTATATATATATATATATATATATATATATATATATATATATATTTCTTGCAAGATTTTTAAAATTGAGAATTAACTTGTGTTTACAAATGTGTCGATCGCTAAAAAAAGCCCGAAAATTTAATTTTTTTTTTAAATTTCAAAATAATTTCTGTTTGAAATACACCTGAGTATTTTACTTACTTTCAATTAAAAGTAAGATAAATGTTTCAAGATTTTTTTTTAATTTCTAAAAATTTAATTTAAAAGTTAGGTATCGAAAATGAGTGGAGTTACCTAATTTTACCGGAACCAGGCAGTTGCAACCACTAATCACATATGCATATTTTTCCGATCGCCCGATACGTCGCCATTGATTTTATTTATTTATTTATTTATTTACATAAACTAGCAGTAAGTATTAAACTTTTATCATATTTTAAATACAAGTCTTTGAAAGTTAATAATTTACAATATTTTTTCCCTTCATTTGAAATGACTCAAGGTATTCACCGTTGACTTGCTCTAAAATTGGCCCCTACAAACAAGCTAAAATTAACACTTTTTCCCCGAGTCTAAATTAGAGTTTGCGATGTCGGAAATTTCCGGTTGCCTCTCGCAAAATATTGCTTTACTCCAGATGAGCTCATTAATAATCTTGATACCTTCTTTCTTTCTTTTCTTTACTTTGACTTTGTCATTTTCTTTAACTTTTTTCCTTTTCTTGGTCTTTTTCTTTTTCTTTTGCATGCCAATATTATGGAGCATCCGTCGACATGCTATTGACATAATTATTAATCCGCAAGCCGGTGATCGTAGTTCGTTTCTCACTAGGAGATTTAAGATTGTGCCAACAGGGCGTAAACTGACATTCTCCTAAATTACTTATTTTTTACTCCAAGCTTCTCCCCCCTCTCTCTCTCTGTTTTGCAGTGGTATTATCTTTTGTATGTGGTGGGAGGGTATTTTATAGCGCATTCTCCCAGGAGAGGAGTATATACCGTTTCTCCACACGTGGATGTTTTGAATATTCACACACAAATAAGCATTTTTTTACTATCTATCTATCTATCTATCTATCTATCTATCTATCTATCTATCTATCTATCTATCTATGTAAGCATCTTCGACATATTTGAGAAAGTAATCAAGAACCTCTACTGACAGCAAATCACCTGCATACGAACAGGAAATGAACTCAGCAGATATACAAAGATAGAAAGGGGCATAAGACAAGGCTGTGTCTTTTCACCAGACCTATTCACCTTGTACAGCGAGACTATTCTGAGGGCCCTAGAAGTTAAGCAAGGATTCGTCATCGCTGCTCACAGTCTGAACAGCATAAGATACGCAGATGATGCAGTGCTGAGAGCAGACACGGAAAGGAAACTACAAGGCCTCCTACAGAAGGTAGCTGAAGAAAGTGGAAAGAAAGGACTACAAATAAACAAGAAAGCCGAATGCATGATCATCAGTAAAAGGAGGAGCCCAAAATGCCAACTACGGGTGGGCGATACTAAAATCAAACAGGTACAAAAATTTAAATATCCGGGAAATGTTCTAACAGAGGGCGAAAAGTGCGACATATAGATCCGAAGACGAATTGGCATGGCGAAGGACGCATTTCAGAAGCTGAGTAGACTATTGAGAAACTGAAAAATTTCGCTAGAAACAAAGAAGAGAGTACTAGATGATGTCTGTTTTTCAATATGGCAGTGAATGCTGGACAATATCATCAAATATGAAGGCAAAAGTTGAAGCAACTGAAATGTGGTTCTACAGAAGGATACTGCAGATATCTTGAATCGAGCATGTGAGCAATGATGAGGTTTTGGAAAGGATGGAAACGAAAAGGAAATTAATACTGAGCATCAGAAAAAGACAATTAAAGTTCCTGGAACATGTAATGAGGAAGGAAAGCTAGTATAATCTGATACTCACAAGTCAGATAGAGAGAAAGAGAGACAGGAGAAAGCAGCGTGTGACATACTTGAACAAGATGATGGCACAGCGAGGTTTGGGTGGTGTAACAGGAGAAAGCGTGCTAAGAGTCATCAGGGATAGGGAGACGTGGAAGGCTATGATCGCCTACGTCCTGAAAAGACATGGCACATAGAAAAAGGAGAAGGTTCTATCTATCTATCTATCTATCTATCTATCTATCTATCTATCTATCTATCTAATATTTTGGCACCTAGGTTTGGTGTAATGGTTAACAAGCTTGTCTTCCTAGAACCTATTACAACTGAGTAGTGAGTTCGTTCCTCACTGGGTACCCCATACTTTCGGCCTTGTGCCACATCTAAGCGGCGCTTAGAATATCAACTATCTATCTAATATTTGATTAGATGGTGATATTTGGGCACAGACTAACATAAGTATGTATACATTTTACTATGCCTTATATATATATATATATATATATATATATATATATATATATATATATATATATATATTGCTCATTCACTAATGAATTAGAGCACTCTGGCCACTGGCGTATGATACATCATACGCTAAAAGTCTGCCTCCTTTTACCGAGCGCCCATAGCTCAGTGGCAGAATCGCCTACTGACGCCCAAATCGGTCGGGTTTCAATCCTGGGTTAAAAGCAATCGGATGTCTAACCGTACTGGTGAGCGGTGATACTGCGAAACAGATATGTCTGCGGATATATATATATATAAATGGATTCGATATAGACATAAAAGCTAACCTAACTGAAGTTGATTTCCTAGATGTTACTTTTAACCTAAAAAAACGGCACATATAAACCATACAGAAAACCCAACGACAAACCATTGTATATACACACTTCCTCCAATCACTCGCCATCTATCATTAGGCAAATACCAAATTCAATTGAACGTAGGCTTTCCGACAACTACAGCAATAAAACCATATTCAACGAAGCTAAAAAATACTATGAAAAAGCCCTAAAAGATAGTGGATTAACGGTAATACTCACATACTCACCACAGAGAACAAAAAATAACAACAGGAAGAGAAATATCATATGGTTCAACACAACATTTTAAAAAAATCTTATCACCCCGAGCAAGGCGGTAACGCCACTGATGTGCAGGGGGCTACATAAGAGTAAAAGGATTAGAGGAGAGTGAGGAGAAAGACGAACCAGTTAGAAAGGAGCAAGAGAAGGATGGGAATACAGGTGTGATGACAGTTGCGAAGGTAGAGAGAAAGGAAAGGATCTATAGGACGGTGTGGAAAGAACTAGGGTCAAGTAGTTAAGAGATGAGTATTGACCTTGCATTTAAATTCCTGGAGGTTGTAGCCGTCAGGAAAGCAACAATAAGGAAGCGAGTTCCACAGGCGGGAAGTGCAAGGAGAATCTGCAGAAGTAGAATTGTCGTCTGCATTTGGTTGATCTAACTGTGAATGGGTGAGACCCAGTTCCCAGTCTGGTTGCACGAGTAAACACCTGTTGCGGAGGCACCAGTGACTTAAGTTCGTTGGAGCAGAAGCCATGGAAGTATTTATAGAACAGACAAAGGGAAGCCACTTCTCGTCGGTGGGAAAGTGGCTATAGTCGAGCCGCCAAGTCGGTACCTATCACAAAATCCTGATTCTCCTTTGGAGCTTGTCAAGAACACGGAGATGAACAACGGGAGCACCTGACCATATATAGCAGCAGTACTCCATGCACGGACGAAAAGTTGATTTGTGTATATGCAGGATGGTTTCAGGTGGGAAAAACTTCCTGGCCCGACACAGTGACCCAACCTTCCTGGCAGTGGATTTAGCTATTGACTCAATGTAGTGGTTCCACTTGAGATCAGAAGTGAGGGTAAGGCCGAGGAGGCGCAGAGTATCGGAGAGTATCGGAGAGACTCGCTTGGTCCATGCTTATGGGAGGCAGGAGAGGTTGCCTGTGATGATTGACAGACAGCAGCTTGGTCTTAGACGCATTGAAATTTACAAGCCACTTCTTACCCCAATTCACCACAGAGTGTAGATTCTTCTCAAGATCAGCAGCGAGATTATGTTTGTCCGTCACGCCTGGATTCTTACTGATGCGAGAGTAAATTGTGGCGTCATCTGCGTAGATGCCTACCTGGCTCTTGATCTCGTCTGGGAGGTCATTTATGCAAATAAGGAAGAGTGTCGGGCCTAGGATAGAGCCCTGAGGGACACCAGCGTTTGTACAGTAGGGTGTGGAGGTATGCCTAGTCAGGATGACCTTTATTATGCGGTTACTTAGGAAAGATTGGATCAGATCATGCAATCGTCCGGTGATATCTTAACCCCGTAGCTTGCATAGAAGGCCAGCGTGCCAAACCCTGTCAAAAGCCTTGGAGATGTCCAGAGCAACAGCACGAGCCTTGCCGGACTCCTCGAGGGCCTGAAACATGTACTCCGTAATGGTCGTTAGCCTGTCGGTCTCGTGGACCTGGCAAAACGAAAGCCATACTGCCTGACGGAGAAGAGTTTATGGGCAGTAAGATGCTGAATTATTTCAGCATTAATAATGGCCTCGAACACCTTCCCGAAAATAGGTAAAAGGCAGATAGGGCGATAGTTGGATGGGTCCGAGGGTTCACCAGAGTTCTTAAATACAGGAACGACAGATGACTTCCAGCATGCAGAAAAACAGGAAGCAGAGAGTCAGTAGTTATAGAGTTTAGAGAGGACAGAGGAGAGTTCAGGGGCACATTTCTTGAGGACAATCACCGGGACTGCATCACCGCCGCTCGCCTTGATATTACACGGTATACTACTGTCGGGGTCATGTATATATCAGACTTTAGCATCAGTTCTGATAGGGAAGTCTGGTGAGTGTACTCCAGATGAGTCAAATGTGGTGTTGGATGAGAATCTGCGAGCAAAGCACTCAGCCTTGTCTGCTTATGATGTGAGGACCTCGAATTCATTGATTAAAGGAGAGATAAAGGATTTGCTATTGTTAAACACCCGTTTGCATAACCGCCAATAGTCTTTGGAGCCGAACTTGCGGTCAGCTATGCGCTGTCTCATTCTCTCAGCAAACAACCGCTTGGCGTCATTTAGGATTCTCTTGCACTCATTACGAGCAGACGTGAATAGGCGCCTGTGGTGGTCAGATGACTCTCTCCGAAATCGTCGAAAGTAGTGATTCCTGTGGGAAATGGCAGCCGAACAGGCAGGGGAGAACCAAGCGGAGGAATGAGGTTTGAGACGAAACTTCCTGGTAAGTATGAAGGCATCAATGTCAGCTTTCACCCAGGACGAAATCTTAGAGGCACAATCATCAACTGGGAAATCGAACACTTCCCCCAATGGACGTCGCAAAGGAAGTCGCGGAAGGCGTCCCAGTCAGCTCTTTGGTAGCAGCAGATGGTCTTATAAGTTGGAGGCTCCTAGGGGGAGTGAGAGTAGAGAGAATTATTAAGAGAGACAACAGCATGGTCAGAGTTGCCGAGAAGGCAAAGCTGCGAGACCTGGCAGGAGTCAGGTGCAGAGGTAAAGCAGTGAGGCGTGTCCAGAGGGAGTGCTTGGAAAGCGTGTGGGGAAGTCAAGCAATCAAGCCCCCTTCACAAAATATTTTAAAAGGAACACAGTGAAAATCAGCTACATTTGCACCGAGAACATGGCACAAATAATAAAAATGCACAACAGAAAAAATATCAACAAACAACCCGAACAAAACACACACACGTGTAACTGCAGAATAAGGAATGAATATCCATTAAACGGTAATTGTTTACAAAACAACGTAATGTACCAAGCGACGGTAAATTCACCAGATAATGAGGAAAAAATATACATAGGAGTAACAGAAGGGCTCTGGAAACAAAGACATTACACACACAAAACATTCTTCACAAATAGAAAATACGCAAACAGTACAATGCTTTCTAAGTACATCTGGGAAGTCAAAAACAAAACCCAAATCACCCCCAAAATAACATGGAAAACACGAAACAGAACATCGGCTATTTTTTCCTCCAGGCAGAGTTTGCAGGTTTTTGATTGATTGTTGTAAATCAATCAAAAACCTGCAAACTCTGCCTGGAGGAAAAAATAGCTATTATTACCTTCCCTGGCCAAAACAAACTACTAAATAAACGATCTGAACTAATATCAAAATGCAGACATGAAAACAAATTTTTACTACGTTACTTAAAAATAGGAAACTTATAATAAGGAGCAAATTATAAACAAATTAACAAACCGCCGGTGATACAACACCCATTACAATAATAAATAATAATATAAATAAATAATAACAAATCATAATAAAAATAAAAAATGAAAATAAATAAATAATAAAAATAATAAAAAATAAAATAAATAACAAGTGCAAATAAATAAATTAATCATCGAAAAACAAAAGAATAAACAAATAACATGTCAAATAGATTTACTCTATTAAATAAATAAATAACCAAGCCACTCCCTTTAAAATAACCGTTAGAAGGATTATATTCACTAGCCTTCCCACGCAAGGCTGGATGTGACACATGGTCATTTTAATGTGGGTATTCCCGGCCATATAGCCGGGCCAAAAATATGTCTGTCTATTTTTACCGAGTCGTGGTTCTACCCTCCGGCGGAACCACGACTGGGTTAGTGCTCTCTGCTCGGAAGCAGAGAGCGCCCTCTACCGAAGGCAGAGTGCTGACAGTGTCAACAGTAGCAGAAGCAAGTCTACTACTTCGTTAGAAGGATTACCCACAATGCCCCACTGACACGTATATATAAACAGCCGAGGAAAAACTCAAAACATGTGGCCTGAGATGATTGCCCTTAGCATGAAACAGTCTGTCACCTTTGAGTGTTGATTTCAATGTTCACTTTTATATATATATATATATATATATATATATATATATATTAATCCAGGTTTCATTGAATAATATAGACAAGTTCTGTCTATTTATTTTGTGTAGGATCCGTTCATACCGTCTGATATACTTGATGGTGATTTCGTTGAAAGACAACAAAAAATCACAGTGATTGTTGATTCTTTTATCGGGTCTAAGCTTTCGGCTCACATAAGCCATTATCAAAGAGTAAATATTAACACACAGTATATTGTTAAATAAAAGAAAGAAGACAGGAAGAAAACTATATTTTCTCGCCTACGCGTTTCGTCAAGGCAAAGAGATGAAATGAATTTTATTTTAAACAACGTATCTGTAAACAAAAAATTGTTGGTAACTAGAAAAAAACGCTCACAAATTATTCATAAAATTACCAGAAATTAGGGAGTATTTAAAAAACGTCAAATTTGAAGAGCATTTTTTCATGTGCAATATAATGTCATGTTATGAGATGTTAAAATGATGGAAATTACCCGTTTTCTTTGGATTTTTTTTTTGTATTTTGGCCTGAGAAAGTACTGTTTAAAAGTGAGATTGGGGAAAAACCGTGGCGCAGATTGATATTTTGGTAATATTGGATGGCGGCGCTCTCAAGAATTTTCCTTCTGAATGAACCATTTTCTCTTTTTATGAGTATGGCATTTTTTAGGTCGAATTTATTCCTGTGAATCACTAATGCATTCGTTAAATTATTATCTGTGATGTCTCTTCTGTGTTCATATATACGTTTTTTCTTTGTTTGTTTTTTTTTGTTTTTTTGTTTTTTTTTTCATTTTCTACTTGTTTATCCGATGTACTTTGAGGGACAATTTGGGCAATTTATTTTGTATATATCTGCTTATTTATGAGTTATTATGGTTTCGGGTTTTTTAAAAATTTGACTATGTCCATAATAGTTTTGGATGTGATTGTTACAATTTGGATGTTGTTTAGACGAGATAAGTTGTTCTGGATAGTAGATGTTATGGAGTTGGTAGATATTGTTATTGTGGATAATGTTGTTTTTGTGGTGGTTGTGTATTTAATGTACCTTTCTTTTTGCGTTGTGAATAAAGTGATATGGGCGTTGTAGGTTTTTGAATGTGTTTTCTATGTATGTTTTTTCTTTGGATAAATAGAAGGAGCTGCAGATTCTTAATACATCGCTAAATATGTCCCGAGCCTGACATAGATGGCGCCACTCATAAAAAATCTATATGATTTTGTGAAGTACTAACCTTTAAAGGAAAACTTTTCTTTACCAGCGCGTATATATATATATATATTAGTCATCTACATACAAGCCCATTCCGCTGTATCACAGCTCATCAGTGTGGCTAGACATATCCACTTGCTTCTGGCCAGGATCGAAACTCGACCGATTTGGTGTCAGTCGGAGTCTCTACTCCCTAAGCCATCGGCGGATGTGTGTTGTGGTACAGTGGATATCGGCTCGGAACGAGAAACCGCGGAGCCGAGTTCGAATTCCAGTCGAGTCCATTGTATTCACTTACGCGCAAATACCCTGGGGAAAGGTATTAATCCGTCTCTTCCTTCCAGTTATGGGTTAAATAGCAGGACAGATTGGGTTCTATAGCCTTGGTCGGCAACCAGTCTACCGCAGAAAGCAATGGCAACCTACTGCGGGATAATCTTCTGCCCAGTCAGTCATGTCTCTTTCGAGACATGATCGCCCAAGCGTGTATCACGTATGGCACTTAACTGACTGACATTGAATGAATTTACATTAGCACAATATTAATAACAAAATCCCATTCCTCGATGTATTCATTGATTCTAGCACACATAGATTTACTACTTCTATATATAGGACCAACTAGCATTAACTTGTGTCTTCTTAATTATAATAGTGAATGCTCCAAACGATATAAGTTAGATGTTATAAAAAACTTAATTCAATGCACATAAATGATATCTTCTTCCAAATCTATATTTTATAAAGAATTACACAACATCAATCCAATAATGGATTTCCTAACTCCGTCACTGACCAACAAAGTAAAATAATAAAAACAGTGTACGTCAAAATAAACCTAACACTATTAACTTATACTATTGCAACCAAATACATAATAATTACAAACAAGATGAAAAAGCTCTCGAAAATATAACACGTAGAAATGTTAAACCAATAAATAATGATAATCAAATTATGCTCGTCATATATTATAAAAAATTTAAAACAATTGACCTCATAGTCAATAACCCTACAACGGCATAACTAAATCCTATACAGAAAGCCAATGTAGTGTATCAGTTTACATGCCCGTTCAGAGATTGTATCTCTGTTACTAATAATAAACCCACTACATATATCGGTTTTACTACAACCACGCTCTCCCGTAGACTTACCTGTCACCTTTCTGATCAGAGTTCAATTAAACAACATTTCTTAGAAAATATAGTCATGTAGGTAATATCAGACAGATTTTAGTCAACAATACAATAATACTCACTCATACACACAGTAAAAAGAACCTTCAGATATTGGAGGCCAACTACATTAAATTAAAACAACCCACTCTTAATAAAATCACGTTTAACTCTGGTCATAACACATTACATTGCATCTAAATATATGGCTCTGTTAACATTTCGGGCTCTCACGCGGTGTGACGTCATTGTGTTTAGACAGCAATCCCTCTGTTATGCTAGTAAAAAATAACTGACAATGTGTTGTGGTTCTTTTGTAATTTTTCATGTAATCTTATAATTTTTATTTCCGGAACAAAATTTATATAAAAATTGTCTGAATGTCTTATTTATTCAGGCGCTTTCAGATATACTTTTAGCCATTATCAAGGATGAATTTTATTTTACAGCTAACTGAATATATGGATTGTTTTATGTATGTGTCTAGAGTTTATAGAACTGTTTTTCAAACACGGCCAGCTAATTGTGGCCGTATTCAGAGTTAATATTGAGTGTTGGCATTTTTTTATTATTAATAATGCTTCAATTATTTTTAACCGTTTTTAGCCTTATATATATATATATATATATATATATATATATATATATATATATATATATATATATATATATACTTTGATCCGAAATGGAAAAGTAGGAAGGTAAATTCCAAGAACCTGATCCTAATTAATATTAAAAATCTTTAATATTAAAAAAATGATACAGGAGGAGCGCTCAATGTAATTAAAATTACAGAGGCAATATAAATTAAAATAAATTTTAAAAATTCAAGAAAGTTTTAATTTTAATCTTATTTTTCTCATTTTGATTTAGACCGACTGTTGCTGAGGCGACGTGAAATCTCTCTTAGGGATTTCATGTTGAAATGTTCATTCAACATTTTTTAATTTTGAAAATTTATTTTAATGTTTAATTATTTTAATTGACCTCATAGTCAATAACCCGCATAACTAAATCCTCTACAGAAAGCCAATGTAGTGTATCAGTTTACATGCCCGTTCAGAGATTGTATCTCTGTTACTAATAATAAACCCACTACATATATATGTGTGTGTGTGTGTGTACAAATTTCGCAAAAATGAAAATAGGACTGACGTCTTATTTTAACAGATATATTTACCAAAATTGCACAAAAATATCTTGAAATACTAAAGAGTAAATTTATTCAATAAAATCACCATTGGCTTCAACTTCGGCATCCAGACAATTGCGGGATAATGTTCTGCCCAGTCAGTCATGTCTCTTTCGAGACACGATCGCCCAAAGCGTGTATTACGTATGGTACTTAACTGACTGACATTGAATGGATTTTCTTCTGAGTATATGTGCCGTTACTCAGGCACGCAGTCTTTTGTATTTCAGATAGCGATTTGTTTTCCTGGGTTTATCTTATTGTATTTGTTATTATTACAACAGTGGCTATGTTTAAATGCTACATTCTAGTAATTTTTACTTCCAAGTCTTCAAAAATTGAAATTCTTTTACTGGGGTATCTTTATTAGACAAGATGGCTGTGAGATAACACTTGTTTTCGTTTTTAATATCTGGTTTCTTCATTTGTATAATGTGGTCGGTATGTATGGTGAAGTCATACAGCATTTTAACATTTCTACATTTAACATCTTTACAGTCAAATGTGTGCGATATGGTAACAAATTATGATAAAAGCAACCTGTAACCTTGCAGGTGGGTCCAATATTAGAAGTACATTTAAGTTGGCTAACCCAGTCTACTCTGACAGTCTCCGATTGACGGTGAACCCAAGTATTTAGATCAGATTTCTAAGATACTTTATTTAACTTGTCCTTTAAACTTAAAGAAAAAAAACTTTCTCAACATCTAGTGTTGCTACTCCTTCACTATTCTTGCTCATGAACAAAGATGTACAGTGCGACATTATTTGGGGGACATGCTACTCCTTTACTATTCTTGCTCATGAACAAAGATGTACAGTGCGGCATTATTTGGGGGACATGCTACTCCTTCACTATTCTTGCTCATGAACAAAGATGTACAGTGCGACATCATTTGGGGGACATGCTACTCCTTCACTATTCTTGCTCATGAACAAAGATGTACAGTGCGACATCATTTGGGGGACATGCTAAACTCGTTAAGGTCAGGCAAGTGGCAAGCAAAAGTGTTGTAATGAACAAGATATTTATTGTATTATTTATTATTTTAATTAACCAAATACAAATTTTCATAAAATATTTAATTTGCAATTATTAATTGATGAGATGGGCTGTGCATTTTGAAGATTTTTCTTTCTTTCTTTTGTTTATAATCATTTCATCCCAAGCAAGACATGACCGCCATTGGTTCGCAGGGAGTTACAAAGAGAGAAGAAACAAGGTCCAGGGGATGCCGAAGAAAAGATAAGAGATAGGTGGGAATCAAGTAGATAGAAGATAGCAATTAACGTTGCATTTAAACTTTTAGAGATTGTAGTTATCAGGGAAGCAAGTAAACGTTAGGAGCTTCCACAAATGGGAAGTGTAAGAAAATAATCTATTAGAGTAGAAGAGGAGGTTACATTTAACTATTTTGCCAATCTAGTAGCACGAGTAAATACATGTGGTCGGGGTACCAGGGGAAAAGGCTCGTCAGAGCCGTTGTCATGAAAATGCTTGTAAGAAAGACAGAGGAAAGCCACATGAGATTGGTGAGAAAGTGAGTGAATGCGAGCCTCCAAGTTAAAATCGATTATATTGCCGATGCACCTGTGGATTTTATCGAGGACCTCAAGATGAATAGCAGGAGCACCCGACCACATATGGTAATAGTATTCAATGCATGGACGAATGGTAGATTTATAAATGTTCAAAATGGATTCTGAAGAAAAAGAACTTCCTTGCCCGACACAGTAACCTAACTTTCTTAGCAGTAGATACAGCTATGAATTCGATGTAGTCATTTTATTTGAGAGAGCAAGGTCAAAGAGGCGCAGTGCGTAGCTCTCTAGCTGTTTGAAATGTTTGTAAAATAAAATTAATGTTGATATTTGCTAGAAATTTTATTTTCATGAAAAATTTTCTAGTTTTAAAATGTATAAAAAATCAGCCGATCAAAACATAGATAAAAATAATTACGGGAAAGATAAAAAAATAAATTGTAATCATGGGGAATAATTTAAAGGCTCAAAAAATTTCGTAATGAATAAATAATAATTTTATTATTTTCCATTTTTAATGATATGGACTCCTTAACATTCAGTAACCATCATCAGTTCACTGATTTTGCTAACTATTCTACTGTTTCGCCTTAATAGTATTTGTAAACGTTTTTAATGCTTTCCAAATTTCGTCCTTGCTTGACTTGTTTTTTCATTCTCATATATATTTCTTTAACTATTTTATTGGATCAATAGCTGGAGAGATTGAGTGTAATTCTCTTAATTTGCTGTCATTGAAGCCTTTTCTTGGCAAGGTGGGCAACAGTCAACTTTGCATATAAATGAGTATTGTAACACATCACTCAATAAATCCCGGGCCTAAATAATAAGACAACAATTCTTCGGCAAAATTCGACTTTATTCACCAACATAGTCTCTTTCTAGACTGATACACTGATTCCAACTCTTCTGTAACCATTCGATGACTTTTTTTTAGAACGATTTGACTTTGGCTTCAAACTACGCCTCAGTTTCCGATATTACTTCTTCACTGGAGCCAAATCTATTTCCCTGGAGCATACTTTTGAGGTTTGCAAACAGCCAGTAGTCACTGGGGGGGGGGGGGGGGACAGATTTGGAGAAAAGGGTGGATGCGGAAGAAATTCGAACTGAAATTCATGTAGTTTTGCCATCGTTGCGATCGACTTGTGTTACGAGGATGCATTTCTATATAAAAAATAATAATGAAGTCAACAAAAAAATAAAAATTTATAGTAAGGGATTCTACTGAGTCTTACTTACAAAAACGTTTTCATTCATGAAGTAGTTGTAAAACAGAGAAATTAGAAATAGGATGTTTTGAAGATTCTAGATCATTCCACTATATTCGAGAAAAATCCAGAAGATTAGAGAAACATCGAGAAATATGCTAATTAGGTGCTACCCTTAATAAAAATAGGCTTTTTTGAAGAGAGTTGTCAGTTGTAAAAAGGGAATTTCTGGCATTATCAACTCCGGGTTTGATTCGCGGATTAGTATATCCGGCCGAAAGAATCTCTATGTAAAGTTGCCGACCAACAAAAGCCCAAAAGAGAACCTCATGGAACAAATCTGGTAAATAGAGTTTTTGAATATTTTCATTGACCAAACTAAAAATTATTCTCTATATACATATATTTGTGGATTTTCAGTAATAGTACTTACATTACTTCACTAGACAATGCTTTTTTTTCCTCCCTCGTACCATTTCGCCAGTAAAATCTATTTTTTCTGTTTTGAATGCTACAATCGTATATTTGTATATATTTCATTTTGTGCTTTTCGTCAATTAAATATTTATTTGTGATTTAGCTCTGTGATTGGGTAAATCTTTTTTTTTTTTGTTACAACTTCCAACACGTAACACTTGTGATACGGTGCATTGTTTTTTTCTACTTCCTCATTTGTAGCCGTTTTTTGGCGATTTCTTCCTTCAAACGCACCAATGATGCTATATAATATTCGCTAGTGATGGTGCTTTCTTTATCAAGGTAATCGATGAGCCCAAATACATTGCGCATCCCAACATACGGAGGTCAAAACCTTGCCTGCTGATCTTTGCGTCTTTGGTCGCTTTGTACGGCTTTCACCTGCTGCTGTCCCCTCAGCTGACTGCCGATTTGACTCCGAAGTGAAGCAGTGGATCTATGTTTCATCTATTGTCACATATTTACGCAAAACCTCCTTGTTGCGTTGAAACAGTTGCAAATAACTCTGAATCATCGACGCGTTGTTGTTTTAGATCAACAGTGAGCAAATACAGCATCCATTTTGAAGACAGCTTTCTCATTGAGAAAATAGAGAATACACTGCCTTCTGATATGTTCAACTCCCCTGCTAACTTCAATTTACGATCGGCTAAAATGAGTTTGTGGATTTTTTAGTGTTTTTCAAGACAACTGCTGATTTTGGATGAACTGTGCGTTCAGCAACATTTGTGTCTGTACGACTGCGTTTAAAATCAGCATACCGCCTCTTAACTGTTGTTTCCAACGAAGTAGCGTCCGAATAACGTTTATCAAGCCATTGCTTTGCTAGAATACTATTTCTTCCCATAAAAATGCAATGCTTTATCAACATACGTTGTTTTGAAAATTTGCAACAGTAGCTTCACTTAAATAACTGTAATTTGTAAAATGATAATCTGACTGGGTCCAAATTTTGTCACGTGCCATTTGAAGGTTAGTACTTCATAAAAATCATATAGATTTTTTATTAGAGGCTCCATCTATATATCAGGCCTTGGACTTATTGAGTGATGTGTTATTGCATGAATATACTTTTTAGCCTAAAGCTTGTCAGTCAGAACATATAACACTGAATTAAATTAAATAATTTTCTTTTAGGTTTGCTCAAAGGTAGGAGTTTATTCGTTTTCATGCCTTCAGTCAATGTTCTTAATATTCTATATCATTTCTTTCTTTGTTTACATTCGCTTCTTCAAACATTTTCTTTCTGGTCAATAAAACTTTAAGCTTACTCGCACTTTTCAGTCATACCTGATACACGCTTGGACGATCATGTCTCGAAAGAGACATGACTGAGTGGGCAGAAGATTATCCCGCAGTAGGTTGCGATTGCTTTCTGCGGAAGACTAGTTAACAGCCAAGGCTATAATCTGTTGTTATTTAATCCATAACTAGAAGGAAGGGTATTTGCGCGTAAGTGAATGTAAAGAATTCAACTGGAATTCGAACTCGGCTCTCCAATTTCTCATTCCGCGCTGATATCCCCTGCACCACAACGCACATCCACACTAGCACTTTTACTTTTTCTTAAATCCTTTTTTGAGACATCCTTTAAGTCGGTTATTATTATTATTATTATTATTATTATTATTATTATTATTATTATTATTGTTGTTGTTATTGTTGTCATTTTTCATCATATTTCGATTTCTGCTATAGTCGCACTACCTACCAAGTCTGCGGAAAGACCTAAGGCAGGTCGTGGTGTGTTGTTATGGCTCCATTTCATGTTTTTTCTATCTCCCCTATCATCCCTAGCATTACATAGCCAAAGTTCTCCTTAGTGTGTGGGCTGTACTTAACAAGACAATTTTTTGTATATCTCTTAAGCTGGGGTTTCCTGTGATTCTTTCAATGTGTTGTTTTGTTCCATTTTTTATCATTCCAAGTGCACCTACTATCACTGGCACGACTCTTGTTTTCAATTTCCACATTTTTTCTATTTCAATTTCCAGGTCTTTATATTTTGGCAGTTTTTCGAATTCCTTGGTTGCTATGTTACAATCCGCTGGACAAGCCATATCAATTAATAGGCAAGTTTTTTTTTCTGGTTTTTAACAATAATGTTCGGCCTATTTGCTTCAATTTTTCTGTCTGTGTAGATGGTGTAATCCCATTGAATGGTGACATCTTCTATTTCTGTATCCGGTGCTGGGTGATGTTTATACCAGTGTTTGTTTACAGATTATTATTATTATTATGTCATTTTTCATCATATTTCGATTTCTGCTTTGGTCTCACTACCAACCAAGTCTGCGGGGAGACCTAAGGCAGGTAGTGGCGTGTTGTTATGGCTCCATTTCATGTTTTTCTATCTTCCCTATCATCTCCAGCATTACATAGATAAAGTTTTCCTTAGTGTGTGGGCTGTACTTAATAAGACAATTTTTTGTATATCTCTTAAACTGGGGTTTCCAGGGATTCTTTCAATGTGTTGTTTTGTTCCATTTTTTATCATTCCAAGTGCACCTACTATCACTGGCACAACTCTTGTTTTCAATTTCCACATTTTTTCTATTTCAATTTCCAGGTCTTTATATTTTGACAGTTTTTCAAATTCCTTGATTGCTATGTTACAATTCGCTGGACAAGCCATATCAATTAATAGACAAGTTTTCTCCTTCTGGTTTTTAACAATAATGTCTGGCCTGTTTGCTTCAATTTTTCTGTCTGTGTAGATGGTGTAATCCCATAGAATGGTTACATCTTCTATATCTGTAACCGGTGCTGGGTGATGTTCATACCAGTGTTTGCCTACAGCTTTTCCATAATGTTTGCATATTGCCCAATGTAAATATTGCCTAACTCTATCGTGGCGATTTTTATATTCATTTGGGGCAAGCACAGAACAGCCTGAGATTAGGTGGTCTATTGTTTCTTGGTGTTTATCACAAAACCTGCATTTTGGATCCATATTATTATGCATAATATTTGCCTGAAAGTTTCTCGTGAAAAGACTTTGGTCTTGTGCTGCAAGAATAAAGCCTTCAGTTTCAGACTTTAATCCAGATGCACGTAACCATCGATGAGTATTAACTTTGTCAACATTGGATTTATTAGCACGTACTGGATATTGGCCATGCAGAGGTTTGTCTTGCCAGCGCTGTTTCATCTGTTCAAGAGCTTTATCTTTGGCTTTCATTTTCATATTTTTTGCCGCAATAGTTGGTTCTTGGCTTCTGTTTTGCTTTTCTACAGAATCTACTAACTGTAAATCTTGTTTGTATTTACTGCCTTCTTTTATTATTGAATATTTTTTCTTTCTTTCTTCATGTTGCCTTACTAATTGTAACATCCAATCCTTTGTTGTTTCTATGTATGTTAGTAAGCCAATAGTTGTTGTCTTGTATGACAATTCCAGCTGAATAAGACCTCTTCCACCTTCTTTACGGGGTATGTATAGACAATCTACATCAGCCTTTGGATGATGCATCTTATGCTTAGAAAGAAGCTTTCTTGTTTTAGCATCCATTCGCCTGATGTCGTTTAGAGTCCAGTTTAAGATGTTAAAGCTATATTGGACAACTGGGATTGCAAGGCTATTAATGGCCATGACTCTGTTCTGTGAATTTAATTCAGTTTTTAATATCATTCGTAGCCTTCTATAGTACTCTTTACGCACTATTTCTTTCATTTTTTTATGGTGAATGTTTTCACTCTCATTTACACCTAGGTATTTATAAGCTTCTTCTGGTTTCAATTCTTTTATTGTTACAGCAGGGTCTAGGCTAATTGAGGATGTTTCTTGTATTGATCCACGTAAAACTGTAGCTTTAGCACATTTATTCAAATTAAATTTCATTCCAATGTCTTCGCTGAAGCATTTTACAGTTTGCAGAAGACCTTCCAGCTCATTTTTCATTCTTAGCATATAACTTCAAGTCATCCATGTAAAATAGATGGCTTATTTTCTTTTGTCCTATTTTATAACCACATTCTGTCTTATTAAGTTGACTGGTTAGTGCTATTAATGATATGCAGAATAGTAAGGGAGATAAAGAATCACCTTGAAATATACCTCTTTTGATGTTTATTTCATCAGACTTATAGGTTCCATTTATATGATTGAGGTAAAGGGTTGTTTTCCATATAGACATGCACTGTTTGATGAAATTGATGATGACGGGTGATATCTTGTATATATTTAAAGTCTTTAAAATCCAGTCATGTGGCACACTATCGAATGCCTTTCGATAGTCTATCCAGGCTGTACTAAGATTTTTCTTTGTACTGTAGCAGTTTTCCAGGATCATTTTGTTAATCAGCAATTGGTCTTTACAACCATAACAGCCACGTTTGCACCCTTTTTGTTCAAGCGGTAACATGTCATTTCTTTCTAAGAATAAATATGTCTGCTTTGTTAAAATAGATGTTAATAGTTTATATGTTGTTGGAAGACATGTAATTGGTCTGTAGTTTTTCGGATTTTTTGTGTCACCATTCTTGGGTAGAAGAAATGTAATTCCTTTTGTCAACCATGCAGGAATTTTAGTGGGGTCGTCAACCATTTCTTGAAGTTCTTTGGCTAGTTTTTTATGTGATGCGCTTAAATAATATAGCCAAAAGTTAGGAATTTTATCTATGCCTGGGAATTTCCAATTGTGTGTTTTTTTTAGTGCATATTTAACATCATCTTCTGTAATTCCAGACCATGTCTGTTCGGGTTTATTTTTCATTCGTTCTGTCTCTTGCGTAATCCAATGTACTTCCTTGCTAAGTTCTTTAGGGCAAGCCCATATCTTTTCCCAGAACTATGTGACTTCTTCCATTCTGGGGGGTGCTGTCACTTCAATTCTTTTTTTACCTATTTCCCTGTAAAATCTCTTTGTATTATTATTATTATTATTATTATTATTATTATTATTATTATTATTATTAAACCAATATTTTCAATTTATTTTTTGTTTTTCTATATTCAAAAGGTTTTGCACATTCACTTTACTACTTTAAAATAGTTTTATTATTGTTTGATGTTATATATCTCTCATGACACGTGACAATCTTGATACATCTCAAATTATAAAATAGATATTAATAACTATTCTATTATATATATTTATTTACAATATGATCAACAATTCTCAAACTGCTTAAGAACATTTCACACCAAGTTAATTATTGAAAACATTTCTAATTAAAAAAAGAGATGTTATAAACTGAAATTCGCATCATATAGAATTTCATAATTATGAGGTGGCATCTCAGTGAACTTAATTCGTTCCAAGAAATCATTCGAAAACTGATCTGTTCGAAAACCGAAATAATTTTGACCATAAAATTTAATGTAAAATGAATTAATTTATTCCAGATTGATACTTATTTAAACCTACATACGCCCCTATATCACAGTTTTCATGCCTAAATCCATTAAACATAAAGACAAAAATTGTACAAAAAGAAAATACTGTATAGTAATTTAACTGTTTTTAGACATTATCTGATGACACACGGTGATGGTAGAGAGAGAGAGAGAGAGAGAGAGAGAGAGAGAGAGAGAGAGAGAGAGATTTTCTTTTGGAAAGGGAGTCACCTTCCATAATGATACTAGGGGGTACTCTTTGTTTCTTGGCCTCATCACTCGATTGTCTCACTAAAACCTATCCAATGAAAAGTTTTTTGTCTTCGTTTTAAAATATTTCTGAAGTGAGACATAACGTTATCATTGAAACGGTTTATAGTGCAATTTGCAAAAATTTATCCAGGATATTTTTCCACAAAACCTTTCACCTCAGCCCATCTAGCATATATATCTTTGATCACAGAACTAGCCACATCCTTCCTTCCTTCCTTCCTTCCTTCCTTCCTTCCTTCCTTCCTTCTCTTAGAAAGAAATGGCCTCCCTCATTTTTGTTGTTGT
The DNA here is from genome assembly GCA_037127315.1 of Ascarosepion bandense. Lineage (NCBI taxonomy): Eukaryota > Metazoa > Mollusca > Cephalopoda > Sepiida > Sepiidae > Ascarosepion > Ascarosepion bandense. The sequence goes on along the minus strand of JBBBDQ010000960.1, from coordinate 213,305 downwards.
TCCTTCTGATGCAGCTCCAGTTCTCCTGTTGTGTGTTCATTATTGTGGTCTTACACCGCCACATTAGCCTTGTCATCGTCTGAGCCCCCTTTTTGCCCAGTTTTATTATATCCTCAAAAACAACATATCTAGGATCAAATCACTCAAAGCTGCTTTCTGGCACACATTCTATTTCTTGCAAGGCATTATCGATATGAGTTACAAATTGAAGGATATTGAGGGAATTTTTCTAGAACTCTGGAAAAGTTAGTTCGGTATCACAGGTTACTTCAAAACAACTTTTAAATAATTTTTTTATCGTAGTTTTTTCTTAAAAGGACCTGCTGGTCCACGAACTGAGGCAGAGGTGTCGTGTTGGGGACAGGCACCTCTCTGGATAAAATCAAAACTCTCCACCAATCCAGTATTCAAACCTGGAGGATGAGCAGAGGCATTATCCATCACAAGAAGGTACTTCTTTGACAAATTATTTTCTAGGAGATATTTTTTCAAGTGCGGCTAAAGTGTTCGTAAATCCACGCAATAAAAAATTGTCTAGTTACCCAAGCTTTACTATTGACCCTCCACATAACACCCAATTTAATTTTTATCACACGATTTTTCTTGCATACTCTTGGATTTTCTGAGTGATACACGAACAATGGTTTGATTTTTAAGCCTCTACTTGTACTGCCACATAGCAGAAGCTGCCTTTCATTGGCCTGTACCCCGGTAATGGCTCTTCCTCTTTAGTGATGTCGGTTTGTTTGGCATTTTCTTCCAGAATAGGTCTGTTTCGCTGCATCTAAACACATGTTGGCGAAAACGTTCAGCTTTTATATAGCTACTAAATAATTTTTGTGATGCAGTGAATATTAGCTCGGAACGAGAACTCGGAGAGCCGAGTTCGAATTCCTGCAAATAGCCTTGAAAAATCTATTAGTCCGTCTCTTCCACCTCCAGCTATAGGTTAAATAGCAGGACAGAGTGAGTTCTACAGCCTTGGTAGGCAATCAGTCTACCACAGAAAGCAATGGCAACCTACTGCGGGATAATCTGCTGCCCAGTCAGTCATGTCTCGAAAGAAACATAATCTCCCAAGCATGTATCACGTATGCCACCTAACTGACTGACAATTTTTGGTGTGAAATTCCAGCTTCCCTAACAACACCATGTACGTCAGTTCTGTTTTTAAACTTCTTTATTTTATTTTTTTACTTTACTGACATTGAACTTTTCACTAGTGGCTCTCGTGGTCGAGTTTTTCTTTATTATGTCCTGATTTAATTGCTTCGTCTTTTCCCAAATTATTGATTTTGAAATGCTAGTGCCAGCTGATTTTTTTCTTGTTGATCCAAATCCGTGATCATTTTTTCACGTCTCCAAAAGTATGTCATCTTTGTTTACTTTCACTCTTTTTGCAACATCTTCTGCTTTGATCAAGTCTTTGTTCTTTAGCATCATTGATTTTTTACATCAAAAAAGTACCGTTAAAGACCTGTATTCCACTTGCGTTTTTTGCTTTTTCACTTCAATTGTGGCTCTCACATTTTTCCTTAGGTTTGCTTTCATCACTAACTTTCTTCGGGTCCATTAGGATATATATATATATATATATATATATATATATATATATATATATATATATATACTAGTCAAATAATATGTACAAATGTGACAAAATGCACACTGATAGGGTGGACGGGTAGAGCGTCAACGGAAGCCAACGAGTAGCTGATGCATGCGCGTGTTCGAGACTTTCGAGTTTGAGTCGTGTTTACTGACGTTGTTTACTAGAAAGATTCGTTCGAGAATCGAGGTTCCGTTTTATCTTGAAAAATGTGACAGTATTGATTGGTTAATATTAATTTTACAAAGAAGACAACTTTGATTTGCATAATGAAATTGGACATAATGATATTTTTTGAAGTGAGAAACGAACCATTGAATATTTTCTGGCAAGAAAGAGAGCATAATTTTGAGGGCTAGAGAAAGTAAGATTCAAGCACAATGTTTAGCCACACCCTTTTCTAAATTTATTCTTTGTGAATATAAATTTCTACTCTCAAAAGAACTGTTAATTTAAACGCTTCTCTGTGTTGCATTCTCTGATGTCTAAGCAGGAAATTAGTTTACAAATGAACAGGAGCCACGGTCTGGTGGAAAGTGTTTTTCTTTTTGTTTTATCTAATACGTCGTTTTAAATAATATTTCCCTCAAGAAATGACATACATCAAAAACAAGCAGGTGGTCTGCATTTAGAGATACGACTACATTTTTATTCTTTTTACGTTTTACATTATTTCTCTTATCGTTCAGTGTTTTTAATATGGTTCCATTATTTTCTCTTTACCGTTTTTATACGAATTTGTTATACCCTCCTTTTCTTTTTTTTATGCCTCATCCCTTTATGATGTAGACGGTCATGGCCCACCAACTCTCCTTGTTATTCTTTTAATATATGTTGTCCTGTTATTTATCCCAAACCCTGCTCTGCCATCCATCTGTTTAAGCCCATCAAGTATATCACGCGCTATTTACCCCTGTCTCTCTTACGCTCTATCTGCCCTGTGAGTATATGATTCTCCAAGCCTTTCTTCTTCATTATGTGTCCCAGAAACTTCAACTGTCTCTTCCCGATATTAAGTATCAGTTTCCTTTTCGTTTCCATCCTCTCCAAAACCTCGTCTTTGCTAACATGTTCGATCCATGGCATCCTCAACATCCTTCTGTAGAACTACATTTCTGTTACTTCGAGTCTTTCTTTCATCTTTGAGGAAATTATCACTATTAACATAAAAAGATATACACAAGAGAAATCCCCAACATGTATTGATGAAGAGCGAAATAGTACAAGATCTTCTCAAAGCATTCACACACACACACACATACACACACACACACACACACACACACACACACACACACACACACACGCATACACTGACACGGTATTTACCTGAGCCTCCCCACAAAAGCACAAGGACGATGTTTCCGTGGGGCACTCCGAGCGGGTACACGCGGGCAGAAATTCCCCGTAGTCACCGCATACGCAGGGTTCGGGTTTTTGTCTGCTTTACCCTAAACGAGACTCAGTCCTTCGTCATAGCCTCGTCTGCGTTCCTCTCCACCTGAAGGCAACAATAGAGTTTTGGTGAAACTCTTTCTCTCTCTCTCTCTCTCTCTGTCTCTCTCTCTCTCACGCGCACACACACACACACATTTGCATGAACAAAATACAATTATTTACGCATAAATGCGGTGCATATTGACTAATGGACATATGAATGTGCTGACAAATATTAAAGCATAAATATCTTATATATGAATACAGAAATACATTTGAACTAAATGTCAGCAAATATGAAGTCTGGAATTTATGGTCATGAGAAATATATTAAGTGAGACATCTAGAAATCTAAGGACTTGCATTTATCAACACAGAAGAGACCCCCATTGGAATAAACCATTAAATTCTTCTGTGCCCCCCACCCAAAAAAAAAGTTGGTCATAATTTCAATTTTAAAAATCTACCTTAGTAAAAATGAACACAAGTTATTGGGCTGAATATACCCAGAAAGAATATTAATAAATCAACATACAATTAATACCCGCCAGCTACATATATTTATATTCATAAAACATATAAAGAATGCAAAATCCATACGTTTACAAATAATAGAGTCGAAGATTACACATTTCATTTCCAACAGTCAGTCCGTTAATTGCCATACGCGATATATGCTTGGGCGATCATTTCTCTTTCAAGACATGACTGACTGTGCAGGAGATTTTCTTGCAGTAGGTTACTATTATTTTCTGCGGTAGACTGGTTTCTAACCAAGTTAACAGAACCCAATTTGTCCTGATAGCTGGAGGAAGAAAAGATGGATTCATATCTTTTCCAAGTGTATTTGTGCGTAAGTGAATGCAACGAATTCGACTGGAATTCGAACTCGGCTCTCCGATTTCTCGTTCCGAGCCGATATCCACTGCACCACATCGCACATAAGTTTAATTCACACCTAAACTAATCTCATAATCATCACCCTCAGAGTTTTTTCAACTTGGAGACATACCGAAAAAGTGTCTGATTTCCTATATTCAACAACTTTTAAATATCTCTTATCAGTCCTCTTCAAACCATTATATCTTTTGCTAGCTCACGCAAGTGCTACAGTTCTTTAAAGGTCTTCGTTTTTTTTTCTGTTTTTTTTTTCTTTCTTTTTTTACAGAGAATGGTGGGATTTTGTTGATAGTTCTCTTAATGTCATTGTTATACTATGATTGTTCGTCTAATGACTATGAGTGTTAATCTTCCATTTGTTATAGATGACAGTACTATTTCAATGATATTTACTGTCTGTTTTGATAGATATTAAATTGTGCTGTCTAACTCTGATATTAATGTAAGTCCTTTTTTTATTTTCGTTTATCGGACACAAAATATATATCAATCAATATTGTAACGTTCTGAGTCAATAATTCAAACTCTTCTCTTCTTGTTTTTTTTTTCACTAGTCCTCTAACATTATCATGTTAATATTTTTTTTACATGCAAGTAAAAGCATTTAGAAAAATTTTAAATAAGTTAGCAACGACTGACAAGCGACGAATCAATCTAACAATACAAAAAAGAAGCAAAAGACAACTGAGTCAAGAAATTAAACAAACACAGAGACGCCATGTGATATACACATGACATTCCACACAACCAACAGAAAATAAACAGAATTTTAAATTGGTACAGACATAACATAAACGCCAATATACACATGACGTCTACACAGCCAATAAAAATACAAAGCAGCATAAAATTCAAAAAATGATATATAAGTTCGAATCATTTCAAGCCCAAACTTTCCGAGGAAGATTAATAGCGAATCATGTCAAATTTATAACGATTGCCTAGTGGTTCTTGATTAAGTCATATACACACTTATAAACTCTCACAAACACACGAAATAAATCGACACTTTCGCATAAACACATTCACACACAAATGCATGAAACTGCGACTATTAAAAAATCTCATTGGCACAAAAAGGTAGTTTCTAAAAAACGCAAATTTTGAATTGTTTGCGAAAAGAACATTGGAATGGGAAAATTCTTTTGAAACATTGAAGAACAGTAAGCAGAAAGGAGAGACATTTTCTGACTTTTCAGCGTTCAGGTTATCCACTCATTCCATTTTTACGCCAAAGTAAATACCTTGTAATTGTTTTTACAGGAATTTCGAATTAAACTAAATAAAAAAGAGAAGAAAGAAACGAAAAAAGGAAAGCAAAGAAAAACTACAGTGCAAGTAAAAGATAAAATGAATTTAGTTTAAAAAAAATTAAAACTAAATCTTGTAAACACAGAAACGGGTTTTGCTAACAAACAACGCTTGATAGAGACCTGAGAACGGAGCGGCCGACAATTCATATGGAGTTAAGTTATTGGAAGTAGAAGTAATAAATGCAAACTCTACACTACGAATGCCAAGTAATAATTGTTGAATTTTGGACATGATCTATTATAAATCATATAAATCAGTTATATTCTACTTGACGCCTTATTTCAGGCTTTCACAGAATTTCAAGAGGAACTCGGGTTAACCTTTTTATCTCACCTAAAAACTGTTCGACTGTTTTCTTTTTTTCCATGATGTAGATTTGATTCGGTATGCAATTCTTTGTCACTGTGTCTACAACGTTTAATTTCCAGAGAACATTCCTATAGGTGAAGTGTTCTCTTGATGTTCAAATTGGTAATCAGTACTGGCTTATGATAATCACTTGATGAAGGTGAGAAAGTTGACCAACCGAAAGGTTGTATTCAAAACCAAAAAGATTAAATTATTTTTAAATAACTTGTTGCGGAGTTAAGATAATCAAATTAAATTTATATTTATCAGAAGGAATTTTTGTGTTGGCTGCGTGAAAATAACCCCACAAGCATTTAATTTTTGTTTGTAAGGTGCAAGGACATCGATTGAATAAACAAGCATAAATCAAAAAGATTCTTTTAACAATAACAAAGATTTTAAATACAGATATACATGAAACATTGAACAAATAGTTTTGGAACAATTTTGTTTTATATTGCAATGTCAAAATTGGTTCATTAAATAAAACAAGTTTGCTTGTCTGAAGAAAATGCTGAATAATGAATGTGAATTATAAAGTTCTGAATTGAGAAATTTAGTCATCAAATGAATTTTCGTTGTGTAGATTTGTTGTTGGCATCAGTCAGTTAGTTAAGTGCCATACGTGATACACGCTTGGGCGATCATGTCTCGAAAGGAACATGACTGACTGGGCAGAAGATTATCCCGCAGTAGGTTGCTATTGCTTTCTGCAGTAAACTGGTTGCAAGCCAAGTCTATAGAACCTAATATGTCCTGTTATTTAACCCATAACTGGAGGGAGTAGACGGATTAATACTTTTCCCAAGGGTATTTGTGCATAAGGAATTCAACTGAAATTCGAACTCGGCTCCCCGATTTCTCGTTCCGAGTCGATATTCACTGCACCACAACGTACACAATAATTCAATAATATTCAATTGTCTTTCAACAAATCTTGTAAACGAGAGATTTAAATATTTATCTAATCTTAGTTGTAACTAAAATATAATATTCCCCTTTATTTTGTTCTTTATAAGCAGAAAGGTCTTGAGTGTTGTTTCATGCAAAGTTGATTTCAATTGTGTTAGATGTTGATGTATGAAATTATATTTGTTAGAATAATATTCATGTGCAGGTCTGTGTTGAAACTTCAAATGTTGAATTTTGTTGAGATGAACGTTTGCGTCAGTGTTAAAAATTATCTTTACCTTTTAAACTTTCGTGTTGAGGTTTAGTGGTGATTGTTTGAGAAAAGTTTATTCTTGAAGTTTCGGATTGTTCAGGAAAGGTTCATGAAGCCTGCGTCTTCCAAGTTCCTCACTTTATTTATACACTTTTTTATCACATGATAAGCCCCACAGAATTTGGCGCAGTTTGAGACCTAAACATGCGTGCGTAGGCGTTTTTTAAATATTTAGATATATTAGCCAATCAACTCTGATTATATTCAAATTAAACCTTGGATCCTCTTTTGTGTTTAGTTTGTTCAAAATCTTTAGAAACGTGCGACGATTAAATTTGCTAAGGTGCGAGGTAAGAATTATCACATTTGATATTCATAAACCAAAATTCATACTTGCCAAAATATAATAGTAATTTTTTATTTGTCTGAGAGTAGGTCCTAAAAATCACTAATACTACTCATAATAATAGTAACAATTAATCTCACTTGGCATTCTAAATTACTATCAATGTTTTATCTAATTATATCAGTCAATCTTATTCATGTCCATTATTCTGGCATTAAGTTTAGATAAATTTGGAGACGATTGTGTTACGTTCGCTCCTTTCATTATTGTTTCTTTTCCTTTTTCAGCAACATCCTTTTCAACTCAAAATTCAGAGAGAGACAGAGAGAGACAGAGAGAGAGAGACGGACAGACAGAAACACACAAACACTTTCATTAACAAACAATAAGCATTGTACCTTTGTTTTTTCTACACATTCCATTTCCTAATTCAGCTTTAATACTGCAAAGAAAGTTTTACTTAAATTCCTTACTCATTTAACATTTTTTCTTCCAAAAATTTAATTCCAAATTTATTTTTTTCTTCTTAATCAATTTCGTCTATGTTCGCATTACAGTTTCAACTTTCTGCTCAGCTACTCAACAACATACAATCACCGGGTTGTTCCAATCAATGGCTTTCGACAGCTGCCTCTGTCCGAAACTGTTTCCTTTAATCGGTAAACCCGTTCACCAGTCATTTCTACCAGCGTCTACTACTTTTACTTTGTTATCTATCTATCTATCTATCTATCTATCTATCTATCTATCTATCTATCTATCTATCCCAGTTTTATACCTGTCTGAATATTTCCATTTCTTCCTATTTTTTCTACTTGTGTATGTATTTACTCTTTCTAGATATTATTTCATTGTCTTATTCTATTTTCTACTTCAGCACCGTTTTCCTTTCTAATTTTTCCATTTCAAATTTTACATCGATTACCTTCTCTTCTTTTCTCTCTAACTCTCTCGTTCGCCTACTTTCATCTGCAAGCTTTCTTTTTCTTTTCACTTCAATGTTTTCTTTTGTTTTTAACATGCTCTTCGTTTTCCCTTCCTTTCTATCTCCTTCCTTCCTTCCTTCCTTCCTTCCTTCCTTCCTTCCTTCCTTCCTATCATTGTTGTTTTAAATGGACTTCTTCCAACGAGAACAACCCGACCTCTTCGGAATTAACAAGCGGGCCAACCGAAATAATTCAGACATCCTGCCTTTATTAACGCCGGATAAACCCAGCCAGGTACTTCCGGTCAGTAGAGATTTGGTAAATATTTATACCTTTAGGGTTGTTCAGATGATTTTACAAGCACACAAATGTAGATTATGTATATATAATCTTATATATGCTTATGCTCTGTAAGAAAACTGGACCTGTTATTGGTGGTATATATCGGAAATATTATATTGATTATAAAATAGCTAGAAAATGTCACTAATTGTCAATACAAGTAGAGTGAATAGATATCGAATGACGTGACAGCAGTAATATTTTCTTTAAGTTCGCAAATAATTTCGACAAATCTCTTAATATATTCGTAACGGCGAGATTAATTTACTTATATATATATATATATATATATATATATATATATATATATAGTGGAACTTGTTGTATGCGACCGCCCATACTGCAATCAAAAGCTGGTCGCACACGGCAGGTGGTCGCTCACTAAAGACTTGTTACCTATCCTCCTTACGGTAGTATATTTCACTCTCCAGAACGTACATATTTTAGTATTTTACCATGTAATCTGGTAATGAATAAATGAGAACATAAGATGGTCTAACTTTGAAAAAATTTATTCAGCATAATTATTTTTTAACATTAAAAACGTATTTACAACGGTTAACAAAATGAATAAAAATTATTTATTCACACTGGTGTAAACTTAAAAAAATCAGTTATTGCAGTCGGGGTGGTGTTTTTTGTAATGTGACCACTTCGATTCTAATTGATGTTGGCACTTATTTATTTGGTCCATCATTTCTTGGTCTTCATGAACCAAAGCTTTCAATTTTTTCTTAGAAGTGAGTGATAGTAAAAGAGAATCTGCGATAATATATGGAAAAATAAACAAACATACAAAACAAAAAATGACAACGATCAGGGTAGAGAGAGAGAGAGAGAGAGAGAGTAAAATGATTGAGAAAAAATAAAGATAATGAAAGAGATAAACATTGAAAATTTAAATTTCACATAGATGTGATTTTTCCCCTACGCCCGAATTTTTTCAAGTTGGTACAAAACACGACAAGTCTCTTGAACTTGTCAAATGTAATAAGTACATGTTAATACAAGATAGCCGCCGTTTGACCACCACTATTTCAACAAATAATAAAAATTGGACACTTCACTACAATAACAAAACAACGAGAAAGTGTTTCAGGCTTAGATTAAAGGAAAATGAAATAGATTATTAACTTAAATTCTCCTAATTTAGAAGTTAGGACTGTACTGTCAAAATGAATTTTTGTTAAAGTGGCCACTTAAGCAGAGATTTTTATTTTTTCATGCTGGTCGGTGGTCGCGTTTTGGAAAAGGTCGCTCACAGGGGGTCAATTAACATTAGCAAATCGTCCGTGCATAGAAAAACGGTCTTTAATAGCAGGTGGTCGCTGACGAATGGTCGCATACACCATGTTCCACTATATATATATATATATATATATATATATATATATATATACCCACCAAGTAAATTGATCTCGCGTTTACGAATATATAATATATATATATATATATATATATATCATTTGTCATTGTGCGATTGTTTACTTTATTTTGCTTGTATTTTAACTTTTTTCTTTCTTTTTTTTTTTTTTTTTGGACACACATTTTCTTCACAGAATTCCTCAAAAATACTAAATCCGGTACAGTTATATATATAATGATATATAAATATATGTGCGTTGGGGTAGAGTGGATATTGAGGAGCCGAGTTCGAAATCCAGTTGAATTCGTTGCATTTACTTACGCGCAAATACCCCTGGGAAAGGTATTGATCCGTCTCTTCCCTCTAGTTATGGGTTAAATAACAGTATAGGCTGGGTTCTATAGCCTTATAATAGTAATGGCAACCTACTGCAGGATAATTTTCTGCCTAGTCAGTTATATCTCTTTCGAAACATGATTACCCAAGCGTGTATCACGTGTGGCACTTAACTGACTGACATTTCTGCCTTAATTTTTCTTATATATATATATATATATATATATATATATATATTTTAATCATCTCACTCCAAGCAAGGCATTCCACTGCTACTATTGCGCATGGGGCTACATAGAGGAAGGTAAAGAGAAGGAGTGGTGAGACATAGGGAATGTCAGGAGGAATGAGAGCAGGTTAGTGTGTTAGGAGGTGTCTATTGACCTTACATTTAAACTCCTGGAGATTGCATCCGTCGGGGAAGCAATCGTGTGGAAGGGAATTCCACAGTCGGGAAGTGCGAGGAAAGAAACTGTTGGAGTAGAAGTTGCGGTTGCATTTTATCGGTTTCACTGTAAAAGGGTGGGATCTACTTGCTAATCTAGTATCTCGTGCAAATTCGTATTTAGGGGGTACCAGTGATCTAAGTTCATCGGAGCAGAAGCCGTGGAAGTATTTATAGAAGAGACACAGGGAAGCCACGTCGCGCTGGTGAGAGAGAGACTGCAGGCGGTCTGCCAAGTCGGTATCTATCACATTACAGACCCTCCTCTGAACCTTATCGAGAAGCCCGTGGAGAATAGCAGGGGCACCCGACCAGATATGGCAGCAGTATTCAATGCACGGGCGGATGGTAGATTTATATATGTACAGGATAGATTTAGACGGAAAAAACTTCCGGGCCCTACACAGAGAACCGACTTTCATAGCAGCGGATTTAGCAATGGATTCGATATAGTCATTCCATTTGAGGTCCGCTGAAAGTGTGAGACCAAGGAGGCGTAGTGTTTCACTCTCTGGGAGGCAAGCCTGGTCCATGCTAATGGAAGGTAGGTGAGATTGTCGATGATGGTTAATTGAGAGTAGCTTCGTTTTAGAAGCATTAAAATTTACTAGCCATTTCTTACCCCAGTCCAATATGGATTGAAGGTCTTTTTCAATCTCGGCTGCGAGGTTAGCTTTGACGCCTACACCAGATTTTTGTAGGAGGCGAGAGTAAATTGTGGTGTCATCGGCGTACAAACCTACTTGGGTTCTTATGGAATCAGGGAGATCATTAATGTATATCAGGAAGAGTGTAGGACCTAAGATGGAGCCTTGGGGGACACCTGCGTTTGTATGGTAGTTCTGGGAGGCATGTCCGTTTAATACCACCTTCATTGTGCGGTTAGAGAGGAATGACTGGATTAGTTGAAACAAATGTCCAGTTATACCATAGCTCCGCAGTTTACATAGAAGGCCAGCATGCCAAACTCTGTCGAACGTCTTAGATATATCCAATGCAACGGTTCGGGCTTCGCCATTCCTGTCGAGTGCCTGGTATATGTACTTGGTGATGGTCGTTAGCATATCAGCAGTAGACCTGGTGAAGCGGAAACCACATTGCTTGTCCGAGAGGAGCCTGTGTGCTGTGAGATGCTGAACCACCTCGGTGTTGATAATGGCTTCGAACACTTTGCCAAAGATCGGAAGAAGGCTGATAGGGCGGTAATTTGCAGGGTCAGAGGGTTTTCCAGTGTTTTTAAATATAGGAACTACAGAGGAAGATTTCCAACAGGCAGGAAAACAGGAAGCAGATAGGCAGAGGTTGTAGAGCTTAGAAAGGACAGAGGAGAGTTCAGGGGCACATTTCTTTAAGACTATGGTTGGGATTCCGTCACCACCGCTCGCTTTGTGAGGGTCAAGTTTTAAGATTATCTTAGAGACAAGCGAAGGTGTAATGTGGACATCATTCAGTTGTGCCTTGGTTCTAGGTGATATATAATATATATATAATAAAATATAAATAAAATATTTATATATAATAAAAGTGTGAGAGGCCATGAACGTTTTGTTTAAAGTGTATATTTATTGTTGTTGTTATTATACATGCTATGATACTTTAAGTGTCCATAATGGTATTTGTGACGCTACACGTGTTTCGAGTGTAAGATTGGCTCTCTTCAGGCGAATAAATTTGTGGCTTTACGTATCGAGTTCCTTTTGTTTTCAGACAGGTACATCCCAACTTCTTCTATTTTACCCAGAAAAGAGAACAGAGTTTTCATTTGTTTTGTTTTTTTTAAGCTCCAGGTGCCACATGCGTTACCTGGATAACTTTTGTATCAAGTTTACACTCGGCAATGGCAGAAGCGGCCATTGTTGCTGCCAGGAAAAAAAACAAAAAACATAGACTATTTAATTAAAAACAGAATATCTACTCAAATACGAGTATCGATTAAAAATAGGTACCTCCACTCATTTTTCATACCTAACTTTTAAATTGAATTTTTAAAAATAAAAAGTCTTCTTGAGACTTTTATTTTAGTTTTAATTGAAAGCAAAATGAATACATTTACTATTTCTAGTTGTTGCACTTGTTTTTGTCTTTTTCAAGTTTTCTTCGGTTCGTGGCATCTTCCACGGAAACTCCAAGAATGGCTTTGTTCAAAAATTTCGCAAAGAATTCAGAATATGCGCAAGCAAAAAAGTTAATTGCACAAAAACGATTTACTATAAGGTTGTATGAAAAACTGACCCCCCAACCAAATTAAATATTGAAATTTTTACAATTTTTTTTGTCACTCGGAAAGTTTAAGGTTTAATCAATAAGATTGCACTGAAAAGAAGTCCAAAAAAATTGATAATCAAACAATTTACATGTTGTGGTAATGTCGTACCGGCGAGTGGTCCTAAAATGGAGGATCGATTTACTATAACGTTATATGGAAAACTGAGCACCCCATAAAATTATTTAAATTTTGAAATTTTTACAAAAATTTTTTGTCAATCTAAAAGTTTAGGGTGTAATCGATAAGACTGTACTGAAAAAAGTAAAAAAAAAAATATGAAAAACAACAAATTTAACGGTGGTGGTAGTCTACTTCAGGTCCGCCAAATACTCTTGTGTATTGCAAACAGAAATGATATTGATTGGAGTCTATAATTTTTTTTAACTTTTCAATTTTTAGGGCATTTTTTGATTGATTGACACATTTGTAAACAAAAGTTAATTCTGGGTTTTAAAGATCTTGCAAAAATAAAATATACATCTGTGACATATTATTTTAAGGAAATTAGCAAATTTAATGTTAACTTAATCTGATTTACACAAGTATTACTTATTTATCGCATGAAATTTAGAATAAAACTATTTCTTAAACACAGAGTTCAAATTTCTAATCTTTCCACCGTATGTGTTGACAGATTTGACAGATGCGAGATAAGATAAAAGTGTATGGCGATCACAAGTGACATAATTGTGCAAATTTTTTCCGATAAGAGGAAGAAACTCTGAAACACATGACCTTTTAATTTACATATAGAAATTACCATTCAAAAAACTTCAAAGACACAAAAACAAAAACATTAAAAATTATTTTTAAAATAGGGAAGCAGAACGATTTGTATTAAACTTTTTAATTTTACATTAGTAAATATAATCTTCACTTAATGATTTTATCAACTAACCCCAACAAATATTTTAAGTATTTTAAAAATATTTTTGAAACTTTATAAAATATTATAATTAAAAAAAATGAAAACAATTATTTTAAAATTTCATTATTAACTAAAAAAAAATTCTTTAGACTATAATGTCCTTAATTTATATTATTTATTCAAGCAATTAAAAACTTATAAAATTAAATGTCATAGTTATATTGTATTTTTTATTTTAATATTGAAAGTATATTTTCGAAAACATAAAAAAATAGATGATTTGCAGTGAGTCTTGCGTTTAACTAATAAAACCAATTTTCGCAACAAGTTTGATTAACAGATGTAAAAACATATTTTACGAATATTTTTAAAATAATAATTTCAAAAATAATTTCATTCAATTGTGAATAAGTCCTAAAAGGTTCATTAAAATTCGACAATTATTTGATTTTTGCAAGAATTTTCAAATTAATGTGTTTGTCACGGAAAAAAATGAGTCATGTAAACTCTCGTAACGATTTGGTTATCCGCTAATTAAAATCAAAACTTGATTTTTACCAAAATTTCGAACGTGTTAAAAAAGATTAAATTTTTTTTTAAAAAAATAATCAAAAAATACTTTGATCTTTCTTCTTAATAATAAAATAAATATTTTGATGGAAAAAACTTTTTATAAGGTTTGGGGCTTTTTATATTCATATTATGCTATTTTTTTCAGCGATTTATTAAAAATAATGTTCAAATGAATAAATTGAAAAACATTTTTATATTTTGTAATAATTTTTAAAAAATATGTATAAGCGATTTATCAGTTGCCAAGGAAACAACCAAATGAACACAAGGAAATTTTATTTTACCGAAAAGCTATTTAGAACAAGAAAATATTATGGAAGACAGCAAACATTTTTTAAAAATGTCATATTCCTTCATGATGGTGATCATGAATCTTCTCAACTTTCTTTAATATGTGTGAACTGCTATGACTTTTTGACAAAGTGGTTTCACTTTGTCTTTTGAATGGTTTTGAATTCAGAGTTATCCTTCTTCTAGACTAGTTGCTATCTAAGGCGAGAGAGATCATTCTACCCTGTTATTTAAACCGTAAAGAAGAAATAGATTCGTGCCCTTTCCAAAGGAATTAGTAAGAAGTGAAAGCAACGGCCAAGGCCGGAATTTGAACCCTACACGCCAACACTACCAATGTGCTACATGCCCATCCACATTGCCCAAATAAATGATTGCCAGGCGTAAGTTTTTAGTTTGATTTTGATTAATAATAGTACAAGTGTTATTGATAATGTTACTAAACTAAAATTAGCGCTAGTCACTTGATTCACAAATCTGTTAGGAGGACATGTTTCCGGAAACAAAACTACGGAAAATAGAAGTTGTGCTTGTAAAATTCCATAAAGTATAAGAAATAACTGAAATTTTACAATAAATGATAACATTTATATGTTTGTGAAAGATACGAAGTTGATGGAAATATTTAAAGTTATTATGATTTTATAAGAGATATTCCTAGACAGAGAATTGTCTGACACAAGGCATCAACAACAGAGCACTTCGTGGTGGTCGAACTAACAAAGGTAGTGATTGATCTAAGGAAAATAACATTCTAACTTCCCTACTGTGGACTTCCTTTATTAGCAAAAAATAATTATAATACTGTTATGGTTTATAAAATGGCGAGTGTTCTAAAAATAGAAAAAGCTAAACACACTGACGCCAAGAATTCAAAATTGGGCGGCAAAATAAGGAACCGTTTCTTTTGGTAGGAGTAAGAATAAGAGTAGGAGTAAGAGGTAGGAGTTAAGGACAGTAGTTTTGTGTAGGAGATTTAAAAAGAGGAAGACGCTAGTCAGTTCACCATTAGAGTCCAGAAGGGATAGGCTCGTTTACTACTAGCATCCCACAGTGAAGAGAATTTAGCTAGTTTGCTCCTGTAGCCACACAAGTTGTAACTTGATGTAAAAACCTAAAGTTTTATACCAAAAATAAACATCATTAATTCGAGTTTGTGTTATCTTCTAATTATACCAAAACGAAGCAACACAACAATACTTAGTCGAGAAAAAACATTCATAGAGACGATAATTTTGATCGCAGGAAATTCATCAACGAGGGATTTTAGGGATTTGTATATATATACTAGTCATCCACATTCAAGCCTGTTTCGCTGTATCACAGCTCATCAGTATGGCTAGACGCATCCATGGTCGAAACTCGACCAATCCATGATCGAAACTCGACCGATGTTGTGTCAGTCGGAGTCGCTACCCCCTAAGCCATCGACGCATGATATCAGAGAAGGGAAATTTTAACGTGTTGTATATCAGCAGTGTTTACACACGCCAGTCACCGAGAGAACTCGGTTCATTTCTGAAGAGTCACGCATATAGCTGAAGTGGAGACTGTTTTTAAAATTTTCTTCTCCAGAGAGCTCAATCGTCATGAGAGCATATATATATATATATATATATATCGTACTCACAGTATGAATCGTACTCATTGTCCGAAGACAGACAGCTTGACAACTGCGAGCTCTTTCGGAACTCTGGAGCCTAAAGTCTTCCTAGTGAGATGGAATGTGACACAAGACCGGGTTTAACGAGGAAAATCCGTGTGTGGCCAATGGTCAAAATTTAGCCAACCGCCGAATACCCGGGATCGGGCACTATGTTTGTGTATTTTTCTCAGCCGAGTCTCAGTCCGTAGACCGAGCCCCGACTGAGCCGAACTCTGCCCAAAATAAAAGAGCTGCCTGATTGACAGTATCAAGTTCCGGGTGGAACATTTGGTATCTACTCATGCCTTGCTACTGGGGCGGAATGTAACAAAAGGTCGGGATTTAGATGGGGAACACGAACGCGGACACTCGGGTCAAGAGTCACAATTAGCCCAGCCACCGCATGCGCGAGATCTTTTTGTTTATCTAGACTTTTCTGCCTTAGATTAAACTAACAAGTGACCTCGCTCGTAGGCCAGGGGCTCATTTCAGGTTTTCTCTGTGGTTCGATATTGACAGCTACCATCCATATAAGTCATAGGATGTGCCAGTAGTGTAACGGCTATCAGCGCGGAAAGAGGAATCGGCCGAGTTCGAATTATTGCCTAGGCTGTTGCGGTTACTTCTCCCCAAACTGACTTAAGAAAAGCATAAATCTTTTTACTCCCCGCCTCCACCGTAGCGTAGTAGACTGGGATTTCTATCTTTGGATGGAAGCCAGTCCAAGAAAAGAAATATAAGATGAAATTGATGAAGAAGGCAATGGAAAATCACTCTACTGTCATTTTCAAAAAGTCGTTGCAATTCACAGCTATTAAAGACACACATGCTCTTATATATATATATATATATATATATATATATATATATATATATATATATATACAAATTCCTAAAATCTCTCGTTGATGAATTTCCTGAGATCAAAATTATCGTCTCTATGAATGTTCTTTCTCGACTAAGATAGTATTATAATTATTAATTGCTAATAAAGGAAGTCCACAGTAGGAAAGCTAGAATGTTAGTTTTCTTAGATTAATCAGGGAGTGAGAGCGTATATATATACATTGTCGATGCTAAATAAATTAACCTAGTGAACAGAGTTTGTCTTTGATTTATTACACATACGTATAATTGGTCCCATTGTAAAATCTGGTTCTTGCTGTGAGTCACAGTAAAAAAAAAAAAAGTTTTAAAAATGCTACCCTAGAGGAAGCACCATGCCTTGAGAAAGTATTGGGCATATGCCTGATTTCAAGTGGAACTCACAGATATGATTCATTGCTGAAGATGCGGTTAAAAATGGTCGGCTTCCTGTACCACTCCAGTAAATACCTGACTCCTTGTGCTATCCTTTACCTTTACAAGAGTCAGATTATACCGAAAATGGATAACTGTTGTTATATTTGGGCAGGAGCTACCCAGTCCTCACTTTCCAGTTTCAATAGACAAAAGAGTTTCCAAGTCCTTGTGACAAATTATTTTACACCCTCCAGCCTCTCTCATGAATGTGGCGAGTCTCTTCCTGCTATATCGCTTCTTCCATAGAAGATGCCCGTACAAACTACATTCCTTGGTTCCATCAGGCCTAACCTTTACGACTAGGACCCGTCATGCCATTTACATTATGGCAAACCACCCACATTTCCTCCATATTCCATGTTCTACTCGAACAGCTTCTTCTCATGAAACACTTGTATGGTATAGACCCCTAAGAGGATATTTCCCCAATAACTACACTCTTAACTCGTTCAAGGCTCGTGTTAACCTATATTTTCCTTTCTTATTCGTATAAACTGCTTGTTGTAGAGATGTCGGGATTTTATTTTTTGTTTAGATTATTTGAAGGCTATACGTTGAATTGGGCTGCGTGAAAGAACATTCCTCTACAAACAATTTGTATTTTTATGAAAAAGAATGTATGAAGATGGAAAATTGACTGAAAAGACACTTGGTCATTTAATGGATAATTTATATCAAAACGTATACAGATGTTAAAGGTGAATGTTGAATATGATAATTAACGTTCATGAAATATGTAATCAGTTCTGATGTTAGAATTAAATTGATAAATTTAAGAGTTCAAATGTTGTGCGCAAAATGACTGTTAAAATGAATTAAAATCTTTCACAATAAAGTTCTTGAGTTAAGTGTATTAATTAAAAAAATATATCGACAAGAGTTTGTTACCTTTGAACGTAAATTGAAAAAAATTATACTTAACTTGAGGTTGGTGATGATGATGATGATGATGATGATTCGTGTTTAAACTTATTTACTTTTGTACTGAGAAGAATGTGTTATCTTCAGTAAAGTCGAATGATGTGTGAATATATTTAGATTCAGGGTTGAAATTCAGATGATAGTGAGAATATTAATTCGTATATTTCTGTTAGTTGAGTTTGGCTTGTATAAAATTGAGAATTCATCTCTTGGATGATGGACATTTAAGAAACTGAAAATTCCTGAATTGACTCTTGTTCGTTCAAGAATGAGTCTCACTAAGGATTTGGTGAATTTTTTCGAAGTAGTTAATTTTTACACGTGACGTGTTTAGACGTGTTGTCGATTCTATACTAATGTTCTTTTCCACTAGGGTCCATTTCCAAACTGTTGGATTTTAGGCACGTTTTCTATTTTATACTGTTTAGTCACGCGTCAATTGCATGGGCTGATATTGATGCGAATTATTTAAATTCTAGGAAAGTTGATTCCAAGAAACGGTGTGATTTACGCTGACCAACGTTCAGTACATTGCCCACAGCTTGTCCACAGATAGCGTAGCAAAAAGCTTGGGGAGGCTTGTTCTGACTTGCTCTCGACTGTGATAAAAAGGTTTATTGAGGTAATATTTTTTTTCCTGCGTTCATATTGTAAAACGAAAAAAGTACTCTGTAACATGTCCCTTAATGAAACCCTTTACCTTGAATGGCCCCGCGTCTTCTACAGGATGAACCTTACTATATATATATATATATATATATATATATATATAAATCAGTCTCTTGACTGCTGCAACCGTTGGGCGGGTGGTCTAAAATCAGAAGAAACAGACAACCTTCTCTAGGATGATTTGTTGTTGAAACTGGCTCTCAGAAGTTCCGGCATTATCATGTCTGTTCAAATATCTTTGGAAAAGTTTCAAAGACAAATATGTAAATACATAACACCTAGTACAAAGTCTTTGGTTGTGCACCTGGGGGGTCTCGTAAAAATATATTTCCGTTTGAGCTTTGCATTTCTTAACGCGGGCCTGGAAAACGGTTTAGACCTTTCTGTTTTATTTTCAGCTCACTGTCTAGCACGAGATTATAATGCAACAATTGTTAGCGCAATTTTCCGATGCCTGATTCATATAACAAGGCCAACTTCAATGTTAAATTTACAATGTCTATAATCCCCAATCCAAGCACTCATAAATAAAACCTATTTACATTAGCCAGAGTCGAGAGGAAATTTATGACTGGGCTCGGGATGCTACATTAAAAAGTCTGCCACGTTATTCTATCATAAATGTCATAAATCAAGCCTTACGCATTAGGGTTTTTTTTTAATCAAGCATATGACAAGCGTGCTTCTTTTGTGATTCGTGGTATATTGAAATGAAGAATCGTAAGTTAGCAGAAGAAACAAGATACGGCGTGAAATATTTAAGAGAAAATGTTACTAAGCTACAGTAGTGTGATAACCAGTAAAGAACAAATGTACTACAGAAGCAATAGCATTTTACACTGCTAAATATTGCTCCATGGCAAGATGTTCAACTATATTTGACATTTATTAAGCTTAACTCATTACACTAATAATGGACTCACAAAACTTTCGTTTCAGCCTGACATCAAAACCTGCTTTTAGCCAATTAAACTTACTGTTTTCAAATGGGTCCCCACTTAAGAAGGCTCCACAATAGAGTCATTTATTTTGGTTTAGTCCATTATACGCAGCATACACCTGACGCCATATTTTAGGTTCAACAGAATTCGATTGCAGTTTTCGAAATTCATAACTGAATAAAGGTGAAGAATTTTGTAATTTTGAATATCAATTTCAATACTTCTCCAGATAATTTTCGTTTTGAACGAGTGGAAACATTATTTTCTACGCAAACTTCCCTGTTCACGTGGCTTAAGGTCCATAAGGAAAAAACTACGTAGCTTGGTGCGGTAAGTGTATTCGTTTCCTTTGACACAAGTTATGATATTTGTAGAAAAGTAACGATAACTTTTTATCGTAGCTGCGTGTTCAAATCATGTTAGCATGGTCAATTTGTAACAGGTTAGAACTGTAACCAATTTTACCAATTTCAAAATAAACGAATTCAACACATAAATAAATTCTGTATATATAGAATTAGATGTAATTACATCGTTAAGAAGAAGAGAAAAAAGAAAAAAAAAGAAAAACCCATTCTTTAACAAACTAGTAAGTTTCTACTGTGAGTGAGATTGATTTGTTTTTTACGGCTTATCAATCTTTCTGTAGGTTATTTAGATTCAGAAAATATTTTTGGATTCCAAG
This sequence comes from Ascarosepion bandense, assembly GCA_037127315.1. Taxonomy (NCBI): domain Eukaryota; kingdom Metazoa; phylum Mollusca; class Cephalopoda; order Sepiida; family Sepiidae; genus Ascarosepion; species Ascarosepion bandense. Next base: position 192,610 of record JBBBDQ010000960.1, on the reverse strand, counting down.
TATAATTCGGAGGTAATAATGATTTATTGATACACGTCCTACTAATTAACACATGACTTGGAGAAAATGGATTCATACCTTTCTTAAGAGTAGTTGCGCGTATGTGGATATAATGAACCTGGCTAGAATTGAAACTCAGTTCACCAACTTCCAACTCCGATCCGTTATCCATTACACCACCCACACATACAAACTCTTAGTACTTATTATTATTCTCTAATTCCTTAGCAGTCACCCATCTAGGTACCGCCCAGACTCGACGTTGTTTAACTGGTGATCGTATGAGAACCTTCAGTGAGTGAGAAAATGACTGAAATTATGTTTCCTTCAAAAACTTGTAATGATTAGTCAGCAGTTTGAATCGGAGTTGTCTCGTTTATTGAAGTGAAGTATTTTCCTGTGTTGGATATATATATATATATATATATATATATATATATATATATATATATATATCAAAGAATAGAACACACACCACTTACTTGCTACCTAGGTTTCGACCACGCTGGTTTCTTCAGGCAAAATTTGCAAGTAAGTGGTGTGTGTTCTATTCTTTGACATATTGTTAACTCTGCATATTCAGTTCATTTGTTTTGGTTGGGCAATAAGCACTTTTTTCGAACTCCCGTCTGCTGGTCAATACAGTTACAATTTTATTATTTTGCTAGTATATATATATATATATATATATATATATATGTGTGTGTGTGTGTGTGTGTGTGTGTGTGTGTGTGTGTGTGTGTGTGTGTGTGATAGGTTGTAGTCGCATGAGATTTTTCTCAAATAAGAAGTACTGTAGTGTGCTACAAGAGGTTCACCTGGAGAGGAAACGAGACACGTTTTGTCAGTGAAGCGTCCTTTGGTTGAATAGAAAAGGTATGTGTTCTTTTCATTTGTAGTGCTTTATACAACGCCATCTAGCGTGCGCTAAAAGAAGTCCTCTATTAGACAAGGTGGTGGCAATACCACAAATGCATTCACTGTGAAGATGCGATACTGGCGGGAACTAAGACGACCTCTTTTTTTCAGCCAAGAAACTTCATGTTAAGAAACAGAAAAATCTGGTTAGAAACAAAGAAATGTGTACTTAACTGTTATGTAATATATGTCCTCCCATATGGCAGTGAATGCTGGACAATCTTTTCACAGAGGAAGAAAAGAATTAAAACAACAGAAATATCGTTCTACAGAAGGATTCTGAGAATAACAAGTGAGCAACGACGAAGTTTGTGAGAAAATGTTTGGCAGAATAGGTATGAAGAGAAATAGCTAAAAGAAAATTTGCTAAGAGCTTCAAAGGACAGGAAATTGTGGAAAACTATTATCGCCCACGTCCTGAAGGAACACGGTGCTTAGAAGAAGATAGAATAACAAAATGTCTTTCTCAAACATATTTGCACATAAGTGAATATAACAAACCCGGCTTTTAGTTGAAACTCGGCTCTTCAATTTCCAATTCCAAGCTGTTATTTATTACACCACCTGCACTTCCAAGCTTACAGTTCCTGCTATTTCCAAGCGGTTAATCATCCAGGTACTGCTCAGGCTTGACGTTGCTTAACTTCGGTGATCGGATGAGAACAGGTATTTCAACGTGGTATGACTATAATCCAGGTTTTCAAGCAAAAAGAACTCGGGTGCGAGAGAGAAATCAAATAATAATAAGAAACTAAAAGACAAAAAACACGAGAGAATATATTAGTAATGCATCTTGGAAAGAATACATTATATAAAATAAACAAGTTTACTTAAAATGTATTGTTAATAAAATAATTATATTGGGTTGACTTATAAATAATTTCCGTTATTATTCTTCACAATATTACAAATATTTTCCCCGAATGGAAATTACTTATGACAGCATAATATTTACAAACAAGCCATTGACGATCATAAAATAATGTAGTCAACGACAGGCACCTTTTTACAACTTATGTTACGATGTTTCTCATAAGCCAAGAAAACTAGTTACTTTAGGGAAATCAAAAGCCAGTAATAAAATCAATATTTCATTCTGTTTCTAACAAGTAAAAAAGAAAAAATTGCTTGGCAACAAAATTTAGTAAAAAAAAAAAAAAAAAAAAAATTAAATTCGCTGAATTTCAGAACAACAACAGCTATACAGAATTAATTGTCATTATTGAGAAAACTCATCATTCATTTACTTCATCGATATAATTTTGTTACTGAAGTTTAGAGACGACGTACTGCAAACTGCGAACTTATCGCTAAAGAATATTCAAATAGGTCATGTCTGGTGATTGGCTGATCTGTAATGGATGCATTGTGAAGATAAAAATACAAACAGTCAAACACGAACCTTGTTCGTTCCACCAAGATGGCAGTAAAGCAGTTGTGAAAAAGTAACATCAGTATTGTCGAGGCATTGAGGGTTTAACTGTGAGTACGGGTCTGTGTATAGCCAATAAAATAAAATTAACTCAGGGGTATGCACAAAAACAAAAGACATGAGGAGTATATGAATAAAAATCACCTGAATGTCAGCACACAATGGAGAATGAAAATAATCAAGCGTTATACGATACAATGTATAGACAATACATTTTTTTGAAGCAAACTGTGACAGTCAAGGAAAAGTGGATTCTTTAGAATAACCGGATAAAGCAAGATCTCCTGAATGATTTTTCTGAAAGATAGCAAAAGTCACGTAATACAGTTCTTTGTTTAGAAGGATAAAATATTCTAGGAGTATGGATTTATGAACTTACTTAAAACACTAGCAATATATAGCAGTTCATAACGGTAGATATGTTGTTCAATAAATTCAATATCAACATAAAGAAATATTCAGATCTAATAAACTGAACGAAGTCTTTACATTAACTAATTCTTGTTAGATACGAGAAAGAAAACACTTGCTTTAAGTTAGAAATGGTGGCTGGGGATATTCCTACTGGTGAATAAGTAAAGAAATTGCCTGTTTGTTTACTTTGGAGGTGAGAAAAACTGCCACACATCAACGATGCTTTTCTTTTTTTAATTTTTTTGTATTTTTTGTTTATTTCTAATTTAACATGACACATTGTGCTGTTGTTTTAGTAGCTGTCCGTTGTTGGTCTAAAGAAAATAAGTGAATACAGGAATAAAAATGGATGAAAGATGAAAACATTAGAAGAAAAGGTGAAACAGAAGGAACGGTAGAAAAGCAGAGAAGCGGAGAAAAGAAGAGAAAAAGCTGAAAAGAAGGGAGAAATTAAAGGTGAACAAAAAAAAGGAAAAGAAGAAGTGAGTGAGAAAAAGGAAAAGGAAATATTGTGAACATAGAAAATAGATTCAGATAAAGAAGAAAGGCGGCAAGAAAAGTGGATGGAAAGAAAGAAAAATTCATGCAGCGGACATGAAAAAATAGAGGTAGAAACTGTGGATAGTTGGAACTTTTTTTTATGATGGTCACTTATGAAATGTATTAAAACGTAAATATAAGTAAATATATTATGAAATATAAGTAAATATATTATGAAATATAAGTAAATATATTATGAAATGTATTAAAACGTAAATATAAGTAAAAATTATGCTGGAGAGAAATTTTCTTTGGATGAGTTTTTTTTTTTAATATAAAAAATTAGTTTATTTTATTATCATTGAAGACTTCTGTGAGTACAAACTGATCCTACTGGATTAACATATTAAGGCATTTTATTCAAAAGCAACATTTTAGGGATATAATGACAACCGGGAAAACTGTATAAAGGAGGAAGATGGTACGAAAGAATAATTGTTTTAGAGTTTATCATTCAAATGTGTGTGTTACTTCCTATATCTGAATGTCATATGACACTGTGTATTCGATAGTGAGGAATGTGTTGTGGGATCTCCCATTTTTATATAGGATAATGGACTCGACTGAGTGTACATATGCCCCTGCCATGTAGAGTTGCAGGAGAGAGAGAGTATTCGTAAAGATCCGTGCTAGTTATCGGAGACTACCGGAATTGATACGTAAGTTACCGAGAGATACCGAACTTACCCAGAGACTACCGCATCAGAAGTCAGACTAGCTCTGAGCTCCACTCAGCTAGAATAATATACACGGATATACTATTTCCAACGACTTCACTTCAAGACATGTATATATTTATTTTTTACTAATAGTATTCCTGGATTTACTAACCTGCGTTCAAGTTTGTATACTACGTTCAATATAACCTACTCTCCTATCTCCATATCTGTTTTATTTTGTGCGGTTTCTCACCCGGTATCCACAACAGAATGGTTTGAGATTTTTCATGGATTGTTAAGTCAAATACACCCAGCGTTAAGATTTGCATGTAAAAAAAAAGGCAGTGCCTTTTCTGTATGTGTGAGTGCACAGGTCAGTTTTCTTTTCTTTTTTACTTATGCGTAACGTAAACCTATTTTTATTAGATTTCTTGTCTCACATTTTGTTCTAAACAATAAAAATTGAACCAGATTAATTGACTCTAATTCACTGTGCTCTAATTGTTTGTTTGTTTCTTTTAAAACCAAACTGATTTCTGAAAATGATTTTTTACGAAGGTTTTAGTTAAAAATGGCTGCCCTCTGGATATTGTGCATTTGTGCTAAAATTTCACATTTTTATAACCTTAAATCGTACGTTCCGGAAGCGTATTTCTTATCTTAGATTGGTGAGGTTTGCACAGGATCTTCTAGACAACATTCTTAAAATTAAGAGCTCTGTTATTTTTCTGCTAATTCATGTAGATCCATAGCGAGCACTATGAAAATTCGCTTGTCAATTCTGTTTCTGCGATTGAAAGATTCAAATTTTAATTAGAAAAATCTATGAACTTTAAAATTTTTTAAAATTCTGTAATAATTTCAGCGGTTTTGATGATATTATTATTAAGTGAAAATTATATTTACTAATCAGAAATGGAAAAGCTTAATACAAATCACCGGGCATCAATATCTGAAAAGTATTTTTTTTTTAATATATAAACTTAAGTTTTTTTTATAAGTACGGGCGACCATACCCGACATTATAAGAAAATAAGAGCGATGACTATAATAAATATAAATTCAAAATTTTAAAAATTCAATAAAACATTAGATTGCGGAAGATATTTTCCTAATTTTTAAGATTACTGAGTACTTAAAAATTAAATAAAACATGCGCTCACGTCCTTTGCGAAATTTATTTTTTTACAGATAACGTCTCCGTGGAATAACATTCTATATGTCATCACCTTGTCAAACACGTAAACACAGCTACTGTCGGTTTAAAACACGACTTCTGTCGGTTAAAAACACGGCTACTGTCGGGTTACAAAATGCATTTCTAGAATATTCCAAACTTAAAATAAATAACAGTTTCTTCAAATACTTCAGATTAGCTAAAAAATTTTAAATAAACTTTCAGAAAATTATATTTTACTTGTTTTAACCTGTGAAAATTTCACGGTTTTCTTATTTTAATATTCCGATGAATCTTAATTCTTCAGTTAATCATTGAAGAAGCACATGGGAAATTCTTTGACAATAAAATATCCGTAGAATATTTGTTGCATTATTAAATATTTGAAAAAATACTTTTGCAAAATATTGCAATAACAATCATAAATATCAAGTTGTCTTATTCTTTCTTTCATTACAATGATTTTCTCCGGAAATATAATGCATTTACAAAATACATTTAATTTCATTCATTACAGAAACAGGATGTGCGTTGTGGTGCAGGGTGTGCTTTGTGGTGCAGTGGATATCGACTCGGAACGAGAGATCGGGGTACCGATTTCGAATTCCAGTTGAATTCCTTGCATTCACTTCCATCTCTTCCCTCCAATTATGGTTTAAATAATAGGACAGATTGGGTTCTATAGCCTTGGTCGGCAACCAGTCTACCGCAGAAAGCAATGGCAACCTACTGCGGGATAATCTTCTGCACAGTCTGTCATGTCTCTTTCGAGATATGATCGCCCAAAAGCGTGTATCACGAATGGCACTTAACTGACTGACAGTAAAAGCGTGACACACGTAGGTACCTAGGTAGGTATTACTGCATCTCAGACTGAACCCCTCATTTGTTTGTTGTAATCGAGACAACAAAAATGATAATGGTACAACAGCTATGAATCGGAACTTCCTGTTCTCCGGTCCATCACCAGATCAGAAATGTTTCGACACTGCAGTGCTACAAATAAAAAAAAAGTAGGCAAACTACTCTCCTATCATTACTGCTCAGGCAGTTTTCTTTTTCTGTTTGTTGCGTTTCTTCAGGATGTGAATGATCATAGCTCTTTACAACAACCCACCTATTCTATTATTATTTTAACCCAAGGGTACTTGTGTAGGGGAAGCGTTTCCCTGCACCGTGCCTGTAGCAGAGAAGAAATAGTTTCTATACTAGTAATTCAGGCCTGCCTGTCTTTGTTAAAGAGAAATTATATATAAGGGGAGATAATTAAAATCGTAACTCTTCAGACAGTAACCGGAAATAGATGGTATCGCCAAAATTAACCTAAAAGAGAGGTAAAAAACGTAAACTGATCGAGTTCACCGTCCCAGGCCACACATTATTAGGGCCAGGCACAAATTTAAAGTACCTTAAATATTCGCCAGCACAGACCAAACTAGATCAAGCGGCGAACGAACATGATTTACACTACGCAAACCCAAACATCACCAAAGAAGTGGATGAACAATTCCTTGAAAACACAAAGGGAACAGGATTTGTGGAAGGATTTGCACGAGCGATGATTAGAGCTAAGAGGGCACTTGGACTGGACGACTACTTCAGAGACGATATCGACGGCAACCAACGCCATAGTTTTGGTAGTACTGATTTTACTGGTGGTATACAAAACATGGACACTGGTAAGGCTAGCCAATAGAATTCGTCAGAGGGGGTTGACGGAAACAGATGGACAGCAACCGTTGTAGGAAAGAGACTACACGAAGTTCAAACTTCATTCAGCAGCACTGTTTTAATCGTACGTTCAAAAACATGATAAAAACAACTGACATGAATAACGTCCAAAGTACGTTCACCAAATACGAAGGTTATGCAGGCTCGCCGGAATTTGGAAATATCAATTCCATCGGTCACAACCAGAATCGGCCGATTACATAGTACCGAACTTTCTAACGACTTGGGTGACACCGCCGAAATGGGAGGCTACAATTAGAAACGCAACTTCGTAAGAGTGACGAAACAAGGCTTCAAGATAGACAACATGACGAAGAACAACGAGGAAGTATTCGTTCCGAACCCGCTACCTTATTTCGAGCTATACGTATGTAAAGGAAACTACATAGGGTACGCTAACCTGCAAGGCATAACAAATGTACCAAACAAAAAATACGTAGACAAAGGAAACTACATAGGGTACGTTGCACCTGCAAGGCATAACAAATGTACCAAACAAAAAATACGTAGACAAAGGAAACTACATAGGGTACGCTAACCTGCAAGGCATAACAAATGTACCAAACAAAAAATACGTAGACAAAGGAAACTACATAGGGTACGCTAACCTGCAAGGCATAACAAATGTACCAAACAAAAAATACGTAGACAAAGGAAACTACATAGGGTACGCTAACCTGCAAGGCATAACAAATGTACCAAACAAAAAATACGTAGACAAAGGAAACTACATAGGGTACGCTAACCTGCAAGGCATAACAAATGTACTCAAACAAAAAATACGTAGACAAAGGAAACTACATAGGGTACGCTAACCTGCAAGGCATAACAAATGTACCAAACAAAAAATACGTAGACAAAGGAAACTACATAGGGTACACAACTCAAGGCATAACAAATGTACCAAACAAAAAATACGTAGACAAGAAAACCACATAGGTACGCTAACCTGCAAGGCATAACAAATGTACCAAACAAAAAATACGTAGACAAAGGAAAACTACATAGGGTACGCTAACCGCAAGGCATAACAAATGTACCAAACAAAAAATACGTAGACAAAGGAAACTACATAGGGTACGCTAACCTGCAAGGCATAACAAATGTACCAACAAAAAATACGTAGACAAAGGAAACTATAGGTACGCTAACCTGCAAGGCATAACAAATGTACCAAACAAAAAATACGTAGACAAAGGAAACTACATAGGGTACGCTAACCTGCAAGGCATAACAAATGTACCAAACAAAAAATACGTAGACAAAGGAAACTACATAGGGTACGCCACCTGCAAGGCATAACAAATGTACCAAACAAAAAATACGTAGACAAAGGAAACTACATAGGGTACGCTAACCTCCAAGGCATAACAAATGTACCAAACAAAAAAAATACGTAGACAAAGGAAACTACATAGGGTACGCTAACCTGCAAGGCATAACAAATGTACCAAACAAAAAATACGTAGACAAAGGAAACTACATAGGGTACGCTAACCTGCAAGGCATAAATAAAAATGTACCAAACAAAAAATACGTAGACAAAGGAAACTACATAGGGTACGCTAACCTGCAAGGCATAACAAATGTACCAAACAAAAAATACGTAGACAAAGGAAACTACATAGGGTACGCTAACCTGCAAGGCATAACAAATGTACCAAACAAAAAATACGTAGACAAAGGAAACTACATAGGGTACAACTCCGCAAGGCATAACAAATGTACCAAACAAAAAATACGTATTTAAGAAACTACAAAGGGTACGCTAACCTGCAAGGCATAACAAATGTACCAAACAAAAAATACGTAGACAAAGGAAACTACATAGGGTACGCTAACCTGCAAGGCATAACAAATGTACCAAACAAAAAATACGTAGACAAAGGAAACTACATAGTACGCTAACCTGCAAGGCATAACAAATGTACCAAACAAAAAATACGTAGACAAAGGAAACTACATAGGGTACGCTAACCTGCAAGGCATAACAAATGTACCAAAACAAAAAATACGCAGACAAAGGAAACTACATGGGGTACGCTAACCTGCAAGGCATAACAAATGTACCAAACAAAAAAATACGCAGATAAAGGAAACTACATGGGGCAGCGCTAACCTGCAAGGCATAACAAATGTACCAAACAAAAAATACGTAGACAAAGGAAACTACATGGGGTACGCTAACCTGCAAGGCATAACAAATGTACCAAACAAAAAATACGTAGACAAAGGAAACTACATAGGGTACGCTAACCTGCAAGGCATAACAAATGTACCAAACAAAAAATACGTAGACAAAGGAAACTACATAGGGTACGCTAACCTGCAAGGCATAACAAATGTACCAAACAAAAAATACGTAGACAAAGGAAACTACATAGGGTACGCTAACCTGGGTAAGGCATAACAAATGTACCAAACAAAAAAATACGTAGACAAAGGAAACTACATGGGGTACGCTAACCTGCAAGGCATAACAAATGTACCAAACAAAAAATACGTAGACAAAGGAAACTACAGGGTACGCTAACCTGCAAGGCATAACAAATGTACCAAACAAAAAATACGTAGACAAAGGAAAACTACATAGGGTACGCTAACCTGCAAGGCATAACAAATGTACCAAACAAAAAATTTACACAGATAAAACCTATGAGAGGTTGTGACGAAGAACTACCGAAATATAAATATTCTTACGGGTGTCCTATCCGTTTATTATTTAGTATGGAAAACTCAAGTACGCAGATCGATGCACACAACACTTAAACAGAAATACCGATGATGACACGTTTGAAGGGAAATGGACAACGTCGTCAAACTCGGGCAAGGCGAAACGTACACACACATATGGAATAACACTAGCCTATTAAGAAAACCGCTCACAAATATATACACGCAAGACGGCTATACGATAATGGGAGCAATGTTGTACAATACCTGATGATGTCCGAAACTTCAAACGGTTATCCAACGGCCTGGGACGGTGAACTCGACGTGGCAACAGGCCCTAAATTCGGCACGCTAGCACAACACGCTGAAAGCGATTTCAAATGCGGAGAGTCGAGAATGAGAATGAGGTCATATCAACAAGAGGACATAGCGATGAACGAGATAAGGGGCATAAATTTCAATTACCAAGAAATAGTTGTGAAAAACAACCTCCCATCAGGTGCCACAGCTAGGGAGGCATACCAATAGGGTTCCTTCGTCGTGGCAAACAGAACGGCAATGAACAAAATTCTTTACACGTCAGAAGACGCACCAGATATGGTGCTAATAAACGTACAGCCCATCTTGCGACTAAACAGCCAATCGGGAACGATGATCGAAATAGAATGTTTCTACGAGAGTCTGCAACACCTGCAGAAGGTACCAGTGACAAACAAGGTGTGCACAGTAGCGACTGTGGGGCGGACATACATTACGATCAGACTCTGACAGTGCCCCCTAACCGACACCTACACGGACAAGTGCCAAAAGGGATTGGTCCACGAGAGAACCAATAAAGTTTTCGCTGACACGTCGACCAAGACGGCGGTGGGGGTGAAAAGCGGCAACTTCGTCAACAATTAAGTATAAATAGAGAAGATTGACGCAGTCAATTCACATTAGCCGACATCAGAGAAACCTGAAGAAGCCGATTATAAAAACGAACCAAAAATGGACACCGACCGAGAAGTGCCTACCAGCATCGGCAAAGAAGATTTCAACCATCAGATCTTAGAAGACGCCACCGTAGCAAACATTAACTGACCTGATACACCTGGATATACAGGTGGTGCAATCCGAACAAATTCCACATCATATTGCCGAACGGTGACGGTCTTTTACCCGCTAAGAGAACGCTACGAGAGAAGGAGGAGGAAGAGAAGAAATACTTATTCAACGTACTCGTGAACTGCCTAAACATAATCGTCTACCACAAGGCCGGTCCCAGCAAGCTTAAAAACTGCAGCGACGTGGACCCCTTTCACATAGTGACGTAGCATAAACAGCATCCCACATGCGTGTTCTGCTTCAACATCCTGAAAAGATGCTGAAGCTCAGAAGACTGAACCCGTACGCCGTATCAGTTCAGAAAGTCTACAACCCGTACGGTCTAAAGACGCAAGACGCCACGCAAAAATACGTGGTGGCAGCTGGAAACATTTCGACACCCGGTCAACGTCTCATGCTACAACACCTCATCTACAGAAGGCTACTAAACAGGGAGACCATCTCGCCCGACGACGACTGCGCAGAGGAGCGAAAAACGACCGTGCGGGGAAAAATACGACTTCATCAAGAAGATGATGAAGAAATGCAACAGCACAAACTTGGCAGATCTGATACTGTATTGCAAAAATATGGCAAACGAGAACTACAAGAAGACGTGAGAGTCGATCCACCGAAACACACTTAACCATAACAACATCGTGAGCGCCGCAGCAACAGACTGTCACGTGGAGACGAAAATCACGTCAATCTGGGAGCAAATACTCTTTATATATATATAATCGTGTGGCCCCAAGCAAGGGGGTTACATAGGAGGAATGTTATGAGAAAGAGTGACGGGCTACAGAGGGTGTGAGGAAGAGAGTATGAGAAGGAAGAGAATACTGACGAGTGGGGTGGACGGAGAAAAAAGCATGCAAGAGAGGATGTAAATTAGTGAGACAGGAGGTGACTATTTACTTTGCATTTGAATTCTTGAAGATTGTGGCTGCGGAAAAGAAAGTATACGGAAGGGAATTCCACAGGCGGAAAGTGCGAGAAAAGAAGCTGTTGGAGTAGAATTTGCGTTTACAATTTATAGGTTTCACAGTAAAAGGGTGGGATCTAGTTGCTAATCTTGTGGCTCGAGGAAATTCATATATAGTGGGTACCAGTGAGCTAAGTTCATCGGAGCAGAAGCCGTGAAAGTATTTGTAGAAGAGACACAGGGAAGCCACATTGCGTCGGTGAGAAAGCGACTGTATCCTAGCTGCCAAGTCGGGATCGATCACATTACAGACTCTCAGTTGGATTTGGTCAAGGACCCCTAGGTGGATAGCAGGAGCACCCGATCAGATATGGCAGCAATACTCAATGCACGGGTGGATGGTAGAGTTGTATATGTGCAGAATTGTTTCGGACGGGAAAACTTACTGGTCCTACACAAAGAACCGACATTCTTAGCAGCGGATTTAGCTATGGATTCTATATAGTTATTCCACTTAAGGTCTGATGTGAGAGTTAATCCGAGGAGGCGCAGTGTTTTACTTTCAGGGAGAGAAGCCTGAATCGTGTTAATGGGCGGGAGGGACGATTGTCTGTGATGGTTAATAGAGAGCAGCTTCGTTTTGGAAGCATTAAAATTTACGAGGCATTTCTTGTCCCAGTCCACCACGGAATGGAGCTCCTTTTCAAGCTCGGCAGCGAGGTTTGCTTTGTCAGCCTCGGCAGATTTTTGATTGAGACGAGAGTAAACCGTAGTATCGTCAGCGTATATGCCTACTTGGGATCTTATTACATCGGGGAGATCATTAATATAGATAAGGAAAAGCGTGAGAAAACGGAATTCTTTCAACAGAATAATAACCACTACTGGCCTATACTGAAGAGCCTTGCGATTTTCGAAGAGTAGTGTCGGTTCCACAAGATCGACATAGACCAATTCGCAAGACTCACGTTCGACGTCTGCCACAAAATAACGCCGAAAATCAACAGCCTGCACATCACCGGGGTAAGCAACTACGGCAAGTTATACATCCCAGGGTCTATAAAAACGGCCTCATGAATTGCGGCAGAGTGCGGTGTCAGGCGTCGGACAACTTCATGTTCGGTAGCTGCGTTGACAAAATCTTAATATATACGGACGAAATGTGATTCACTCCAAACAACATAAAGAAGGCGTAGTGCATTCTGGAAGGGAAGGAAACTTACGTGAACGTAAAACACCAGAACGAATGGATTCTTCGTAAGACACCATGCATCAGCACGTCCAACGAAGAGCCCTGGTGACACTTTCTCGGAGACAAGCAGACCCTCCTAAACAGGATGCACTACTACGAAACCCGGCAGAGTGAAACCTGAAAGAGTGGGGCAAGATCGAGCTAAACCCACTCATGTGGTTGACGATATGAAAAAAAAAAAAACACATAAACGCCTACATCGACAACAACCACACCAGCGTGGACATCGACAGCCATCAGAAAGAACCAGCGTCGGCAAGTAGATCTGTTCGACATAGCGACCTAGAGTCTTCAACAAAGAAGATTGAGAAAATGAACGCTCTCCCACTCCTTGTTTTATATCCACTTATACAATCTTGTTAGATAGGGGTCACTGGCAGTTTCCCTCTACCACCTCTTACCGTCAATATGATCTGTAAATGTAAATTTTTCCAACCCTTCTTTCCTCTTTCTGATTCTAAGTACAAGTGTTCTTTTAGTTTCCATTCTCCTTAACACTTTTTCATTGCTCACATGCCCTGTCATCTTTTCATTATTTCTAATGGAATTTTCCTGCTTCTTAATACTTTGTTTAGCTTTTGAAAAACACCTTTCGCTATTCCAATATACCTTCAGACATCTCTGTCACATTTTTCGCCAGTTTTTACAACTATTGTCAACTTTAATAGATGTACGTGTGGTTGCCATAGAATGTTATATTCATATATGTATATACTATATTATTTGTTAAAATTGTTGAAAGGTTTCAGAAAAGCAAACATCGTAATAAGAATCACAAAATAAAAATATTTAGAATTTGTTGAAATTAGTTTGATAAAAACAAGCAAATTTGGTAAATAGGAACTTTGCAAAAGTAGAACAAGGACGTTCTTTTGTTTTCTTATCGCAGTGTTGTGATTAACCAACCATTTTTTGTCTGTTTTATTGCTTGATAAATAAACTTTTATTAGTTGACACTAATTGTCGACAATATAAAATTCCTATTCGTGTGAGAAGTACAAAATAAAATGGAATAATTTACATGCATTCATACATAGGTACATACATATATTCCCATAGATGTCTTTGAAGAGTAATAAATGAATAAATTTTCATAGTTGTATGTTTATGTGAGATCATCTGAATTTATCTGAGACGGATTTCTCTTACTATTATATATCCTTATGCAAATCAGTTGAAACAAAACAAATAATGTCTTACTTGTATCATTTACACTTTCCCTGATTACGTATACGTTGTCACTTGGCGTTGTTTTTCTCTTCCGATCGCATTTTCCTTTCCGTTTTGGACTGATGGATCTAGTTTGTTTCTTCACCTTGATGACACAACTGACAGTTTGAAAAGCTGACACCAACAATATCCGTGATCTCTTTGTAGGGCTTACCAATGTGTTCGTGCAGCGTTATAATTTTCGTACGCTTCCTGGGTGTAACGTCCATCGCAGACAATGGCCTTAGGAAAATTAATCGACAGTCGAGACAACAGTGTCTGGGTGTGATAAAAACCTGATGCAATCACGGATGATGCAATATTTTTCAAGGTCAAACAGATTTCATCACACACCCCGAAAATAGATTCCTAATACTGCACACCACTGCAAATGACCTAATTTGAGGAAATCGTATTACACCCCTGCTACTCTAGTGGGTCTAAAACTGACCATATGGTGAAAGAAAATAAAAAACTAAAACAGTTGTTTCCATTAATTTATACAAGGGTTTACATTGATTATTTAGACCCGGTTTCTTTGTTGTCGTGTTTAAGTGCATCAGTCCTTGTGCACTGTGCATGTCACCATTAAAAATCTATATCTGATAGAAATGATATTCGGAAGAGCGTAAATATATTTTTGTATTGCATTTATCAGTCCGATACATTTTATCACCTTAAATGTTATTTTTAATTTGTTTACATTCGGTTACAAAACTGAGCAGATATGAAAATTTATAACTAGATATATTTCACTTAAAGACACTGTTCAGACTTTACTTCATCAGCAAGACTGCTTGCAGGATCCTGCCAGAGAGCGTATACCTTTCTTTATTAAGATTTCTTAAATATTCAGGTCGGTAGACGAAATGAAAATAAATATACTGTTTACTAAATCAACAGAGCATCTACTCTAATATAAGTATCCACAAAAATATTGTTTAAAATGATAAAACTATTTTGTATAGCGATAGATCACTTCAATATCGTAGGTATTCTAAGTACACGAAACTAAACTCTAAAGTGTATGACTATTTCCTTTTTTTCTTTCTTTTTGAAGAAAAGGAAAACGATAATTTTAAGGGAAAAACAATGTCAAACAATAAGGACCTTAAAATTGAAAGAAAGGAGATGGCGAAAGAAAAAAGAAAGAAGGCGCTTTAAATGAAAATCAAAAGCAAGAATAATTTTTTTAAAATTCTTCTCTGATGTCTCGTGACCTTCATGACGTGAGTAATCTCTAAAATTTCCTGACCTCTGTAGCTCTTAGTAAGTCGCATATTAGGCTCTTCTTTTTGTGGACAACCACACATTCTGCCTTTTTACAACTGATGTTTAGTCCTTTCTTCTTGCTTTCTTTTATTACCCTCTGTAGGAGTTCCTGTATTTTCCTTTTTATGTCTGCTATCAACATTGCATTATATAAAGAACAAATGAAAGCTAAAGACAATGAAAAGAAATCTATTGCGTGAAATAACAGAATAAATAGAAACGAAAAGAAAAAAAGAGAATGGATGAAAAAGAAAGAAAGCTTGGTTAAAATTATGAAGAAAAAAAGGTACGAAAAAACTGAAGGAAAAAATCTCCATTTAGCTGAAATACTACAATGAATGCGTACACTCTCTAAATTACTAAAATATCACATTATTTACATACATATGGTCGCCCATCTACACTAGCGTAGAGAAACCAAGTCGTACCTGAATAAACCCAATTGTATTTCCATAGTCTGATGGGTGCGTTCGACCGTGCGCGAAGCATCGGGAACTGCTTCTCCATGGATAAGTGTGAATATAGGGACACCTAACCTGGACAGACGTTCAGATGGATCACCAAAGCACACACTCGAGGTGGTGTAATGGTTAACAAGCTTTTCTCGCTAGAATCATTACAATTGAGTAGTGAGTTCGATAATCACTGGGTGTCCCTTACTTTTGGCCTTGTGCCACATCTAAGCTACGCTTAGAAGATCCCCATATGGTCGCCCATGTCTAAGTAATTCTGTCGGTATCATCATTATTTTTCTTAACCAGGTGAGTATGTGCTGGTGGTGTAATGGATATCGTCTTGGAATGAGAAATCAGAAAACCGAGTTTAAATTCTAGTCCTTTTTTTTCGTTCACTTATGCGCGAATACTCCTGGGTAAAGTATGAATCCATCTACTTCCCTCTATTGCGTTAAATAGTAGGATTAGTATTTGGAAAAATCAATCTTATTCTCAAAACAATATTAATGAAATATTCATTTGCAAAAAAAGAAGCATTCTTTTTACAATCCAAAATGTGCTTAGGTTTTAAGTAACACAGAAAGGGTTGATACACCGTAAAAATTAAAAAAACATTCAATCCGTTCTTCATTACCAAGGAATAAGCACAACAAAAACAGTAAAAGTGTTATTGTGACACTATCTCCCGCGGTGATACTTTCCCTTCTTCTGCGGGGATACTTTCCTTTGGTTGGTTTAAAACAATAGAGAGAGAAATCGATACTGGCAATGTTATTAGAGTTCTATTGCGTCACGCGATGTGAGCTTAGAAAAAAAAATAATTTTATTATTTTCAAGTGCTTCTAAAAGCCGGGAGCATAAAGTTATTTTGGAAAAATATACATTTCTCGCCTTTCGTGTTTGTATAATTTTCGCTCATATTCATATAAATTTCCCTTCTTTTGGAGTTGAAATGTCGATTCCGCTAATCTGAAAACGCGTAGACAAAACAAGTGTCAGAGTGATTTGATAAGGTCACCCGAAGGCCAAGGCCGCTTGTGAACACAGTAGTCCGTAATAACCCGAGGTGAATCGAGGTACGATGTGAGTTGGCATAATCTCATTGGTCGAGCTAAAACTTTCCGCAAATCGAGTGAGCGGAGACCGATTTCATTGGCCGAAGACTGTGAGCCGGCCGGATCCCCAGAGAGAATCGAAATTAGTTATAAAAATAGATGCTCGACACGAAAAGTTCAGTTGGGTGACAAGTTTGAGTCGGAGTTTGTAGAGATTTCGGGCAGAGAGCCACCGCCGTCAACACCACCAGCGCCTCCGATTCGGCACATTCTATCAGATTCCGTCAAGAACCCGAAAGAACTTTGCTGTTTTAGAAGCTACATAGAAAATTGACAAACCTGATTATAGAGAATTAATGAAAAAGACTTTAATGAAATACGTGAAAAGACTTTGGTGAACTGTGAAGAGATCTGTTTACTTTAAGGCAAACGAAACTTAAACAAGACGTTTTTTTTTTATTAAGGATTAGAAGCGATGATACTTTTTGGCAAACTTTCTCTCTCCGTTGTAACTATCATTTTCGACAACTGTATTCTGGGGAAAAGAAAGACATTGTTGTTTATATATATATATATATATATATATATATATATATATATATATATAAACATTCTTCGTAACTCTCCAGGCGTGTCCGACCTTGTTCATTTATTTAATTAATTTTTTTTTTTTTTTTTTTGTGCCGTGTTTATTATTTTCAAACCACAAGTGTACACCAGTGTCCGGACTGGCTAAAAGGGACGACTATTAAGATTGCAAGACGTGACCTCTAGGATCTAATCACAACGTGGGACAGTGGCCCGTTATTGCAAAAGACGTCCTGTAACCCAGCTTTTGTGGCGACATCATCGGACGGGATCGTCACGACCAGAAACAACGACCAAACCAACCGTACAACCGGGTGGCAGTGTCACAACTGGGACCCTCACGACCGTCAGCGAGAACTAGAGTCACATTAGACAGACGGCCAGCCGCCCTGAGGCGTCACATCTAGTGCCATTTCGACCAGGATCTGGCCTGAGGGTTGCCAGCCGGCCTGCAGTGTTACGTTATAAGTAATTAAGTTAGATACTTTCAAACACTCTAAAAATAAATTGGACAACGATGCGAAATTCTTGTTTTTTTCATTAAAAAATCGTGCATTGTTTAAACTTTTCAAAATATTTTTCAAGTCGGTTTCAAAATAAACTCTTACTTATTGTATTTATTAGATTCACACACTGAGTATTGAATTTATTTCAATAACAAACTGTTCTGTACTACGAATTTGTCAACACTATGGCAGTCTCCCAAAGTATATTTTGTAATATTATGTCCCGACAGATTGTTCTTTATCATCTGTGAATTGTCATGCATTGTGGAAAAAAAAAGAAACAGATTGACTTCCCGTTGCTATCGACATGGTTTTAAATCTAGAGTTTTCCTTCATTAAAACTTTGTTGCCACCCAACGCTAGAGAGTCCAACCTATCCTGCTATTGAATTTATAACTGGAGGAGGTGGAAAGAGACAGATTTTTGCCTTTCCTAAAGGCATTAGTGTGAAAGTCAACCATAACATGAATTCGACTAGCTGATTCCACTCATAATGCCGATACACTAGCCACACATCCTTGTAGTAGCAAATGTAACAGCCTTAAATTGACATCTTTAGTTGTTTTTTAACGTGTCATCAATCTAAGGCAATAAGCAAACAGTGCGGATTGGAAGTAATAGACGATTACGATAAATAACTTCTACTACTACTACTAACTTTATAATTATAACAACAATAATAATAATTGTTAGTAATGATTCAACTAAAAATAAAAATGATAACGTATTAATAGTATTCTTTAGATTTTATTGTTAAAATTATTACTAACTAGTTTGGGTATAATGTTAAAAATGAAATATTGAACTATCAAAAACATTGTGTTGCGTTGCATTTTAGTTCTAAATGTTGAATTCTTTTTGAATGATCAACACTCACTTCACCATTCTACTTAGCAAATTTAACATGAAATTAAATTTTATTTCTTCTGTATCACTAGAATTACCTCTAACATAAAGGTAGACTCTGTGTTGTAACATTTTCTAGTGTCAGAGAAACATGTTGCACACAAAAAATATAAATGAATATACTATTAACATCGTTCGGACTGTTTTTCTTATCTTTATTGCCATATTCATGACGTTTCGGCGGTTGTACGCTCCAGTCTTCTTCAGGTGATATACCGAACCCTTTAATTAGTCCACGGGGGCAGATTGTTCTAATTCCACGTGTCATGCATTTTTGGGTATTTCAGTTTCAGTTAATTTCCTTTAGTAACTGAACTCTCCAAGTTTTTGATCTTTCAGCTGAGTCACGTTTTCGTTCCTTTTGCCACAACTCTTTGGGTTAAGTCATTTTTTATTACTTGTCATTGGATAAAAACATATGACAAAGTGGATAAAAGTGTCGGTTGATTGAAGAAAGCTGAGGTGTACAACGGCGGAAATGTCGTGAATATGGTAATAAAGATGAGACTATTTCGAATGATATATATAGTGTAAATAGTTACAATACCTCATCTCAGAAATATAGTAGTCAGATATTAAATGAATGTACTTCGCGTTTTAGATCCTCTGATTTGCCAAAAGAATCGTGTCGATCGCCTCGAATATGACAAAGTGCGGCAATGTGATGTTGCAACAATTGATGCTGCATCAATTGTTCGAAAACCTCAGGAGATATGATGTGCTACACTGTCTTGATAGATGGTTCATATATTTGTAGATGAAGTATCTTGCATGTGGATAGACCTCTCCCCAACATTCTATTTGATTGTGAATGAAGTGAATGTGGTGGCCACACCAATCCTCTCTAGAAGGTTCCTCAAACCAATTCTGGGCATCTTGGGCACTGTGACACAGTGCATTATCGTTCTAGATCGTTGTTAAGATACATGGGATCCTTGAATTGGTGCTAAGTAGTTTATTCTGTGTTAATCGTTTCTTTTGCCGCATTTCTCGCTTGTGCAATGCTCTTCTGCTTTCTTGCTTTCCTGTTGATTACGATCATCAAAAATTTAAATGAAACGTCAATCGTTACGTCATCTTCTGTCTCTTTGAATTCTTTTATTTCTCCTTCCTGTTTCTTCCACTCACAGTGTTTAGCGGCTTTTATCGCCTTACTTGATAAAAAATAATGGATACGAAGCAGTGAAATGTAACGGCTACCTGTCATTGGCGTGTTTCAGTGGACCAGAAGACCCAGCGCATATCACGTGAATACATCCTATACCAGTGGTTTTCAAACAGTGCAGCCCGCCTCATAAGTTCGACGGAAGAGGATAGCAGTTAAGCGGAATGATTGAAATACAATCAAAAGATTTAGAAATAGTTTTAAAAAAATTAATATGCCAAAAAAGTTAATATGATTTCAAAATCTAAAACATTATTATCAATTACTTGCAATCACATGCATGAGTCAATATCAATATCAATAGTTATAAATAATTATCAAACAGTTTTGACATTGTAATATTTTTACATTCTATCAAGTATTAAGAATATAATAATTAGTCAGCAAATTGGAGGAGAAAGTTATCAATGACAATTTTCTGACGACGGACACGCGGTCATCTCTCTTTAATCCTCTGTTTTCTTTTTTTTTTTGTTTTTTTAATGTACTTTTTATCACATAAAATTTGGTGATGCACCAGCAAATTTTCATTCTGAAAATGTAACCCAGAGAAAAGAATTTGGGAACCACTGTCCTATTCCGTTATGGAACTATTACCAACCTACAAAGTGTCTTATTGACAACAGGGATCTAAGAACTCATGCGCTTTCTGAGTTACACATGACACCTACCATAAACCCTGAAACAACTAAAATCCTGACTTAGAAGCTAAAAACTGTTGAAGTTACCTGCTGAATATGCGCTTGGTACATCTCACATTTAATGTGGATATAATATGTGTCAATGTTGCTTTGCCTGTCATCACAGGTTAAGCGGTCATTAAGGACCTGTAGTCGGTCACTTTACTGTGCTGTCCATCGAGTATTCGTGGTACACATATAATATACTATATCGAAAGATGTCAAATAACCCGCAAATTTGAGAAATGTCATATTGGTACACATCAGTACTCCATTCAATCTCCGATACTTCACGTCATCTTGCCCTGAGCATACCTTGCTGATGTTCACACTGACTGACACACCAGATGTCAGAGACACTAATACAGATTTAGGTATTTCCATGTCGTTAAGTTAGAGTGGCGCCATCTACCATTAACTTCGTATACTGCGATGTCATGACATTTGACGCATCATTATATATGGGTTTTTGACAAGTATTTCTTTCATCTTAATTACTGTTACTCTTCCTCACAGTTACTCAGACCACCGTTCTATAATGGTTGATAAACAGTGCAGATCAAGAATAAAGAATAAACTTATGGTGAAGCTCGAATCGGCATTAAATTTGATAAAGGATTGACTTAGTATGACATTTGCTGTAGCACTTCAAATAACAACTCTAAGAAATATTTTCAACCATTTCATCACAAGCAAGGCAATAAAGCCACTAAGATGCAAGAGGTTACTAAATGTGAAAGAATATGAGAAAAATAAACGTTGTTAAGGAGAAAGGACAATAATTAAGGAGACCGAAAATAATGATTGAGATTGCATTTAGCTTTATTTTTAATTCTGCATTTAAACTGAATACATTTTCTAATGAATATAATCTTTTAAATGAACAAACAATTTAGTTTTGAAATTTGATCATCTTGCTCCAAAGGCCAAAGGGACTGATTTATTGTCTGCATCACGTAGCAATAATTGTAAGTGAAATGATGCACTAAAATAAGTAACCAACTAACCGTTTTAATTCTCTGAATACCGGTGCCTGTGTAAAACGTTATTTTATGTTTTGTCTAGTTTTCTTAACTCATGTCCCCGCCATCAATCCACCTGACACCCACGATTACATCTGTATGTATACACTGAATAACTTGTATATCTATTAAAGAAAAAGAAAGTAAAAATAAAAAAAAATGAAGTAAAAAAGCAGACCCTTATAAACCTTCAGCGATGCCGATAAATGATATCTTGTTACGAATTGACAGCAACCAACTGATGCAAATCAAGCGCGCGTTCTTCTGTCAGTGTATATAAAGAAGGGGATGGGTAAGTATGTGATGGTCGAGTCCTTTTAGTGCCACGTAATTCGATTCCAGTCCTCCACGCTGTCAAAAACATTGCAAGAACATGCCAGACAACTTTGCTATCAAAACGAAATGAACCAGCCTTTAAACTCAGGCTATCATTATCTGTGTCTTTGCAGATGGAGATATTAAACATCTTCGGGATTTCCATTTGAGGAGAGATAAATCTATATCTCAATACTTCGTGCCGAGTTGGTTATGCTCATTACAACAATAATGACAATGAACTTTATGTGTATGACTGTTTCATTTTTCTCCTTGCAAATACATTCATTAGAATCCATGCAAAACTTGATATTCTCTTTGACTGATATTATTACCCTATGAATTTTAGCCTATATGGATTGATATACAGCGGTGAAATATTGTATTAGTTGACGGAGGTAAATGATAATAGCTACCATCCCCCGTAAATCATTTCCCCATTACTGAAAATGATTTGACTTTATTTTAGACGAACCTGTGCAGCAGATTTCAAATTTTAAGTAACTTAATATTCTTTATTTTATTCATTAGAATTTTTATCATTCAGATATCGAAAATTATTATATAAGCCTTAAAATGCTTTTTTTAGACTTCAACTTGAAATGTTACATAAAACATTGACATTTGATACAGAATAAGGAACATAGGCGCACGTTTTTTTTTTAACGATAAAGGGCATTTTACAAATACGTATCTGTTGTCGCTAATATAAAATCGGAAAGTGATGACGAAACAGTAAAACAAGCATATCTAGATATTCTTCAAAGCATTTTTTATTCTTGAATAATTTTTCCTGTCCGCATCACTGGCCGTCGGTGCACATTTCAAGGCAAATATTTGTCGTTATCTCTGACGATGAACGTAAAGAGAAACATGTTTATTAGTTTGCATAGGGAAAAGTGTTTTACAATTAATTTTATAACGTTATTGACAATTTAATAATCTTACTTAAAACATTGTTTTTTACCTAAAATGTATTTCAGGACCTGGGCTATCATGGTTCGCTACAACTTTCTGTCTTTCTTAGCAAGTTTTTTATATTTTGGATATCGCCTTAGTTTCTTTTCTGCCAGCCATTTAAATAAGTTCGTTTTGTAGGTTAGGCACTGCATTCCTCTGTCCCTCTTGCCATCAATATGTCCTGTGAGTGTCAAATTCTTTAAACGCCCTCAGATAATTTTTGGAATTGAAAATTCGCTGAACGCCTCAAGCAATATTAAGATGTAATGGTTGCGAGAACGCCCTTTAAATGATTATTGTTGTATGTTAATAAAGCCGAAGAAGGCACACCCAGGTTGTAAGTATTTCCACATCAAAAATCGGCCCAAAGTCACCTATAGTTTTATGTTTAATGTTCTTATTTCTCTTTATAAACATTTCTGACTATTCGCTAAAATGTAAATTTTCTTTAATTGTACTCAGACGTTTGGTCATTATTTCCAACGAGAGAATTCGCAGATTTGATTTTCAGTGAAGCGGCAACAGAAAAAGCAAAAATCACACAGCCTAACAAAAACTGTCCTGTTAGGTAGATAACGGAAGTGGTGGCGAGGGAGCGACCGGGAATAACAACAAATAACTCTCACACTACTATGCAAAATCACATGTCCCTAAGCATCTATTAATGTATGGATCAGTGATGTTAGGAATTAAATTCCGAGGAATCACACCCGACTACACACGTTGATATATATATATATATATATATATAGTCATCCGCAGACAGATCTGTTTCGCTGTATCACAGCTCATCAGTACGGCTTAGACTCCGTTCGCTTCGTAACCCAGGATTGAAACCCGACCGAATCGGCGTCAGTCGGCGATTCTACCCCTAGGATATATATATATATATATATATATATATATATATATATATATATATATATATATTAGTTTCACCCCAAGCAAGTCAGGACTGCCACTGTTGCACAGAGAGTTACAATGAGAAAAAAAAAAAAAACAAGTTACAAAGGATGTTCAAAAAAGAATGAGAGAAAGATGAAAATTAAAGAGATAGAAGATGGCAATTGATGCTGCATTTAAGCTTTTGGAGATTGTAGCTATCAGGAAAGCAAGGGAAGGGAGTTTTACAGGCGGGAAGTGTGAGAAAAGAAGCTGCTGGAGTAGAAGTTATGGTTACATTTGACTATTTTGACGGTAAAATGTGGTGGAACCTAGCTGCCAATCTAGTTGTACGTGTAAATTCATTTAGTCTGAATACCAGGGAAAGAAGCTCGTCAGAGCAGAAGTGAAAGTATTCGTAGAAAAGAAAGACAGAAGCGACATCCCGTCGGTGAGAAAGTGACTATATTGAGATCAGTTACGTTGCACATCCTCCTTTGGATTTTGTCAAGAACCGCGAGATGAATAACAGGGGCACCCGACCAGATATGGCAACAGTATTCAATGCACGGGCGAATGTTAGATTTATAAATGTGCAAGATGGATTCTGACGGAAAAACTTCCTGACCCGACACAGGGACTCAACCTTCTTAGCGGTAGATGTAGCTATTGATTCGAGGTCGTTTGAGAATGGGAGGCCGAGGAGGCGCAGTGTGAGCTTTATGACATTAAGACCATAGTTTATATTTGGTCCCGTAACCGTTTAAAATTTCATCTATTTATTTATTGTTTTTTCGTTTTCTTTCTTGTGATTTTGAGAAACAATTTTGAAAAAATAACTATTATAAACAATAACTATCGATATGATTAAATTCAGTTTTTACCTGAAAACTTCAATGAAATTATAGAAAATTATAAAATCAAATGTAATAATTACTGATGTCATATTTGTTACATAATTATAAAAAAAAATCATGTGCATTGTGGGATATTGGTTCGTAATCGAACACTGTGCAATTTCGCACGTAACAACTGCTTTTTGACAGGTGCAATTAACTGACTGAATTTTCCAAAGAAAAATTAAAAGTTTATAATATCTGTATTCTTGCTTATAATTCATTGGTTTAACAGTTTTCCCAATGTCAAAATTAAAATAAAATACTACTTACATCCTCAAAGAAAAATATAATCCAGAATTTCCACCCAGTACCACACACTCCCTTCTAAAGAAACAAAATATAAATTGAAGCCGATCTGAGCCTAAGAATAAATACTCATCAACAGCACACCAACCAGGATTCACAACGCCCGTCGGTACGCAGACACTTTTCTTACCTGTTCTTTACTTATTCTATTCATCTTGTCGAACCCAATCCGTATATCAACACACACACATTCTTACACTTATCTGCTGGTAATTTTAAGAAATTTTAAAATGATCTTACTTTACTTATTAATATTCTTTTATATGACGTCATTGAATAATTTATTTAGCCTGTGAACTGAAGCGCAGTTGTTCACTTCGAGTGTTTTTAAGTTGTCGATAGAGAGACATCAAAGATGCCTATAGCAAGGAAAACGGGACAGAATGTGTGTGTGGAGAAAGAAAGAAAGAAAGAAAGAAAGAAAGAAAGAAAGAAAGAAAGAAAGAAATGGGTGTAGCGAGAAATAGGCTGGCAACATTTGTAGGACGGGATTAACAGATGACAGTGAACAGATCGTATTTTGGTTCCAAGAGAACAGATTTACTCGATATATAATTACGCCAAATAAAACTTGATTAATAGTGACTTGTACATCAGGACAGCAAAGTTATTCTTATCTAACCCTGCTCGAGAGCTATCTTAGTAATTTTATTTTCTACTTATATCTGTTTAAGCACATGTCAAGAATCAGGCGTTACGGGCAATTTCACACGACATTAACACAGTGTTCGATCCCCAGTGAATCCCTTACATGCGTGTCCTTGTCCTAAAAATGGTTTCATTCAACAAATATCGACTTACATCTACTGCTTGAATCAATAGCTACTCTTTCTCTCTCTCTCTCTCTCTCTCTCTCTCTCTCTCTCTCTCTCTCTTTCTCTTTTAACATCCCTGAATTTCTTGTTGATAGATACGGAGACCAAGAAAATTTAAGGGCCCGTTCTTTCAACTGTTACCACGAGTTGTTGAAAACTACTAGAATCCCATCCACCAGATAAACAGTGTTACGATAATAACAAGAAATAATATATAGTATCATGAAGAAATTCTACAGTTGAACTTTTGGGAATAGAACGCAAAGTCAATCCATCAATCCATCCATCTATCTCAGTGCAAGAACATATAAACCAGGGCTAATCGTCCCTAATAATAAAACATCACCATCAAAATCGCCACGTCCAGGGGATCGGCGCCTGTATTATGGACGGGTAACTTCAGATAATTCACTAGTCGGAACCAAAGTTGATGCAAAACATACGTCAGTTCATTATGTGCCGTTTCATAGAGCGATCTTTCGACTCACGAACAACGTCATATTCTACACGGCGGAAGCATCTCTCTGAGCTTTTTTCAAACACACATCCTCTAAAACTGTTGCACTCATTTCGGAATTGATCCTTTTTGAGAGTTTTATTCCCTACAAATAAATTCCAACAAAAAACAGAACAGCCAGCTCTGGTTCACTACTGAATGTGCTTCAGTCATAACTCACTACAATCACTACTACCATATTTATCACAAGTAACGGTGTAGTAAGACACTTGTAGCATTCAGAACTATCCGCAATTATTACAAGAAAATTCTAGAACCTGCAAAGTGTAGCTATGCATAAACAGTTTAGGCCAAAGTCGAAGGCAAACAATTAGAATCCCGAAAGTTCTGAGAGATCTCTAACTAAATTCTGAAGAGGCAAAATGTTAGTGCTGACTATCATGAATAGTTTTGATGTCATCTCACCCTCGTCAAATAAGGCAAATCTCTTCGCCACGAACTTTGTCATCTAACGTTGAGTTAGAGGCAAAGACAATTCTCGTCTTTCTGAGCACAATCTCACTAATATTTTTTATTACAACCGGAGAAGTCTCAAGACTTATCAAAAGCCTTGACTATAAGAAAGCTATCAGTCCAGATAAAATCACAGTGGTTGTCCTTAAGAATAACTCTGAGTTATCTCCGAGTTTAGTGAAATTATTTGACCGCTGTTTAAAGGAGATCTCCTTCCCAAATATTTGGAAGATGTCAAGTGTGTTTACCTTATTTCCAAGAATGCCTCACAGTATAGACCCATCTACCTCTCCAGTGTCATTAGCAAAACCTCCGAAGCTACAATCAACAAGAAGTTTGTTTATCAACCTCTTCAGCGACATACATTACAACTGCCATTACTCAAAGAATGAGTGAGGTACTAGACAACACATGCATCTCAAAGGCAATCGCATTGGATATTTCAAAGGCCTTTGACAATTTGTGGCAAGAGGGTTACTGCAAAAGTTCTACTTTGACTATGAAATCGCTGCTTCTCAATTATCAAGTCCTTCCTAACGAGTATATCCCAGAAGGTAATTATCAACGGCTAGTCTTCCGATGCCCAAGCGATCAACGCTTGCAAAGGCTCACTTCTCGGTTCAACCCTCTTTTTACTTTACATAAATGATCTGAACATTTACGAATATCTATGCTGATGATCCAATTATATATATGGGTGTACCTCCAAAACACTAGTTAACCAGATCTTGGCAGCTAATTTCTCCTCTGACCTAGATTTAACAGCTCAGTGTATGTGCAAGTGGGGGATTGGCGAGATGGTTACATTCAATGCCTCGTAAACCAAACTAGTGGCGTTCAATCATCACCCAGCGGTGAACCGGTCTTCTCTCAGGAAGGTCATGTGCCTTGAGCACATATTAGGAGTTAAACTCAACCCAGACTTCAAGTGAAACTCTTCCATACAATCAATCATTAGAGATACTGGGAAAATGGTTGTCAGTTCCCTGTAACACTCCAGTAAGTATCTGATTCCTGCTACTGCTATCCTCTACATTTACAATTCAGATCAGGTTGAAAACAGAATACCGCTGCCACTTGTACACAGGAGCTGCCAAGTCTTTACTTTCCAATCTCGATAAAGCCTAAAATCGTCTCCGCGTTTTTGTGGGTAATCAGTTACTTTCCACTCTACAACCCTTTTCCTACAGACGAAACGTCACAAACATCTCGCTGCTTTATTGATATTTACATATAAAGTATTTAGATGAACTAATGGCGTAACCGAAATATTCAGGCCTATTTTTTAGTGAAATTAAAACACAAAACAAAATTGCGCCATTAGATATTTATTCCACTATATATGAACTATTTTGTTGCACAACCTTTCTCCATGTTTCCTTCAATTAAAGATTCAGTTTTTAACAAAATGTCGGTGGGTTTTCGGCAAAGAACTCATTAAGGTGTTTTTCATGTCTTCAAAATTTTGAGCAGTGACATTATATTGCAAGAACTTGAATAAATGAAGATCCGAAGGAACAATGTCTCGTGAATATGGCTGGTAGGGTAACACATCCTAGCCAATCTGCAACAATTTTTGTCGGGTCGCCTAAGAAACGTGAGGCATTATCTTGATGAAAAACAACACCTTTCTTGTTCGCCAATTCTGGGCGTTTCTCTTTAATTCGTCCAATTTGCGAGCAGTACTTTTTCAGAATCAACTGACTAATTATTTGGCAGAAGCTCATAGTACAGGATTCCTTTCCAACCCCACCAGATGTACAGCATGACTTTCTAAGGATGAAGATATGCATTTGGGGTGGAACGAGAAATCGGAGAGCCGAATTCGAATTCCAGTTGGATTTCTTGCATTCACTTACGCGCAAATACCATTGGGAAAGGTATTAATAGTCTCTTCCCTCCAGTTATGGGTTAAATAGCAGAACAGATTGAGTTCTATAGCCTTGGCTGGCAACCAATCTACCGCAGAAAGTAATGGTAACCTACTGCTGGATAATATTCTACCCAGTCATTCATGTCTCTTTCGAGACATGATCGCCTAAACGTGTATCACGTACGACACTTAAAATTAAAAGTTAAATTTGATTTTAAACAAATTTTACTTGCTTGTAGTATAAGATGTGGTATACAATCATTTTTTAATCACGGAGGTTTTGTTTTTCTAATGTATTGATAGTTGACTAACAGACGTGTTGACAAGTTAAGTATGGTTGACCAGAATTGACATACATTGATGAAACCTAAGTGAACGTTTTTTATAATCATTTCACCCCCAAGCAAGGCAGTACTGCCACTGGTGCACAGGGGGTTACATAATAGGAGGGTGATGAGAAAGAGGATCAAGTTACAGGGGGTGTCAAATAATGGATAAGAGAAGGGTGAGAACACTGGTGTGAAGAGAGCTGCATGACAGTAGAGTGGAAAGGGAGAAGAACATGATACAAGGGTTGTCGGGGAAAGGATGCGAGTCAAGGAGATAAGAGATAGAAATTGACTTTGCATTTAAATTCTTGGAGATTGTAGCTGTCAGCAAAGCTAGTTTACGGAAGGGAATTCCACAGATGGAAGTGCGAGAAAAGAAGCTGTAGAGTAGAAGTTGCAATTACATTTGATCGGTTTCACTGTAAAAGGGTGAGACCTAGTCGCTAGTCTAGTAGCTCAAGTAAATTCATGCAGAGGGGGAACCAGGGAGCTAAAGTCACCGGAGCAGAAACCGTGAAAGAATTTGTAGAAGAGACAGAGGGAAGTAACATTACGTCGGTGAGAAAGTGACTGGAGTTGAGCTGCCAGGTCAGGATCAATTACATTGCAGATTCTCCGAGATGAATAGCAGGGGCACTCGACCAGATGTGACAGCAGTATTCAATGCACGGGTGGATGGTAGATTTATGTATGTACAAGATGGATTCGGACGAGAAAATTTTCTTGGCCCTACACAGTGAACAGACCTTCCTAGTAGCAGATTTAGCTGTGGATTTTTTCGGTTTTTAACTAACTAGTAACTTAGAACAAAATAACATATTTTTTTGAACAATTACCTAATGTTTTAGTGAATTTTAGTTACCTTAGCTTTATAACTGGAGTGAAATGAAAGAATTGGAAACAAACGAGAAAGTTTATATGATGTTTTACCCCCCCCCCCCAACATGTTAACCTTTTAATAAAAATGTTGCTTAAAAAATTCATATCTAACAAAAAAGAACATTTCAACACACACACACACACACACACACACACACACACACACACACACACACACACACACACACACAAAGAAACAAATCATTTTAAATCTTTCTGCGTGAACACTTGTATTAAGCTTTTCCATTTTTGATTAGTAAATATAGTCTTCACTTAATAACCCAACCGCAACGGAGCTTTGAAGATATTTTAAATATTTTTGAAATTTTATAAACTATAATTAAAAATTCATTATTCATTGGATTTTTTTTTTTGTTAGTCTATAATGTTGTTAATATATATTATTTATAAAAGCAATTAAAAACATAACTAATTAAATAATGTCATAGAAGCAGATTATCATGAAAATTGTAACTGATTGAAAAAAAAAGAAAGTGATTTACAACGAGTTCTGTGTTTAACTAATAAAACAAAGTTTCGCATTTTAATTTCTAGAAACTTCATGAAATTACATGGAGGTTGCTAATAGATGTAAAAAAAAAATATTTTACCAAGATTTTTCTAAAAATAATAATTTCAAAAATAATTTCATTCATTTGTGAATAAGTCCTGAAAGTTTCATTAAAATCTTTTTGCAAGAATTTCTAAATCAATGTGTTTTTCACCGGAAACAAAAGAGTTTATATATAAATTATTGTAATAAATAACATTATTCATAAAATCAAAAACAAAAAAAAGACACCAAAACAAAAAAAAAAACAATATTTCTTAACAATATTTTGAAAGTGTTAGAAAGTATTAAAAAAAGAAAAGAAAAAGAATTAAAAAATACTTTGTGCTTTCCTCTTAATAATAACGTTTTTTACAGCGAATTAGTGGAGGTAACTAATTCAAACTGAATATAGATTTTAATGAATTGTAGTTGAAAAGTATTTTAAATGGACAAACAATTTAGTTTTGAAATTTGATCATATTACTGTCAACAAAGCGTCAGACACCAAACTTGAAGTCTTTTAAATAATTAATTAATTGAAAGGATTTGTTCACATTATTTATGTTATTTATGTTATTTATGTTCCTTTCAATCGTATCATTAGTACGTACACTAATTAAGAAGGTGTAGGAAGGTGGTTCTTTTTTTTTTTTTTTTTAGTATGTTATTTCGCGTGTGACATTAAACAGTCACATGTTTCACGGTTTCTTCCCCTTACAGGAAAAAGATTTGGACAACCATATCAATTCTGGTCAACCATACTTAGCTTATCACCACATATGGCTGTCATCAATCCCTTAACACATCAGAAAGATATAACCTTCGTGATTAAGAAATAATTTATTCTAAATTCCATGCTAATACTTGTTTCAAACCAAATTAATTTAGCTTTAAATGTGCTAATTTTCCAAAAATAACGTGTCTATTTTATTTTTGCAACGTGTCTATTTTATTTTTGCACGATTTTTAAAACCGAGATTTAACTTTTGTTCACAAAACTGTCAATCTGTCAGAAATAGATGAAAAAATGATAACTTTTGAAAATTCTCAAAAAGTTGAGATTCCAATCAATATAATTTCTATTTGAAATACACCAGAGTATTTTGCTTATTGGAAATAGTAATCATTTAGCTTTCAATTAAAGCTAAAATTAAAGTTTCAAGAAAGCTTTTTTAATTTTTAAGAACAGTTCACTATAAACATAGGTATCGAAAATGAGTGGCGTTAAGTACAATAAACATAATGAAAAAATTAAGTAAAATAGTCTGGCCAGCCCTTTAATAAACAGTAGTATTCTGATGTTTCTGACAAAGAGAATCCCTCCAAAAACTGTTACAAAAACTTTCCTTTCTAGGCCGATGACCTCTCACGTCTGCCGGAAACATGTGTCATTAACATATACACTCGCTTACTAGCATACACGCACAAACAGAAAAAAATCCTTTTATACAAATCACAAATATATCCACGTAGATCTTCAGAGATAAATGACAGTCTTGACCGTGCGTCCCTACGGAATGTCTTCGTATATATTTTCTGTCTTCTGTCAATAGAGAACGGAAGGAGTCATGAATAGGTAAGAGACACACGACACTGTCAGGAAATGGAATTCATATACGTATATATCTTTCAACGAATACAAAAGAAAAGGAATAAAAAAGGCAGTCTTGTAATTTGTTTCTATACAAGTTAGTTTATTTATTAGTCAATCTGAACTGACATTTAAAAAAAATTAAAGATATAACGCACGATGATTAATTCATACAATAAGACAGAATTAATTTTGCAAGTACATTGTACTTATTAAACACCAGAATCTTGTTTTGCATTATATATATATATATATATATATATATATATATATATATACTTGATGGGCTTGAGCAAATGGAGTGCAGAGCAGGGTTTGGGAGAAGTAACAAGTGAAAGGATGTTAAGAGCTAGAACGGATAGGGAGATGTGGACGGCCATGATCGCCTACGTCCTGAAGGGACATGATACATATAAGAGAAATGTTCAGTAATTCTTGAAAATTATACTTAGAATTAATGCATAAAGAGATGCATTTGAGAAAAATTACAGGTGCCCGGTCCCGAAGAACTATTCATTACCACCCGATTGCACCAAAGGGGTGGATTGGTGGTCGCAACTGAGATCAGTGCGACTGACGCTTGCGGGGATTGGGTAAATTTTGGTCCTTGCCTGTTCGCACGCGTTCAGGCTCCTCACTTTAAACCCCGACCTTGTGTCACATCCACTTCTTAGTGGGGAGACGAGGTGAATATATTTATATTTATAATTAATCTTCTTTTCCACATTCCACACGTTTCATTTATTATTATTTTTACTGCACAAATCACAATGAACTTTGACAGCAGGGAATAATAACTATTACATAAAAAAGAAATTATTTAATAATATAAAATTTATTAAAACATCTTACTTTAAAATACAATTTAAGAGTTCTTTTAGCGATATTACTTGTATAATTATCTTAAAGCAACAACAAAACTTGACTTTCAGTATCTTCAATTTTTAACACCAGAATAGAAATAATAAAAAAAAGATCTTTTTCTACTATGAAATGTTTATTTAAATGTAAAATTACATTTTGTGTCACAATGCCAAAGGGGAAGTGAGGAAAGGCTGGTCTCACTGTCTATTCTACACTTGGCAATAGTTCTAGGTGTAGAATAGACATTTTCAATGGGGGTTTACCATGTTTAACACCATCTGTGCTGTAAGTAAGTGGTACTATGTTTCACTTCATTTTAGATGGGAGAAGTTGCTCAGCCTCGGGAATTCCACACACTCCAGAATACTAGGGCCACACATTGTCACCTGCATATGCGAGATCAATAGGGGCACGAGATGTTCGGGATCGATACGAGCCGTCAGCTCTCCGAAAAAAAAAAAATCAAAATTTGCTAAGGGCTATAACAGACAGAAAATCGTGGAGAATCATGATCACCAACGTCGTGAATAGACACGGTACATAGAAGAAGCAGTTTATCAACATTATCTGGCATAATTCACATTTTATAAAACATTTTTTCAAAGCGATCGCCTATCTAATTTTATTCGCCGTTGCTTAACATCAGAGCAGGTGAAAACCAGTGATTTAGGCATGAAGCCGGCTGTAATCATCAGTAATTGACCTAAATATATATTGTTAATGAGTTCATTCTTCACTTTCTACACAAAAAAAAATGACCAAATGACAGAAATATGTTGATTGATGAAAGTCCTCATTTCTTAAAGGAAATCATCGAGAAAAAGAAAATTTATAGCTTTGTATATACTAAACTGAGCAATGTTTCATTAACACCTGAATAATATTTTTACACATGTGTGTATACACTTGAGTGTATATC
The DNA here is from genome assembly GCA_037127315.1 of Ascarosepion bandense. Taxonomy (NCBI): domain Eukaryota; kingdom Metazoa; phylum Mollusca; class Cephalopoda; order Sepiida; family Sepiidae; genus Ascarosepion; species Ascarosepion bandense. The sequence goes on along the minus strand of JBBBDQ010000960.1, from coordinate 158,790 downwards.
CATATGTATATTCATAAATTCACGCGCGTGCGCGCGCACAGAGTTAATGTGAAAAAGTTTGTCACTGGGCAGTTGAACTTCTCCACATTAAACTTATCAACACTCTATCTCCATCACGATATCGAACACTTTACGACAAAAAAACAAAAACAAAAAAAAAAACGACTTGCCAAAATACGTTTTTATCAGCAAACCACTCGAAAGCAACAATCTTGACACTAAGCCTCATCACAACTCAATAATATATTCAGTAATAAATTAGAACACGCTAACTACTGGCGTATGTATACATGGTATATCACACACTAAAAAGTCAGCCTCTTTCTACCGAGCGCCCATAGCTCAAAGGTAGAACTGCCGATTGACACCACTTCGGTCGGGTTTCAGTCCTGGGTAAAAGCAATCGGATGTCTAGCCGTACTGATGAGCTGTGATACAGCGAATATATATATATATATATGTGTGTGTGTGTGTGTGTGTGTGTGTGTGTGTGTGTGTGTGTGTATATATTTGTGCTCTCACTCGTCGATTGAGCCCTCCTTTTATAAACTGCAACTACTCACTGCTATTTACGCATCGTTCTTTAGTAATTAATTGAACACTCTTGGCTACTGGCATGTGTTTACATTGTGTATATAAAATTGGCCTTTCTGCACTGGGCGCCGGTTGCTTAATGGTAGAATCTTCGACTAATGTCAAATCGGTCGGGTTTCATTCCTGGCTGAAAGCAATCGGATGTTTAACGGTACTGATGAGCTGCGAAACAGGACTGTCTGCGGATATATATATATATATATATATATATATATATATATATATATATATATAGATAGATAGATATAGATATAGATATAGATATTTAGGTACCTGCACTCATTTTCGATACGTAACTGTTAAATTGAATTTTTAAAAATAAATTTTTTCTTGCAACATTTATTTTAGTTTTAATTGAAAGTTAAATGATTAAATTTACTGTTTCCTATAAGCAAAATATTCTGGTGTATTTTAAACAGAAATTATATAGATTGGAATCTAAAATATTGAGATTTGTAAAAATGTTTTTCTATTTTTCGACCATTTTTGAGCGATCGACACATTTGTAAACAAAAGTTAATTCTCGGTTTTAAAAATCTTGTGAAAGTAATATATACATCTGCGACGCGTTATTTTTGGAAAACTAAAAAAATTTAAAGTTAAATCAATTTGATTTACACAAGTATTACTTTATAGCATGAAATTTAGAATAAAACTATTTCTTAAACACAGCGTGTTTATCTTTCTGACACTAGACACTAAATATGATTCAAGTATGAATTTCAAAGAACATCAATCTAATGATTAATTGATTATAAATGTCTGTGCAGACACACATAGAACGAGTGTAGGACAAAACATCATTCATACTTAAACTGAAAACTGTATAACCTCCGTCTCTTTCGATAGATTGAAAGAAGTAAAAAATAGTCAGTATTTTCTTATCTGGTCTTATCTATAGAAAAGAAATTTAGAATAAATATCTTAAAAGTTTGTTTGATGCAGCCAAAAATTAAAAATCAGTAATACATTGTTTCATATTCTATTATTTTAGGGAAAGTCTGAATAATAATTCAGAGAATAGAAATCTTGATCGATTTACAAATTTGACGACTTTTTAAAAATTCATTTTTATTTTGAAAGTTTTGGATGCCTAAAAAATGTTCATATTTTCACGGGTTTCATTAGAATATAAAGCGAGATAAACAACTTTCCTTAAGTATGTATGTTCTTCTGTGTGTGTGTGTGTGTGTGTGTGTGTGTGTGTGTGTGTGTGTGTGTATTGTGTTGTGTCCTGTATTTCTTTCTAAAACAAAAACCAGAGGAAAAGTAATTCTGCTTGATTCCGAGCCGCCAACCTTCGAGAGAAGGACCACTTTAAACCAGATAAATTCACTAATTCGCTGAAAAAACACCATAGCATGAGGAAAAATCGCACCAATTCAGATTGGTGCGTTTTTTCTTCATAAAAAGAAAGTTTTTACATTAAAATGTTTATGTTGTGTTTATGTTATAGAGAGGAAAGATTTTAATTAATCCATTCTAACGCGTTCGAAATTTTGGTAAAAATTTCAATTTTTTTATTTTCGTCAGCGGGTTATCAAATTTTTACCCGAGTTTCATCGTAAAATTTTTTTGTTTCAGATGAAAAACACTTTAATTTGGAAATTCTTACAAAAATTAAATAATTATCAAATTTTAATAAAACTTTCAGGGCTTATTCACAAATGAATGAAATTATTTTTAAAATTATTATTTTTATAAAATTTTGGTAAAAATATTTTTTACATTTGTTACCCCCACCTCCACCTCCACGTAATTTCATGACATTTTGAGAAATTAAATACTGTTGCAAAAATCTTTTTTATTAGTTAAACGTAGGACTCCTTGAGGAATGTGAACCATCTATTTTTTTCAAATTAGCCTTTTTCAGAAAATCTGATCTGAATAGTAAAACAAAAAATGCAATAAAACTATGACATTATTTAATTAGATAAGCTTTTCAAAATATATATTAAGGACATTATAGTCTAAAGAATTTTTTTTCAATGAATAATGAATTTTTACAAGAATTGTTTTCATTTTTTTTTTTAACTACAATAATTTGTAAAGTTTCAAAAATATTTTTTAAATTCTTCAAAACCTTGTTTCGCTTGGCTTATTAAGTTATTTGGTGTAAACTATATTTACTAATCGAATATCGAAAAAGCTTAATAGAAATCTTCAAGCCAAAAGAGTTTTCCAATATTTTTTTTAATTTTTGGTGTGTAGAAAGATTGTATTTTTAAGTATGTTAATTCATGTGTGACCTTAAAAGGTCCCTTTTTTACAAGAAAAAAATTGGACAATTATGTCAATTCTGGTTAAACATATTTGGCTTGTCAACACATGCGTCAGAAAAATATGACCTCAGTGATTAAGAAATACTTCTATACTAAATTTCATACTATAAGCAGATAATACTTTTTCTAATCAAATTCATTTATCTTTAAATTTTCTATAAATAACGTGTCACAGATGTATATATATATATATATATATATATATATATATATATATATATATATTTTGCTAGACTTTTAAAACGAGAATTAGCTTTTGTTTACAAACGTGTCAATCTATCAAAAAAGAGCCGTTTTTAATGTAAACGCTCAAAAATTGAGATTCCAATTAATATAATTTCTGTTTAAAATACACCAGTATATTTTACTTACTGGATATAATAAATTTTATCCTTTAGCTTTCGATTAAAACTCAAATAAAAGATCCAAGAAAGCAGCTCAGATTTTTAAATCCATTTTAAAAATTGAGTATCGAAAAGCCTCCACATGTTTTCCTTGATCTGCCTCACGGTTGTACAGGAGAGGTTAAAAGGTTAAAATCCATGACAATGGAACATTCAATCCCTGTAACTATTCCAATTAGTAATTCTAAAAGTTTGAGTTTATTTTGGACTAATTGTTTTGGTTAATGTTGTTTTATTTATCTTTTTATGAGTTTTAACAACAATAATCATAAACAGGGTCGTATCGTATTCGACAATAATCTTATACTATTATATATATATATATATATATATATATATATATATATATACACACACACACAAATGAATAAGGAACGAAGAAAATATTTTCAACGTTCCAAACATTAATTTAAAACAGTGCTCAATATAAAAATAGAGCAATGAATATTTATTATAAATTATGCTTTAGAATATCTAGTTTGTAAAGTATAATTTATAATATATATATATATATATATATATATATATATATATATATATATATATATATTATTTTCATCTTGATTGATTTCAATTAATCAGTTAAACAAAAATTATGATAATACTAAGAATAAGTGGTCCATTTGAGAACAAGGTCTTTATTACGATGTTCAGTGTAAAATGCGCATTTGTGTGTGTGAGTGCGTGTTAAACTTTCTATTAATTTTTTATGAATTTAAACTCGATTAAGTGATTTAACTTTATATTAATATTACTTTGAAGAGCCTTATTCGGCAACTTCCTTAGCGCCAAGTCTCCTGAGCTGTGGACAGGTTAATAGTAGATAGGTTCACCTATTGCCCAGACAGTACTTCCTCCATGATTACTTAACAGGAGTAGAGGTTGATCCTTTGTTTCCAGTTTACGAAATGATTTACCAGTTCTTTCTTTCATCGCCATAAAGATTTTATTGCGTAAACTCTTTGTAGAACAGTGGTTTCAACTTTTCATCATGAAGGCACCGAGTCGTCAGTTCTCTGGTTTTTTCTTCCGACTGGTGGTGAGGTGTCCGAAGTCTTTGGTAGAAGCTGCTCTGATCAAAAGTCGCATAATATCGGGTTATTTGAAGTGCCATGTTCTGCATGGATAAATGTTTCTGTATGTATTTCTGTTGGGAAAACTTGAGGTCACATTGAGTTAAGTTCTGATCAGTTTGCATTGTCGTAGACGATAGTAATAATTATTTTGGCATTTTTCTTTTTAAAACAAAACTTCTTATGATATACAATGAAAAAAAAAAACAGTAAATAAACCCACTTAAAACATTCTTTTTCTAATATTCGAGGCATTCGTTCCAATTCCTCTAGTCTAGAATCATTTCTCTTGAAAAGTTCTCCTGATATTTTCGCACGTTGCGAAACTAATTTAAATTTTTCTATCGCTGTCAATAAATTCTCTGTTCCAGGCTACCTTGCTCTTTACCGAAAAGATTATAGGATACATATGGATAGCCTTTGTGTTTAGATTCGGAAATACCTTCCAATTACTAGAGAGTCACCAGATGATTCTTTCATTTTCGTTATTGTGTACTGTTATTTTTTTTTTAATCGATATCCCCCATGCAAGGCAGTAAAGCCCCTTAAAACAAGTATCGCCAAGATAGTAGTTCCTGCGTGATATAGCGACCGAGTATGATGGTGTATTTCCGAGAAGGGATGAAAGCGTCCATGCCGGTTTTAACCCAAGAAGAAATCTTAGTGGCGCAATTTACAGTTGTGTGGTTATAGATATCAATCCAAATGGCGTCACAAAGAAAATCACGGAGTGAATTCCAAACATGTTGATAACGAAAATACATCTTATGGATAGAGAGTTCCTGTTTAATCAATAATTGGATCGAAATATCAATAGCTACCACACATCGGCCCGAATTACTAAGAGAGCAGTATTGCGAATCACAGCAAGATCGTGGAGAAGAGGTAAGAAATAAATCAAGTAGAGAAACCTGGTGCTCGGTTTTATTAACGAAACAAGTAGGGATGTTCACAATCTGAGCAAGGGATTGGGCAATGGAAAAATTTAATGTCTGAATACCGGCAACATTCAGAATGTTTAATCCATGTGTCATTAAAGTCACTGAAGACAAAGATGTTTGCAGATGGATGGAGAGAAAATGCCTCTTCTATACTTTCAGCGATTATATGTAATATACTGTAGTCCTGTGAAGAGGGTGAGCGAGCGATAAAGGAAAAAGAGTTAGTTAACAGCGAAAGACAGAAGCACATCAAGCGGTACCAAATAGTTCGAGCTCCTAACGTGCAGTTGTAAGTATCAGCCAGCAAACCGCCAACCTAGTACACTCATAATGGAAAGTCACAGCCACTGGTTGGTCCAATCATCAAAAAGTTAAGTAAAATCATTGTGGCCTTGGTATAAAAAAAAAAAGTAAACTATATCCTGAACAGAGAACAGGGGATGGAACTCTACTCCTGCTCAATAGACATGGAAGTTCTGACCGGACGATATGTGAGCTTATCTGCTCCTATTAACCTGTGAAAAGCGAAGAACTAAATTTTTTACTTAGTTCTGATGTCCACTAAACAATGGAGAAAAATACAGGATAAAGAAGGAAGGGGAAAAAAAAGATGTAATTTACAAGCAGCAAGATGACAAGGCATTTTAAGTTACGTTTTTTTCTTTTTTAATCATTTCACCCCTAAGCAAAACAAACTCACCGCCACTGGTGTGCAAGGGGTTACAAAGTGATGAGAAAGAGGGACAGGTTATAGGGGGTGTCAGGAAGCGGGTAAGAGGAGGATGAGAATACTAGTGTGATGAGAGTAGAGCGAATGGAAAAAAGAGCATGAGAGAAAGAATGCGACTCAGTGAGATAGAAGATGACTATTGACCTTACATTTAAATTCTTGGAGATTGTAGCTGTCGGAGAAGCAAGTATACGGAAGGCGGGAAGTGCGAGAAAAGATGCTCTAGAATAGAAGTTGATGTTACATTTGATTGGTTTCGCTGTAAA